>OX424483.1:12678167-13158167 GCA_949152455.1 Lithophane leautieri | reverse complement strand
TAACCTAACCTAACCTAACCTAACCTAACCTAACCTAACCTAACCTAACCTAACCTAACCTAACCTAACCTAACCTAACCTAACCTAACCTAACCTAACCTAACCTAACCTAACCTAACCTAACCTAACCTAACCTAACCTAACCTAACCTAACCTAACCTAACCTAACCTAACCTAACCTAACCTAACCTAACCTAACCTAACCTAACCTAACCTAACCTAACCTAACCTAACCTAACCTAACCTAACCTAACCTAACCTAACCTAACCTAACCTAACCTAACCTAACCTAACCTAACCTAACCTAACCTAACCTAACCTAACCTAACCTAACCTAACCTAACCTAACCTAACCTAACCTAACCTAACCTAACCTAACCTAACCTAACCTAACCTAACCTAACCTAACCTAACCTAACCTAACCTAACCTAACCTAACCTAACCTAACCTAACCTAACCTAACCTAACCTAACCTAACCTAACCTAACCTAACCTAACCTAACCTAACCTAACCTAACCTAACCTAACCTAACCTAACCTAACCTAACCTAACCTAACCTAACCTAACCTAACCTAACCTAACCTAACCTAACCTAACCTAACCTAACCTAACCTAACCTAACCTAACCTAACCTAACCTAACCTAACCTAACCTAACCTAACCTAACCTAACCTAACCTAACCTAACCTAACCTAACCTAACCTAACCTAACCTAACCTAACCTAACCTAACCTAACCTAACCTAACCTAACCTAACCTAACCTAACCTAACCTAACCTAACCTAACCTAACCTAACCTAACCTAACCTAACCTAACCTAACCTAACCTAACCTAACCTAACCTAACCTAACCTAACCTAACCTAACCTAACCTAACCTAACCTAACCTAACCTAACCTAACCTAACCTAACCTAACCTAACCTAACCTAACCTAACCTAACCTAACCTAACCTAACCTAACCTAACCTAACCTAACCTAACCTAACCTAACCTAACCTAACCTAACCTAACCTAACCTAACCTAACCTAACCTAACCTAACCTAACCTAACCTAACCTAACCTAACCTAACCTAACCTAACCTAACCTAACCTAACCTAACCTAACCTAACCTAACCTAACCTAACCTAACCTAACCTAACCTAACCTAACCTAACCTAACCTAACCTAACCTAACCTAACCTAACCTAACCTAACCTAACCTAACCTAACCTAACCTAACCTAACCTAACCTAACCTAACCTAACCTAACCTAACCTAACCTAACCTAACCTAACCTAACCTAACCTAACCTAACCTAACCTAACCTAACCTAACCTAACCTAACCTAACCTAACCTAACCTAACCTAACCTAACCTAACCTAACCTAACCTAACCTAACCTAACCTAACCTAACCTAACCTAACCTAACCTAACCTAACCTAACCTAACCTAACCTAACCTAACCTAACCTAACCTAACCTAACCTAACCTAACCTAACCTAACCTAACCTAACCTAACCTAACCTAACCTAACCTAACCTAACCTAACCTAACCTAACCTAACCTAACCTAACCTAACCTAACCTAACCTAACCTAACCTAACCTAACCTAACCTAACCTAACCTAACCTAACCTAACCTAACCTAACCTAACCTAACCTAACCTAACCTAACCTAACCTAACCTAACCTAACCTAACCTAACCTAACCTAACCTAACCTAACCTAACCTAACCTAACCTAACCTAACCTAACCTAACCTAACCTAACCTAACCTAACCTAACCTAACCTAACCTAACCTAACCTAACCTAACCTAACCTAACCTAACCTAACCTAACCTAACCTAACCTAACCTAACCTAACCTAACCTAACCTAACCTAACCTAACCTAACCTAACCTAACCTAACCTAACCTAACCTAACCTAACCTAACCTAACCTAACCTAACCTAACCTAACCTAACCTAACCTAACCTAACCTAACCTAACCTAACCTAACCTAACCTAACCTAACCTAACCTAACCTAACCTAACCTAACCTAACCTAACCTAACCTAACCTAACCTAACCTAACCTAACCTAACCTAACCTAACCTAACCTAACCTAACCTAACCTAACCTAACCTAACCTAACCTAACCTAACCTAACCTAACCTAACCTAACCTAACCTAACCTAACCTAACCTAACCTAACCTAACCTAACCTAACCTAACCTAACCTAACCTAACCTAACCTAACCTAACCTAACCTAACCTAACCTAACCTAACCTAACCTAACCTAACCTAACCTAACCTAACCTAACCTAACCTAACCTAACCTAACCTAACCTAACCTAACCTAACCTAACCTAACCTAACCTAACCTAACCTAACCTAACCTAACCTAACCTAACCTAACCTAACCTAACCTAACCTAACCTAACCTAACCTAACCTAACCTAACCTAACCTAACCTAACCTAACCTAACCTAACCTAACCTAACCTAACCTAACCTAACCTAACCTAACCTAACCTAACCTAACCTAACCTAACCTAACCTAACCTAACCTAACCTAACCTAACCTAACCTAACCTAACCTAACCTAACCTAACCTAACCTAACCTAACCTAACCTAACCTAACCTAACCTAACCTAACCTAACCTAACCTAACCTAACCTAACCTAACCTAACCTAACCTAACCTAACCTAACCTAACCTAACCTAACCTAACCTAACCTAACCTAACCTAACCTAACCTAACCTAACCTAACCTAACCTAACCTAACCTAACCTAACCTAACCTAACCTAACCTAACCTAACCTAACCTAACCTAACCTAACCTAACCTAACCTAACCTAACCTAACCTAACCTAACCTAACCTAACCTAACCTAACCTAACCTAACCTAACCTAACCTAACCTAACCTAACCTAACCTAACCTAACCTAACCTAACCTAACCTAACCTAACCTAACCTAACCTAACCTAACCTAACCTAACCTAACCTAACCTAACCTAACCTAACCTAACCTAACCTAACCTAACCTAACCTAACCTAACCTAACCTAACCTAACCTAACCTAACCTAACCTAACCTAACCTAACCTAACCTAACCTAACCTAACCTAACCTAACCTAACCTAACCTAACCTAACCTAACCTAACCTAACCTAACCTAACCTAACCTAACCTAACCTAACCTAACCTAACCTAACCTAACCTAACCTAACCTAACCTAACCTAACCTAACCTAACCTAACCTAACCTAACCTAACCTAACCTAACCTAACCTAACCTAACCTAACCTAACCTAACCTAACCTAACCTAACCTAACCTAACCTAACCTAACCTAACCTAACCTAACCTAACCTAACCTAACCTAACCTAACCTAACCTAACCTAACCTAACCTAACCTAACCTAACCTAACCTAACCTAACCTAACCTAACCTAACCTAACCTAACCTAACCTAACCTAACCTAACCTAACCTAACCTAACCTAACCTAACCTAACCTAACCTAACCTAACCTAACCTAACCTAACCTAACCTAACCTAACCTAACCTAACCTAACCTAACCTAACCTAACCTAACCTAACCTAACCTAACCTAACCTAACCTAACCTAACCTAACCTAACCTAACCTAACCTAACCTAACCTAACCTAACCTAACCTAACCTAACCTAACCTAACCTAACCTAACCTAACCTAACCTAACCTAACCTAACCTAACCTAACCTAACCTAACCTAACCTAACCTAACCTAACCTAACCTAACCTAACCTAACCTAACCTAACCTAACCTAACCTAACCTAACCTAACCTAACCTAACCTAACCTAACCTAACCTAACCTAACCTAACCTAACCTAACCTAACCTAACCTAACCTAACCTAACCTAACCTAACCTAACCTAACCTAACCTAACCTAACCTAACCTAACCTAACCTAACCTAACCTAACCTAACCTAACCTAACCTAACCTAACCTAACCTAACCTAACCTAACCTAACCTAACCTAACCTAACCTAACCTAACCTAACCTAACCTAACCTAACCTAACCTAACCTAACCTAACCTAACCTAACCTAACCTAACCTAACCTAACCTAACCTAACCTAACCTAACCTAACCTAACCTAACCTAACCTAACCTAACCTAACCTAACCTAACCTAACCTAACCTAACCTAACCTAACCTAACCTAACCTAACCTAACCTAACCTAACCTAACCTAACCTAACCTAACCTAACCCATTATAACTTTGCATCCCGGTGACGCATTTTGACGCTGTTTTCAGCTATTTTGATTTTTAATAGGCTCCGCCCTACTATCTGACCAATCATTTTTGACAAAAACACGAAGGGTTTTTCATTCTGGGACTTTGAAATTTTCTTCCAAATTTCAATCTTTAATTAATTTTTATCTCGAAATATTTTCTATAAAAACATTTTTTACTAGTTGCAATAGCTACTTACCTGCCTTACCTGTATTCCTGTGCGCGTTCCGCGAACTCGAGTCCCGTTTGGTAGTCGTAATCTCAGGTTTTCAGTCGAAAAACACGTTTTTCGGCAAAAACACAAAATTTTTACAGTCAATAAATTCCAATAACCCCATAGATCGCTAGCCCGCGCCGAGACGCGTCTTCTGACACCTCGCACGTGCGTCTGGCGAACATAGAACTGCAAAAAATTTTTACATCAATTCAATTCACTACCTTGCGTAACCCCTCGAAATCCACCTTAGGAAGACAGTAATTTCATTAAACCATTATAACTTTGCATCCCGGTGACGCATTTTGACGCTGTTTTCAGCTATTTTGATTTTTAATAGGCTCCGCCCTACTATCTGACCAATCATTTTTGACAAAAACACGAAGGGTTTTTCATTCTGGGACTTTGAAATTTTCTTCCAAATTTCAATCTTTAATTAATTTTTATCTCGAAATATTTTCTATAAAAACATTTTTTACTAGTTGCAATAGCTACTTACCTGCCTTACCTGTATTCCTGTGCGCGTTCCGCGAACTCGAGTCCCGTTTGGTAGTCGTAATCTCAGGTTTTCAGTCGAAAAACACGTTTTTCGGCAAAAACACAAAATTTTTACAGTCAATAAATTCCAATAACCCCATAGATCGCTAGCCCGCGCCGAGACGCGTCTTCTGACACCTCGCACGTGCGTCTGGCGAACATAGAACTGCAAAAAATTTTTACATCAATTCAATTCACTACCTTGCGTAACCCCTCGAAATCCACCTTAGGAAGACAGTAATTTCATTAAACCATTATAACTTTGCATCCCGGTGACGCATTTTGACGCTGTTTTCAGCTATTTTGATTTTTAATAGGCTCCGCCCTACTATCTGACCAATCATTTTTGACAAAAACACGAAGGGTTTTTCATTCTGGGACTTTGAAATTTTCTTCCAAATTTCAATCTTTAATTAATTTTTATCTCGAAATATTTTCTATAAAAACATTTTTTACTAGTTGCAATAGCTACTTACCTGCCTTACCTGTATTCCTGTGCGCGTTCCGCGAACTCGAGTCCCGTTTGGTAGTCGTAATCTCAGGTTTTCAGTCGAAAAACACGTTTTTCGGCAAAAACACAAAATTTTTACAGTCAATAAATTCCAATAACCCCATAGATCGCTAGCCCGCGCCGAGACGCGTCTTCTGACACCTCGCACGTGCGTCTGGCGAACATAGAACTGCAAAAAATTTTTACATCAATTCAATTCACTACCTTGCGTAACCCCTCGAAATCCACCTTAGGAAGACAGTAATTTCATTAAACCATTATAACTTTGCATCCCGGTGACGCATTTTGACGCTGTTTTCAGCTATTTTGATTTTTAATAGGCTCCGCCCTACTATCTGACCAATCATTTTTGACAAAAACACGAAGGGTTTTTCATTCTGGGACTTTGAAATTTTCTTCCAAATTTCAATCTTTAATTAATTTTTATCTCGAAATATTTTCTATAAAAACATTTTTTACTAGTTGCAATAGCTACTTACCTGCCTTACCTGTATTCCTGTGCGCGTTCCGCGAACTCGAGTCCCGTTTGGTAGTCGTAATCTCAGGTTTTCAGTCGAAAAACACGTTTTTCGGCAAAAACACAAAATTTTTACAGTCAATAAATTCCAATAACCCCATAGATCGCTAGCCCGCGCCGAGACGCGTCTTCTGACACCTCGCACGTGCGTCTGGCGAACATAGAACTGCAAAAAAATTTTACATCAATTCAATTCACTACCTTGCGTAACCCCTCGAAATCCACCTTAGGAAGACAGTAATTTCATTAAACCATTATAACTTTGCATCCCGGTGACGCATTTTGACGCTGTTTTCAGCTATTTTGATTTTTAATAGGCTCCGCCCTACTATCTGACCAATCATTTTTGACAAAAACACGAAGGGTTTTTCATTCTGGGACTTTGAAATTTTCTTCCAAATTTCAATCTTTAATTAATTTTTATCTCGAAATATTTTCTATAAAAACATTTTTTACTAGTTGCAATAGCTACTTACCTGCCTTACCTGTATTCCTGTGCGCGTTCCGCGAACTCGAGTCCCGTTTGGTAGTCGTAATCTCAGGTTTTCAGTCGAAAAACACGTTTTTCGGCAAAAACACAAAATTTTTACAGTCAATAAATTCCAATAACCCCATAGATCGCTAGCCCGCGCCGAGACGCGTCTTCTGACACCTCGCACGTGCGTCTGGCGAACATAGAACTGCAAAAAATTTTTACATCAATTCAATTCACTACCTTGCGTAACCCCTCGAAATCCACCTTAGGAAGACAGTAATTTCATTAAACCATTATAACTTTGCATCCCGGTGACGCATTTTGACGCTGTTTTCAGCTATTTTGATTTTTAATAGGCTCCGCCCTACTATCTGACCAATCATTTTTGACAAAAACACGAAGGGTTTTTCATTCTGGGACTTTGAAATTTTCTTCCAAATTTCAATCTTTAATTAATTTTTATCTCGAAATATTTTCTATAAAAACATTTTTTACTAGTTGCAATAGCTACTTACCTGCCTTACCTGTATTCCTGTGCGCGTTCCGCGAACTCGAGTCCCGTTTGGTAGTCGTAATCTCAGGTTTTCAGTCGAAAAACACGTTTTTCGGCAAAAACACAAAATTTTTACAGTCAATAAATTCCAATAACCCCATAGATCGCTAGCCCGCGCCGAGACGCGTCTTCTGACACCTCGCACGTGCGTCTGGCGAACATAGAACTGCAAAAAATTTTTACATCAATTCAATTCACTACCTTGCGTAACCCCTCGAAATCCACCTTAGGAAGACAGTAATTTCATTAAACCATTATAACTTTGCATCCCGGTGACGCATTTTGACGCTGTTTTCAGCTATTTTGATTTTTAATAGGCTCCGCCCTACTATCTGACCAATCATTTTTGACAAAAACACGAAGGGTTTTTCATTCTGGGACTTTGAAATTTTCTTCCAAATTTCAATCTTTAATTAATTTTTATCTCGAAATATTTTCTATAAAAACATTTTTTACTAGTTGCAATAGCTACTTACCTGCCTTACCTGTATTCCTGTGCGCGTTCCGCGAACTCGAGTCCCGTTTGGTAGTCGTAATCTCAGGTTTTCAGTCGAAAAACACGTTTTTCGGCAAAAACACAAAATTTTTACAGTCAATAAATTCCAATAACCCCATAGATCGCTAGCCCGCGCCGAGACGCGTCTTCTGACACCTCGCACGTGCGTCTGGCGAACATAGAACTGCAAAAAATTTTTACATCAATTCAATTCACTACCTTGCGTAACCCCTCGAAATCCACCTTAGGAAGACAGTAATTTCATTAAACCATTATAACTTTGCATCCCGGTGACGCATTTTGACGCTGTTTTCAGCTATTTTGATTTTTAATAGGCTCCGCCCTACTATCTGACCAATCATTTTTGACAAAAACACGAAGGGTTTTTCATTCTGGGACTTTGAAATTTTCTTCCAAATTTCAATCTTTAATTAATTTTTATCTCGAAATATTTTCTATAAAAACATTTTTTACTAGTTGCAATAGCTACTTACCTGCCTTACCTGTATTCCTGTGCGCGTTCCGCGAACTCGAGTCCCGTTTGGTAGTCGTAATCTCAGGTTTTCAGTCGAAAAACACGTTTTTCGGCAAAAACACAAAATTTTTACAGTCAATAAATTCCAATAACCCCATAGATCGCTAGCCCGCGCCGAGACGCGTCTTCTGACACCTCGCACGTGCGTCTGGCGAACATAGAACTGCAAAAAATTTTTACATCAATTCAATTCACTACCTTGCGTAACCCCTCGAAATCCACCTTAGGAAGACAGTAATTTCATTAAACCATTATAACTTTGCATCCCGGTGACGCATTTTGACGCTGTTTTCAGCTATTTTGATTTTTAATAGGCTCCGCCCTACTATCTGACCAATCATTTTTGACAAAAACACGAAGGGTTTTTCATTCTGGGACTTTGAAATTTTCTTCCAAATTTCAATCTTTAATTAATTTTTATCTCGAAATATTTTCTATAAAAACATTTTTTACTAGTTGCAATAGCTACTTACCTGCCTTACCTGTATTCCTGTGCGCGTTCCGCGAACTCGAGTCCCGTTTGGTAGTCGTAATCTCAGGTTTTCAGTCGAAAAACACGTTTTTCGGCAAAAACACAAAATTTTTACAGTCAATAAATTCCAATAACCCCATAGATCGCTAGCCCGCGCCGAGACGCGTCTTCTGACACCTCGCACGTGCGTCTGGCGAACATAGAACTGCAAAAAATTTTTACATCAATTCAATTCACTACCTTGCGTAACCCCTCGAAATCCACCTTAGGAAGACAGTAATTTCATTAAACCATTATAACTTTGCATCCCGGTGACGCATTTTGACGCTGTTTTCAGCTATTTTGATTTTTAATAGGCTCCGCCCTACTATCTGACCAATCATTTTTGACAAAAACACGAAGGGTTTTTCATTCTGGGACTTTGAAATTTTCTTCCAAATTTCAATCTTTAATTAATTTTTATCTCGAAATATTTTCTATAAAAACATTTTTTACTAGTTGCAATAGCTACTTACCTGCCTTACCTGTATTCCTGTGCGCGTTCCGCGAACTCGAGTCCCGTTTGGTAGTCGTAATCTCAGGTTTTCAGTCGAAAAACACGTTTTTCGGCAAAAACACAAAATTTTTACAGTCAATAAATTCCAATAACCCCATAGATCGCTAGCCCGCGCCGAGACGCGTCTTCTGACACCTCGCACGTGCGTCTGGCGAACATAGAACTGCAAAAAAATTTTACATCAATTCAATTCACTACCTTGCGTAACCCCTCGAAATCCACCTTAGGAAGACAGTAATTTCATTAAACCATTATAACTTTGCATCCCGGTGACGCATTTTGACGCTGTTTTCAGCTATTTTGATTTTTAATAGGCTCCGCCCTACTATCTGACCAATCATTTTTGACAAAAACACGAAGGGTTTTTCATTCTGGGACTTTGAAATTTTCTTCCAAATTTCAATCTTTAATTAATTTTTATCTCGAAATATTTTCTATAAAAACATTTTTTACTAGTTGCAATAGCTACTTACCTGCCTTACCTGTATTCCTGTGCGCGTTCCGCGAACTCGAGTCCCGTTTGGTAGTCGTAATCTCAGGTTTTCAGTCGAAAAACACGTTTTTCGGCAAAAACACAAAATTTTTACAGTCAATAAATTCCAATAACCCCATAGATCGCTAGCCCGCGCCGAGACGCGTCTTCTGACACCTCGCACGTGCGTCTGGCGAACATAGAACTGCAAAAAATTTTTACATCAATTCAATTCACTACCTTGCGTAACCCCTCGAAATCCACCTTAGGAAGACAGTAATTTCATTAAACCATTATAACTTTGCATCCCGGTGACGCATTTTGACGCTGTTTTCAGCTATTTTGATTTTTAATAGGCTCCGCCCTACTATCTGACCAATCATTTTTGACAAAAACACGAAGGGTTTTTCATTCTGGGACTTTGAAATTTTCTTCCAAATTTCAATCTTTAATTAATTTTTATCTCGAAATATTTTCTATAAAAACATTTTTTACTAGTTGCAATAGCTACTTACCTGCCTTACCTGTATTCCTGTGCGCGTTCCGCGAACTCGAGTCCCGTTTGGTAGTCGTAATCTCAGGTTTTCAGTCGAAAAACACGTTTTTCGGCAAAAACACAAAATTTTTACAGTCAATAAATTCCAATAACCCCATAGATCGCTAGCCCGCGCCGAGACGCGTCTTCTGACACCTCGCACGTGCGTCTGGCGAACATAGAACTGCAAAAAATTTTTACATCAATTCAATTCACTACCTTGCGTAACCCCTCGAAATCCACCTTAGGAAGACAGTAATTTCATTAAACCATTATAACTTTGCATCCCGGTGACGCATTTTGACGCTGTTTTCAGCTATTTTGATTTTTAATAGGCTCCGCCCTACTATCTGACCAATCATTTTTGACAAAAACACGAAGGGTTTTTCATTCTGGGACTTTGAAATTTTCTTCCAAATTTCAATCTTTAATTAATTTTTATCTCGAAATATTTTCTATAAAAACATTTTTTACTAGTTGCAATAGCTACTTACCTGCCTTACCTGTATTCCTGTGCGCGTTCCGCGAACTCGAGTCCCGTTTGGTAGTCGTAATCTCAGGTTTTCAGTCGAAAAACACGTTTTTCGGCAAAAACACAAAATTTTTACAGTCAATAAATTCCAATAACCCCATAGATCGCTAGCCCGCGCCGAGACGCGTCTTCTGACACCTCGCACGTGCGTCTGGCGAACATAGAACTGCAAAAAATTTTTACATCAATTCAATTCACTACCTTGCGTAACCCCTCGAAATCCACCTTAGGAAGACAGTAATTTCATTAAACCATTATAACTTTGCATCCCGGTGACGCATTTTGACGCTGTTTTCAGCTATTTTGATTTTTAATAGGCTCCGCCCTACTATCTGACCAATCATTTTTGACAAAAACACGAAGGGTTTTTCATTCTGGGACTTTGAAATTTTCTTCCAAATTTCAATCTTTAATTAATTTTTATCTCGAAATATTTTCTATAAAAACATTTTTTACTAGTTGCAATAGCTACTTACCTGCCTTACCTGTATTCCTGTGCGCGTTCCGCGAACTCGAGTCCCGTTTGGTAGTCGTAATCTCAGGTTTTCAGTCGAAAAACACGTTTTTCGGCAAAAACACAAAATTTTTACAGTCAATAAATTCCAATAACCCCATAGATCGCTAGCCCGCGCCGAGACGCGTCTTCTGACACCTCGCACGTGCGTCTGGCGAACATAGAACTGCAAAAAAATTTTACATCAATTCAATTCACTACCTTGCGTAACCCCTCGAAATCCACCTTAGGAAGACAGTAATTTCATTAAACCATTATAACTTTGCATCCCGGTGACGCATTTTGACGCTGTTTTCAGCTATTTTGATTTTTAATAGGCTCCGCCCTACTATCTGACCAATCATTTTTGACAAAAACACGAAGGGTTTTTCATTCTGGGACTTTGAAATTTTCTTCCAAATTTCAATCTTTAATTAATTTTTATCTCGAAATATTTTCTATAAAAACATTTTTTACTAGTTGCAATAGCTACTTACCTGCCTTACCTGTATTCCTGTGCGCGTTCCGCGAACTCGAGTCCCGTTTGGTAGTCGTAATCTCAGGTTTTCAGTCGAAAAACACGTTTTTCGGCAAAAACACAAAATTTTTACAGTCAATAAATTCCAATAACCCCATAGATCGCTAGCCCGCGCCGAGACGCGTCTTCTGACACCTCGCACGTGCGTCTGGCGAACATAGAACTGCAAAAAATTTTTACATCAATTCAATTCACTACCTTGCGTAACCCCTCGAAATCCACCTTAGGAAGACAGTAATTTCATTAAACCATTATAACTTTGCATCCCGGTGACGCATTTTGACGCTGTTTTCAGCTATTTTGATTTTTAATAGGCTCCGCCCTACTATCTGACCAATCATTTTTGACAAAAACACGAAGGGTTTTTCATTCTGGGACTTTGAAATTTTCTTCCAAATTTCAATCTTTAATTAATTTTTATCTCGAAATATTTTCTATAAAAACATTTTTTACTAGTTGCAATAGCTACTTACCTGCCTTACCTGTATTCCTGTGCGCGTTCCGCGAACTCGAGTCCCGTTTGGTAGTCGTAATCTCAGGTTTTCAGTCGAAAAACACGTTTTTCGGCAAAAACACAAAATTTTTACAGTCAATAAATTCCAATAACCCCATAGATCGCTAGCCCGCGCCGAGACGCGTCTTCTGACACCTCGCACGTGCGTCTGGCGAACATAGAACTGCAAAAAATTTTTACATCAATTCAATTCACTACCTTGCGTAACCCCTCGAAATCCACCTTAGGAAGACAGTAATTTCATTAAACCATTATAACTTTGCATCCCGGTGACGCATTTTGACGCTGTTTTCAGCTATTTTGATTTTTAATAGGCTCCGCCCTACTATCTGACCAATCATTTTTGACAAAAACACGAAGGGTTTTTCATTCTGGGACTTTGAAATTTTCTTCCAAATTTCAATCTTTAATTAATTTTTATCTCGAAATATTTTCTATAAAAACATTTTTTACTAGTTGCAATAGCTACTTACCTGCCTTACCTGTATTCCTGTGCGCGTTCCGCGAACTCGAGTCCCGTTTGGTAGTCGTAATCTCAGGTTTTCAGTCGAAAAACACGTTTTTCGGCAAAAACACAAAATTTTTACAGTCAATAAATTCCAATAACCCCATAGATCGCTAGCCCGCGCCGAGACGCGTCTTCTGACACCTCGCACGTGCGTCTGGCGAACATAGAACTGCAAAAAATTGCCCTCCCACCCACCCTTTTGTGTCTAGCCAAGTAAACATTTCAGTTTTGGCAAAAAATTATTATTCAACATTTTTGCATTTACAGTTATTTCTGGGTCCCACAACGTAAAATCTCGACGTTTTAACTTCGGTATTTTGATCATACGGTCTTCCAGTCGTTCGAAGACCATACTTTATCTTGACTTTTTGCTGCTTCTGTGATTATCCCCCCTTTACAGGAACACAGAAGTAGTAACAGTGTCCTCTGACTGACTTCATACATGAACCTGACCTTCACTAAAAATACCGCAATGTTTCGCACCCCGGCCAAAAAAGACGCGAGCCCTCAGAGCTCTAGAAGCTCGCCGAGATCAGGGGAAAAGGCCGGCCCTTCGCTTCCCTGTGTTAGGCGTAGCATCGGGGAATGGGAAGCCGGGAAAGCTGAGCCTCAGGCCAAGTCTCCGGCCCACACAATGCGTGAAGCCACACCACCCGCTCCCAGCACTTTGGAGACGCGCCGAGTACCCACGGATAGCGTAAAATCGACGACGAAGTCGGAGTCTAGGTACCCCAATCTCCTTGCGGAGGCGAGAGCTTGCCTAAGTAAAGCAAAGCTTCACTTGGGCAACTCTCGCAACCTAAAGACTGAGATAAAGGAGGAGGTACTCAAGGCTATTAATAGGCTCTATGAGCTGGTGAAGGAGTCGGAGCGAAACAAAGTCCCAGTCGCACCAGCACCTGCGGTCATAGCTGCAACCGCACCTATAGCCGCGCCGCTGAGGCTGACCACGGAAGAGCCGACAGAGTTGATGCAGAGCCTTGTCGAAGGCCTCAAACTGCACAAGCAGGCATTGCAGGAGTGCCAACACCATACCCAGGCTCTGTCGGAACATCTTCAGCAGGCCCCTCGCTACGTCGCAGGCCAAGGTCCTACCTTTGCGGAGATGGCCGCTGTCGTACCGAAGCAGAACATCCAACAGCCTCTTCACTCGGTGGTCGTATCATCTACCAATGATCAGGACACCGGTGAAGAGGTTGTTGAGAAGCTCAGGACGGCGGTGGATGCCAGGAATGAGGGGACCCGAGTGGAACGGCTGCGCAAAGTGAGGGACCAGAAAGTGGTGGTCGGCTTCAGGACCAGGGAAGAGATGACTAGGGTTACGGAGCGGATCAGAAAGACGGGCAATCTAGTGGTAGAGGAGATCAAAAACAAAGACCCCCTAGTCATCATCAAAGATGTCCTCTCCTGCCACTCCGATGTGGAGGTTACCCAGGCCCTGCAGCGGCAAAACACCCATCTGATCGGGGACATACCTGCGGAAGATTTGAGGATGGGGGTGAAGTACCGTCGTAAGACGAGGAACCCCCACATGTGCCACGTCATTCTGCAGGTGTCCCCTTCAGTATGGCAGAGGCTGACTATGGCGGGCCGCGTGCACATCGACTTACAGCGAGTGCGAGTGCAGGATCAGTCTCCACTGGTGCAGTGCACTCGCTGTCTGCGATACGGCCACAGCCGTAAACTGTGCACGCAGCCAGCCGACCTCTGCACCCACTGTGGTGAGCCCCACATGAGAGCCGACTGCCCGTCACGGCTGGCGGCGGAGGCGCCGAAGTGCCATAATTGCTACTTGGCCAAGGCAGAGAAGACCGATCACAACGCCTTCGACAACGATTGCCCCACGCGCGTAAAATGGGATGCGTTAGCACGCCTATCGGTGGCGTATTGCTAAGGTGCAGCCAACTTTTCCCGAAATTAAGACTCGATTGAAACACAACGGTACTTTTTTCAAAATTAGTTCTCAAATACATAAAATACCAGTAAAGAATAAAATCGTAAAAAATCTCAACATAAAACAAGCAAATTGGAGCCAATTTCATGAGAAATTGGCCCAATTCAAAGACGAACCAAAATTAAAATCATTATTACAAACAGACAGTATTAAGCAGAAAATAAATGTTAAAATCAGTTTATACCTTAAAAATATCACAAATACAATTGACAAAATTAGCGACATAATTAATTTACCGTTGTGGCCAAACGAGCTCGTTGAATCAAAAAAGGAGGCCGGCATCGTAGTAAACAGCATTTGGAACGCTGCGCCAGTGCGGAGTGCACAGATAGTCAAGCAGTATTGCAAATACAAAGAGAACTCCGAGAATGAGGCGGCAGGAGCACAGGCTAAGAGCTACAAATGCCGACATGAGAAGCAGCACAATTTCGGGAAACAAAAAACTGTAAAAAGAGAAGCAACTGTGAGTCTGTCAGAAGTTAAAATAAGTTATTTTAAAGAAAAGTATATTATGATAAAAATAAACGAATATAGAATAAAACGCCGCCTTATATGGTCTCCCGTAGGGGTCGTTGTCGAGACCCTCCAGCATCTCAGCTCTCGCAGAGTCTCTGGCGGCGGCGATGGCTCGATCGAGGACCATTTTTGCCTCCACGTATACCTCCTAGAGGTGGTCCCCGACGGCCTGGTCCCTTCGGCGCCGCCGCCGACTCCGCGCGTATTCCCTCCTTGCCTCCACACACGCTGCTCGGAGCCCCGCCAGCTCCGCCGACCACCAGTACACGGCGCGTCTGGGTAGCGGTCGGCGGGACCGAGGCATGCTGGAGTTGCATACCTCGGTCAGAGACTCCCTCAGGTGCCCCGCGACGGTGTCGACATCCAGGCCGGTGGAAGGCGGCGAAAGCCAGTCCTGGACGAACGCCGCCTCCCGCGCCGCTTCCCTGTCCAGGCGGGAAAGAGCCCACCGTGGGAACGGTGAACGCACCGAGCGGGGCCGCGTCTCTCCGGGGCCACTGGTGGAGACGTCGAACCGCACGTAGCGGTGGTCCGACATAGTCTCCACCAGGTCCACCCGCCAGTTCAACACGCGCGCAGCTAACGCAGGGGTGGCGAAAGTGACGTCCACTATTGAGCCACCCTGCCGCCGCACGCATGTCTGGACGCTTCCTCTGTTCAAGAGGGAGAGTCCAGACGAGGCTGCCCACATCTCTACTGCCCGCCCGCGTGCGTCGGTTGCTGGGTTGCCCCAGGTCACCGACTTGGCATTCAGGTCTCCCAGTACGGAGACCTGACGCGGCGCCGCCCTGCCGACCACGGCGGCCAAGACTCCGAGATAGTTCTCGAAGTCCTGAAGAGGGCGGTTTGGGGAGAAATAGACGCCCACAAGGGCTAAGTCTCCCCACGCGGCGGCCACGTATCCCGGTCCCCTCTCTAATAGCGAGAGGGGAGGGGAGTCTGTGGAAGACCGCGCCGCTAGAGCCACCAAGTCGTCCTCGTCACCCAGCCAGCTGCCGGGGATTGAGTAGGGCTCGGCGACCACCGCTACGTTCACCAACCACTCGGCCATGACCTGCACTACTAGGTCCTGGGCCGCTCTGCAGTGGTTGGTGTTCGCCTGGAGGATGCGGTAGTCTGAAATTATTATTCCGACATCGCACCCCCCTCCTCAGCTACCGCCGCTGGAGCAACAGCGGCGACGACGGCGACGGCTTTAGCAGCAGGGCGAACCTGCATCGGCACCACACCCTTCCTCACGGGGGGCTTGCAGCTCCTGCCCGTCATCCTGTGGTCCGCGGGGCGGCCACCGGCGGCACACGCCGCGCAGTGTGGCGCGGTGGCGGTGCAAGTGGCCCACCCGTGTCCCTCCCGCCCGCATTGGTAGCACGTATCTCCCCAGTCGGACTTGGAGGGACACGTGGCCCGGGTGTGTCCGACAGCGAAGCACTTGTAGCACCGGACAGGCTGGTCCTCCGGAAGTGTCGGAGAGGCCCTGAGAAGGGCCTTTGGGTTGGCCCTGAGAAGGGCCTTTTGGTTGGCCCTGAGAATGGCCTTTGGGTTGGCCCTGAGAAGGGCCTTTGGGTTGGCCCTGAGAAGGGCCTTTTGGTTGGCCCTGAGAAGGGCCTTTGGGTTGGCCCTGAGAAGGGCCTTTTAGTTTTAAAAATCGCCCGCAGGCGTCTCGAACCGGTTTTGGCATAGCCTCCGCAGTTTCGTATTCCACAAGGCAGGGTTAAAATGAGCTACGAATTCACAGTGCACTTTGGCCAACCCAGTCTGCCACTCCGTTACGGTGGTCAAACTGGGTCGTTTCCAGGGGACGCGACGTGGACGCAAGCACTGTGGGGGGTCCCCCAACCTAACCTAACCTTTTTTTTTTTTTTTTTTTTTTTTTTTTTTTTTTTTTTTTTGTTTGCGCTGGGAAAAAATGCATTACGCATACCCTCCCATCGGGGGATGGGGGGGGTATGTGGGACTCCCCGGTCTGACCCGGTATACCCACTAAAATAACCCAGCGGCATTCCCGCTTCGTCTTAGTGGCGGGGGACTGGGAAACCGGCACAGCCTTCACGTCCAGTCCTCCGCCGACGATCGCCCTTCATGGCGGGCCCACGCCCTCCCCGTGGGGAGGGGGATGGGCCCGGGAATGACCGACGAAGGTGGTGACGGGTGCAATGCGGGCGAAGGCACCCCCGTGCCTGTAACCCGCCCGTCGCCACTATAAGGAGGGAGAGGACGGCGCCCTCTCGGACCCCTTCTTCGTCTGCGGAGCGGCGCAGCGAGAGGGTCGTCCTCCCGCACGCGCTCCGCCTCCTCCTTTTGCGAGATTACGTCCTCGCAAAAGGAGGCAACCGCCGCCCAGGCCTCCTCGCTCCCCAGCATGGCGCTGACCACGCCGGGAAGCGAGAGGTCCTGTCCAATCACCGCCGTCAGACCGCGGCGCAGCCCGGACCAAGCTGGGCACACCTCGAGGGTGTGCTGCGCCGTATCCTCCGCCGCACCGCAGTCGTGGCAGGCCGGAGTCTCCTCCCTTCCTATCCGGCACAGATGCGATCCGAAGCAGCCATGGCCGGACAACACCTGCACCAGACGGAACGAGAGGAAACCGTGGGACCGCTCGAGCCAGCCGCGCAGGACCGGACCGAGCGCGTCCAACGTTCGGCGGCCAAAGGCGGCGTTGGCGAGGTCCTCCGTCCAGTGGAGGACGACGGCATCCTTCATCTCCCGCCGCACGGCCTCTTGCTCCTCGGCGACGGGGCGCTCACCGAGCGCCTTCCGGCGCGCCTTCCACTCGTACACCCTGGCGAGCACCCAAGCCTCCAACTCCCAAGGAGGGGTGCCGGCCAGGGCGCACGCCGCCGAGAAGCCCACCGAGCGGTAGGCCCTCGCCACCCGCAGTGCAATGGCCCTTTGGGGCTTGCGGATGGCGGTCGCATTCTCCCTCCTGTGGAGGGAGTCCGCCCAGATGGGGGCCCCGTATAGGGCCATGCTCCGCAGGATGCCGGCATACAGGCGCCGGCATTTCGCCTTTGGCCCCCCCAGGTTCGGGAGGAGCCATGAGAGGGCGTCAGCGGCTTTCAATAGGCGCGTCGACAGCCCGCTGAAATGCGGACCGAAGCGCCACCTATCGTCCAGCACCAGGCCCAGATACTTCATCTGGGGCTGGACCCGTATCCTGACGCCCTCTACGACGATGTGGGCGTCGGGAGGGCAGCGCTGCCGAGGCCCGCGAAAGAACACGGCCTCGGTCTTGTGCAGCGCCACCCTCAACCCCAGGTGGCGGATCCTCTCTGCAACCAAGGATCCGCCAGCCGACGCCAGACAGGCCGCGTCCCCAAAGTTCCTCCCCCGGGCAGTGAGGAGAGTGTCATCCGCGTAGCAGATGACACTCGTGCCCTGGAGGAGGGCTCCCCGCAGGAGCCAGTCGAACCCGATGTTCCACAGGGGCGGCCCCAGCACTGACCCCTGCGGAACACCGGACTCTGCGCCGTACCGCCTCACCGTGGCCGTCTTGTCCACGAGGAGGACCTCTCGGTCCTCCAAGTAGCTGGCCAGGAGGTTCTGTAGGTATTGGGGCACTCCGTGATACCGAAGCGCCTCCAATATCGTCGAGTGGGGCACGGAGTTGAAGGCGTTCGAAATGTCGAACGACACTGCCAGCACTCCGTCCCCCGCCTCCACCGCCTCCTTCACCTGGCCCTTGAGTAGGGCCAGCGCATCGATAGTCGAACGCTCTCGACGGAAACCGAATTGGGCGTCCGACAGGTCCGGCCCTACCCCACGCAAATGGCTATTAAGCCGGGAGGCGACAATCCCCTCGAACAATTTACCGACCTCATCGAGCAGGACGATGGGCCGGTATGCCGAGGGCGAGTCCACCGGGCGTCCCTCCTTTCGGAGGAGGCATAGCTGCCCCTCCTTCCACAGTTTCGGGAACCTCCCCGAAACCTGGTCTCCATTTCGGAGGCGGCGATCGCCGCCACCCGTGCGGGGACACCGTCCGGTCCGGGGGCCGTCTTCTTCGCGCGGAGGCTGAGAACCCCCGCGTAGAACTCCGCCGTCGTCACCGGGGGGACTTCCTCCTCCAGCGGAGCCGCCGCCTGCGGGGGATCCATCGTTGGTGGGGTGAAGTCGGTCCTGCGCGGAAACAGGGACCGGACCACCCCATCTAGCAACGCCGGCTCGAGGGTCTCCGTCAGTGGGGGACCATACGGGCGCAGCTGGTTCCGCGCCGCTTTGTACGGTCTCCCATAAGGGTCCCTATCGAGGCCCTCCAGCATCTCGGCCCTCGCCGAGTCCTCTGCAGCGAACATTGCAGACTTGAGGACCGTCGTCGCCTCTCGGTAAGAGGCGTATAGGCGGTCCTCTTCTGCCCGGACTCGGTTTTGGGCGCTGCGCCGTCGGCTTCGCGCGTAGGCCCTTCTGGCCGCCACGCAGGCGGCCCGGAGCCCCGCCAGCTCCTCCGTCCACCAATAGACGGCACGACGGGGAGGCGGACGACGAGACCGAGGCATGCTGGAGTTGCACACCTCAGTCAGGGACCTCCTGAGCCGGACCGCTGCGGCGTCCACGTCCAGGACCTCAACAGGGGGTGACAGCCAGTCCTGGAGAAAGGCCGCCTCCTTGGCTGCCTCCCGGTCCAGGCGGGTGAGTGCCCACCGCGGGAAGGGAGATTGCCCAGCACGGGCCATCCCACCCCCCTGGGTGGAGATGTCGAACCGCACATATCGGTGGTCCGACAAGGTCTCCACCATCTCAACTCGCCAGTTGACGACGCGGGCGGCTAGTGCAGGGGTGGCAAACGAGACGTCCACCACCGACCCACCATGTTGCCGCACACACGTGTGGACCACCCCCCTGTTGAGGAGGGACACACCGCATGAGGCCGCCCAAAACTCGACGGCGCGTCCCCGGACGTTGCAACCGGCGGCTGGGTTGCCCCAGGCCACCGACTTGGCGTTCAGGTCACCCAAGACCACGACCTGGCGTGGCGCCGCCCTCCCTACGACTGCGGTGAGGATCTCGAGGAAATCCTCAAAGTCCGAGAGAGGGCGGTTTGGGGAGAAGTAGACCCCCACCAGGGCCATGTCTCCCCACGCGGCGGCCACGTATCCCGGTCCCCTCTCTAAGAGCGAGAGGGGAGGGGAGTCTGTGGAAGACCGCGAGACCAACGCCACCAAGCCGTCTCGGTCACCCAGCCAACGGCCAGGGACCGAGTAAGGTTCGGCGACCACCGCCAAGTCCACCAACCACTCAGCCATGGTCTGCATCAGCAGATCCTGGGCTGCCCTGCAGTGGTTGGTGTTCGCCTGCAGTATGCGATGTTCGACCCTATCCATCAGTCGGACATCGCACCCTCCTCCGCTGTCGCCGCCGCAGGAACAACGGTGCTAGCGGCGGCAGCAGGCCCGGTCGGCGCCTGTGCTTTGCCCCGCTTTGGGGGAGGATTGCAGTTCCTCCCCTTCATAACGTGGGCTGCCGGGCAGCCACTGGCGGCACACACCGCGCAGTGCGGCGTGGCGGCCCCGCAGGAGGCGGCTTTGTGGCCCTCCCTGCCGCAACGGTAGCAGGCGTCCGTTCTGTCCACCGTGGACGGACACAGAGCCCGGGTGTGTCCGATGCCGAAGCACCGGAAACATCGCAGAGGCTGGTCCTCGAGTGCCCGGACTGCACCCGAGCTGAACCCGACTATGATCCGCCGCTTGGCAAGGATGGCTTTGGCAGCGGCGATTGGGCATTCGAGGCGAATGGTGCCCATGCCACCGCGGCCGGGCCTTATGTCCCGACCTTGGACCGCCGCGACGCCACAGCCTCCCATCGCCGCAACCGCCGCCACCACCTCCTCCTTGGTGACTGAGTCATCTAGCTCAGTCACCTCTATGGCCGCCGACTTGACCGGTCGGGCCACCTTGGCCGAATCTGCGATGACCTCCTGCAGCTTGGCTGCAAAGAGGTCCGCATGGGCACTCCCCTCTGTCCCCGGGAACTCGAAGATTCGAGCCCCGGCTTGGGTCCGCCGGCAAGACACACTGCCGATCCCCAGCTGGGTAGGATCGGCATTGGCACGCGCCCGCACCAAAATGGACGCGTACGTCTCCCCTCGCTCCGCAGCCTCCGCGGTAAGCGTCACCACGACGGCCGCGGTTTTTGGGGGGACCAATTTCCCTCTTCGCTTCCCATTCCCTTTCCCCTTCCCCTTTCCCTTGTCGGTCGTCTTGGACCGGCTGGGAGCGGTGGTGGCGGGGGCGACAGGGGCTGCCGTCGCCGACTTTTTGCCGTTGCCCTTCCCCTTACGGACCACTTCCGTCCACTCGTTGGACGGGGTGGTTGAAGGGAGAAGGGCGTCTTCCGCCTGGGAGGAGGAGGACGGCCCCGGGTCGCAGCGCCTCTTATCCGCTGCAAGCGGTGGTCGGAGGCGCTTCTCCGGCAAGAGCCGGTCCTCAATACCTGCTAAGCAGGCTCTTGTGAAGGCCCTCTCCTCCATTACAACCTTGCGGATGATATCCTCAAGGTTGGAGGAGGGGCCCTCCGCCGCAAGGCTCGTCTCGGCTTGTGGTGGTGGCCGGGCCGTGGCTTCAGCCAGCTTCTGATGAAGCTGGCTGACCTCCGACTGCAGGCGATCTATTTTCGCCTGCATTTGCCGCGTCTCGTCGGTGGCCTTCCGCCGGACCAGCTCCGCGACGACGCCACGCATGCTCGCGGCCCGGCTCTTGAGGGCCTTTTGGAAGGTCCCCTTTAAATTTGAAGATTTAGAGGCAACCTCCACAATCTCCTCTTCGTCCTCCTCCGCCATCCTTTCCAGCTCGGCCAGAGAATGGTCTGCGTAGAGAACACGGGACGCACCGTACCCGGCCCTGGCCCGGGCGACTTGCGCCCGTTTCTCTTTCGCGGCAACCCGCTCTTCCAGCTCTTGCTGGAGCTGCACCCGCCGAGCCAGGTCCAACTGGCGTTGGGCATCCGCGAGCCCAACGACATGGGTATCCGCGGCCGCCGTCGGCTTTTTTTGCCTTCGGCAACCTCGTCGACCCAGAGGCCGAGGAGCCCTCGGACCCTCTTACTCGGACCCGCTTCCGCGACCGAGAGTCGTCCGCATCCGACACAGTCATAAGCGAGTCGTTGTCGGACGACTCGCTTATGTTAGCCCCTCCAAATAAGCTAGCCGCAGACGGCGCGCGGCTAGTTTCTGACGCTGAAGTGTCGGAGAGGCCCTGAGAAGGGCCTTTGGGTTGGCCCTGAGAAGGGCCTTTTGTTTGGCCCTGAGAAGGGCCTTTGGGTTGGCCCTGAGAAGGGCCTTTTGGTTGGCCCTGAGAAGGGCCTTTGGGTTGGCCCTGAGAAGGGCCTTTGGGTTGGCCCTGAGAAGGGCCTTTTTGTTTTAAAAATCGCCCGCAGGCGTCTCTCTCAAGTTTTGGCATAGCCTCCGCAGTTTCGTATGCAACACGACAATAGGGTTAAAATAGCTACGAATGCACAGTGCACTTTGGCCAACCCAATCTGCCACTCCGTTACGGTGGTCAGACTGGGTCGTTTCCAGGGGACGCGACGTGGACGCAAGCACTGTGGGGGGTCCCCCAACCTAACCTTTTTTTTTTTTTTTTTTTTTGTTTGCGCTGGGAAAAAATGCATTACGCATACCCTCCCATCGGGGGATGGGAGGGGTATGTGGGACTCCCCGGTCTGACCCGGTATACCCACTAAAATAACCCAGCGGCATTCCCGCTTCGTCTTAGTGGCGGGGGACTGGGAAACCGGCACAGCCTTCACGTCCAGTCCTCCGCCGACGATCGCCCTTCATGGCGGGCCCCTCACGCCCTCCCCGTGGGGAGGGGGATGGGCCCGGGAATGACCGACGAAGGTGGTGACGGGTGCAATGCGGGCGAAGGCACCCCCGTGCCTGTAACCCGCCCGTCGCCACTATAAGGAGGGAGAGGACGGCGCCCTCTCGGACCCCTTCTTCGTCTGCGGAGCGGCGCAGCGAGAGGGTCGTCCTCCCGCACGCGCTCCGCCTCCTCCTTTTGCGAGATTACGTCCTCGCAAAAGGAGGCAACCGCCGCCCAGGCCTCCTCGCTCCCCAGCATGGCGCTGACCACGCCGGGAAGCGAGAGGTCCTGTCCAATCACCGCCGTCAGACCGCGGCGCAGCCCGGACCAAGCTGGGCACACCTCGAGGGTGTGCTGCGCCGTATCCTCCGCCGCACCGCAGTCGTGGCAGGCCGGAGTCTCCTCCCTTCCTATCCGGCACAGATGCGATCCGAAGCAGCCATGGCCGGACAACACCTGCACCAGACGGAACGAGAGGAAACCGTGGGACCGCTCGAGCCAGCCGCGCAGGACCGGACCGAGCGCGTCCAGCGTTCGGCGGCCAAAGGCGGCGTTGGCGAGGTCCTCCGTCCAGTGGAGGACGACGGCATCCTTCATTTCCCGCCGCACGGCCTCTTGCTCCTCGGCGACGGGGCGCTCACCGAGCGCCTTCCGGCGCGCCTTCCACTCGTACACCCTGGCGAGCACCCAAGCCTCCAACTCCCATGGAGGGGTGCCGGCCAGGGCGCACGCCGCCGAGAAGCCCACCGAGCGGTAGGCCCTCGCCACCCGCAGTGCAATGGCCCTTTGGGGCTTGCGGATGGCGGTCGCATTCTCCCTCCTGTGGAGGGAGTCCGCCCAGATGGGGGCCCCGTATAGGGCCATGCTCCGCAGGATGCCGGCATACAGGCGCCGGCATTTCGCCTTTGGCCCCCCCAGGTTCGGGAGGAGCCATGAGAGGGCGTCAGCGGCTTTCAATAGGCGCGTCGACAGCCCGCTGAAATGCGGACCGAAGCGCCACCTATCGTCCAGCACCAGGCCCAGATACTTCATCTGGGGCTGGACCCGTATCCTGACGCCCTCTACGACAATGTGGGCGTCGGGAGGGCAGCGCTGCCGAGGCCCGCGAAAGAACACGGCCTCGGTCTTGTGCAGCGCCACCCTCAACCCCAGGTGGCGGATCCTCTCTGCAACCAAGGATCCGCCAGCCGACGCCAGACAGGCCGCGTCCCCAAAGTTCCTCCCCCGGGCAGTGAGGAGAGTGTCATCCGCGTAGCAGATGACACTCGTGCCCTGGAGGAGGGCTCCCCGCAGGAGCCAGTCGAACCCGATGTTCCACAGGGGCGGCCCCAGCACTGACCCCTGCGGAACACCGGACTCTGCGCCGTACCGCCTCACCGTGGCCGTCTTGTCCACGAGGAGGACCTCTCGGTCCTCCAAGTAGCTGGCCAGGAGGTTCTGTAGGTATTGGGGCACTCCGTGATACCGAAGCGCCTCCAATATCGTCGAGTGGGGCACGGAGTTGAAGGCATTCGAAATGTCGAATGACACCGCCATCACTCCGTCCCCCGCCTCCACCGCCTCCTTCACCTGGCCCTTGAGTAGGGCCAGCGCATCGATCGTCGAACGCTCTCGACGGAAACCGAATTGGGCGTCCGACAGGTCCGGCCCTACCCCACGCAAATGGCTATTAAGCCGGGAGGCGACAATCCCCTCGAACATTTTGCCGACCTCATCGAGCAGAACGATGGGCCGGTATGCCGAGGGGGAGTCTGCTGGGCGGCCCTCCTTGCGAAGGAGGCACAGCTGCCCCTCCTTCCACGGTTTCGGGAACCTTCCAGACGCAAGGCATGCGCTGAAAAGGTCCCGAAACCTGTTCTCCATTGCGGAGGCGGCGATCGCCACCACCCGTGCGGGGACACCGTCCGGTCCGGGGGCCGTCTTCTTCGCGCGGAGGCTGAGAACCCCCGCGTAGAACTCCGCCGTCGTCACCGGGGGGACTTCCTCCTCCAGCTGAGCCGCCGCCTGCGGGGGATCCATCGTTGGTGGGGTGAAGTCGGTCCTGCGCGGAAACAGGGACCGGACCACCCCATCCAGCAACGCCGGCTCGAGGGTCTCCGTCAGTGGGGGACCGTACGGGCGCAGCTGGTTCCGCGCCGCTTTGTACGGTCTCCCATAAGGGTCCCTATCGAGGCCCTCCAGCATCTCGGCCCTCGCCGAGTCCTCTGCAGCGAACATTGCAGACTTGAGGACCGTCGTCGCCTCTCGGTAAGAGGCGTATAGGCGGTCCTCTTCTGCCCGGACTCGGTTTTGGGCGCTGCGCCGTCGGCTTCGCGCGTAGGCCCTTCTGGCCGCCACGCAGGCGGCCCGGAGCCCCGCCAGCTCCTCCGTCCACCAATAGACGGCACGACGGGGAGGCGGACGACGAGACCGAGGCATGCTGGAGTTGCACACCTCAGTCAGGGACCTCCTGAGCCGGACCGCTGCGGCGTCCACGTCCAGGACCTCAACAGGGGGTGACAGCCAGCCCTGGAGAAAGGCCGCCTCCTTGGCTGCCTCCCGGTCCAGGCGGGTGAGTGCCCACCGCGGGAAGGGAGATTGCCCAGCACGGGCCATCCCACCCCCCTGGGTGGAGATGTCGAACCGCACATATCGGTGGTCCGACAAGGTCTCCACCATCTCAACTCGCCAGTTGACGACGCGGGCGGCTAGTGCAGGGGTGGCAAACGAGACGTCCACCACCGACCCACCATGTTGCCGCACACACGTGTGGACCACCCCCCTGTTGAGGAGGGACACACCGCATGAGGCCGCCCAAAACTCGACGGCGCGTCCCCGGACGTTGCAACCGGCGGCTGGGTTGCCCCAGGCCACCGACTTGGCGTTCAGGTCACCCAAGACCACGACCTGGCGTGGCGCCGCCCTCCCTACGACTGCGGTGAGGATCTCGAGGAAATCCTCAAAGTCCGAGAGAGGGCGGTTTGGGGAGAAGTAGACCCCCACCAGGGCCATGTCTCCCCACGCGGCGGCCACGTATCCCGGTCCCCTCTCTAAGAGCGAGAGGGGAGGGGAGTCTGTGGAAGACCGCGAGACCAACGCCACCAAGCCGTCTCGGTCACCCAGCCAACGGCCAGGGACCGAGTAAGGTTCGGCGACCACCGCCAAGTCCACCAACCACTCAGCCATGGTCTGCATCAGCAGATCCTGGGCTGCCCTGCAGTGGTTGGTGTTCGCCTGCAGTATGCGATGTTCGACCCTATCCATCAGTCGGACATCGCACCCTCCTCCGCTGTCGCCGCCGCAGGAACAACGGTGCTAGCGGCGGCAGCAGGCCCGGTCGGCGCCTGCGCTTTGCCCCGCTTTGGGGGAGGATTGCAGTTCCTCCCCTTCATAACGTGGGCTGCCGGGCAGCCACTGGCGGCACACACCGCGCAGTGCGGCGTGGCGGCCCCGCAGGAGGCGGCTTTGTGGCCCTCCCTGCCGCAACGGTAGCACGCGTCCGTTCTGTCCACCGTGGACGGACACAGAGCCCGGGTGTGTCCGATGCCGAAACACCGGAAACACCGCAGAGGCTGGTCCTCGAGTGCCCGGACTGCACCCGAGCTGAACCCGACTATGAGCCGCCCCTTGGCAAGGATGGCTTTGGCAGCGGCGATCGGGCATTCGAGGCGAATGGCGCCCATGCCACCGCGGCCGGGCCGTATGTCCCGACCTTGGACCGCCGGGACGCCACAGCCTCCCATCGCCGCGACCGCCGCCACCACCTCCTCCTTGGTGACTGAGTCATCTAGCTCAGTCACCTCTATGGCCGCCGACTTCACTGGTCGGGCCACCTTGGCCGAATCTGCGATGACCTCCTGCAGCTTGGCTGCAAAGAGGTCCGCATGGGCACTCCCCTCTGTCCCCGGGAACTCGAAGATTCGAGCCCCGGCTTGGGTCCGTCGGCAAGACACACTGCCGATCCCCAGCTGGGTGGGATCGGCATTGGCACGCGCCCGCACCAAAATGGAGGCGTACGTCTCCCCTCGCTCCGCAGCCTCCGCGGTGAGCGTCACCACGACGGCCGCGGTTTTTGGGGGGACCAGTTTCCTTTTCCCCTTCCCTTTCCCCGTCCCCTTCCCCTTTCCCTTGTCGGTCGTCTGGGACCGGCTGGGAGCGGTGGTAGCGGGGGCGATAGGGGCTGCCGTCACCGACTTTTTTCCTTTGCCCTTCCCCTTACGGACCACTTCCGTCCACTCGTTGGACGGGGTGGTTGAAGGGAGAAGGGCGTCTTCCGCCTGGGAGGAGGAGGACGGCCCCGGGTCGCAGCGCCTCTTATCCGCTGCAAGCGGTGGTCGGAGGCGCTTCTCCGGCAAGAGCCGGTCCTCAATACCTGCTAAGCAGGCTCTTGTGAAGGCCCTCTCCTCCATTACGACCTTGCGGATGATATCCTCAAGGTTGGAGGAAGGGCCCTCCGCCGCAAGGCTCGTCTCGGCTTGTAGTGGCTTCAGGGCCGTGGCTTCAGCCAGCTTCTGATGAAGCTGGCTGACCTCCGACTGCAGGCGATCTATTTTCGCCTGCATTTGCCGCGTCTCGTCGGTGGCCTTCCGCCGGACCAGCTCCGCGACGACGCCACGCATGCTCGCGGCCCGGCTCTTGAGGGCCTTCTGGAAGGTCCCCTTTAGGTTGGATGACTTAGAGGCAACCTCCACAATTTCCTCCTCGTCCTCCTCCGCCATTTTCTCCAGCTCGGCCAGAGACTGGTTTGCGTAATCAACACGGGACGCACCGTACCCGGACCTAGCCCGGGCAACTTGCGCCCGTCTCTCTTTCGCCACGACCCGCTCCTCCAGCTCTTGCTGGAGCTGCACTCGCCGAGCCAGGTCCAACTGGCGTTGGGCGTCCGCGAGCCCAACGACATGGGTATCCGCGGCTGCCGTCGGCTTTTTTGCCTTCGGCAACCTCGTCGACCCAGAGGCCGAGGAGCCCTCGGACCCTCTTCCTCGGACCCGCTTCCGCGACCGAGATTCGTCCGCATCCGACACAGTCATAAGCGAGTCGTTGTCGGACGACTCGTTTGCCCCTCCAAATAAACTAGCCGCAGACGGCGCGCGGCTAGTCTCTGACGCTGAAGTGTCGGAGAGGCCCTGAGAAGGGCCTTTGGGTGGGCCCTGAGAAGGGCCTTTTGGTTGGCCCTGAGAAGGGCCTTTGGGTTGGCCCTGAGAAGGGCCTTTTGGTTGGCCCTGAGAAGGGCCTTTGGGTTGGCCCTGAGAAGGGCCTTTTGGTTGGCCCTGAGAAGGGCCTTTTAGTTTTAAAAATCGCCCGCAGGCGTCTCTCTCCGGTTTTGGCATAGCCTCCGCAGTTTCGTAATCAACCCCCCCAACCTAACCTTTTTTTTTTTTTTTTTTTTTTTTGTTTGCGCTGGGAAAAAATGCATTACGCATACCCTCCCATCGGGGGATGGGAGGGGTATGTGGGACTCCCCGGTCTGACCCGGTATACCCACTAAAATAACCCAGCGGCATTCCCGCTTCGTCTTAGTGGCGGGGGACTGGGAAACCGGCACAGCCTTCACGTCCAGTCCTCCGCCGACGATCGCCCTTCATGGCGGGCCCCTCACGCCCTCCCCGTGGGGAGGGGGATGGGCCCGGGAATGACCGACGAAGGTGGTGACGGGTGCAATGCGGGCGAAGGCACCCCCGTGCCTGTCACCCGCCCGTCGCCACTATAAGGAGGGAGAGGACGGCGCCCTCTCCGACCCCTTCTTCGTCTGCGGAGCGGCGCAGCGAGAGGGTCGTCCTCCCGCACGCGCTCCGCCTCCTCCTTTTGCGAGATTACGTCCTCGCAAAAGGAGGCAACCGCCGCCCAGGCCTCCTCGCTCCCCAGCATGGCGCTGACCACGCCGGGAAGCGAGAGGTCCTGTCCAATCACCGCCGTCAGACCGCGGCGCAGCCCGGACCAAGCTGGGCACACCTCGAGGGTGTGCTGCGCCGTATCCTCCGCCGCACCGCAGTCGTGGCAGGCCGCGGTCTCCTCCCTCCCTATCCGGCACAGATGCGATCCAAAGCAGCCATGGCCGGACAACACCTGCACCAGACGGAACGAGAGGAAACCGTGGGACCGCTCGAGCCAGCCGCGCAGGACCGGACCGAGCGCGTCCAGTGTTCGGCGGCCAAAGGCGGCGTTGGCGAGGTCCTCCGTCCAGTGGAGGACGACGGCATCCTTCATCTCCCGCCGCACGGCCTCTTGCTCCTCGGCGACGGGGCGCTCACCGAGCGCCTTCCGGCGCGCCTTCCACTCGTACACCCTGGCGAGCACCCAAGCCTCCAACTCCCAAGGAGGGGTGCCGGCCAGGGCGCACGCCGCCGAGAAGCCCACCGAGCGGTAGGCCCTCGCCACCCGCAGTGCAATGGCCCTTTGGGGCTTGCGGATGGCGGTCGCATTCTCCCTCCTGTGGAGGGAGTCCGCCCAGATGGGGGCCCCGTATAGGGCCATGCTCCGCAGGATGCCGGCATACAGGCGCCGGCATTTCGCCTTTGGCCCCCCCAGGTTCGGGAGAAGCCATGAGAGGGCGTCAGCGGCTTTCAATAGGCGCGTCGACAGCCCGCTGAAATGCGGACCGAAGCGCCACCTATCGTCCAGCACCAGGCCCAGATACTTCATCTGGGGCTGGACCCGTATCCTGACGCCCTCTACGACGATGTGGGCGTCGGGAGGGCAGCGCTGCCGAGGCCCGCGAAAGAACACGGCCTCGGTCTTGTGCAGCGCCACCCTCAATCCCAGGCGGCGGATCCTCTCTGCAACCAAGGATCCGCCAGCCGAGGCCAGACAGGCCGCGTCCACAAAGTTCCTCCCCCGGGCAGTAAGGAGAGTGTCATCCGCGTAGCAGATGACACTCGTGCCCTGGAGGAGGGCTCCCCGCAGGAGCCAGTCGAACCCGATGTTCCACAGGGGCGGCCCCAGCACTGACCCCTGCGGAACGCCGGACTCTGCGCTGTACCGCCTCACCGTGGCCGTCTTGTCTACGAGGAGGACCTCTCGGTCCTCCAAGTAGCTGGCCAGGAGGTTCTGCAGGTATTGGGGCACTCCGTGATACCGAAGCGCCTCCAATATCGTCGAGTGGGGAACGGAGTTGAAGGCATTCGAAATGTCGAATGACACCGCCAGCACTCCGTCCCCCGCCTCCACCGCCTCCTTCACCTGGCCCTTGAGTAGGGCCAGCGCATCGATCGTCGAACGCTCTCGACGGAAGCCGAATTGGGCGTCCGACAGGTCCGGCCCTACCCCACGCAAGTGGCTATTAAGCCGGGAGGCGACAATCCCCTCGAACATTTTGCCGACCTCATCGAGCAGAACGATGGGCCGGTATGCCGAGGGGGAGTCTGCTGGGCGGCCCTCCTTGCGAAGGAGGCACAGCTTCCCCTCCTTCCACGGTTTCGGGAACCTTCCAGACGCAAGGCATGCGCTGAAGAGGTCCCGAAACCTGGTCTCCATTTGGGAGGCGGCGATCGCCGCCACCCGTGCGGGGACACCGTCCGGTCCGGGGGCCGTCTTCTTCGCGCGGAGGCTGAGAACCCCCGCGTAGAACTCCGCCGTCGTCACCGGGGGGACTTCCTCCTCCAGCGGAGCCGCCGCCTGCGGGGGATCCATCGTTGGTGGGGTGAAGTCGGTCCTGCGCGGAAACAGGGACCGGACCACCCCATCCAGCAACGCCGGCTCGAGGGTTTCCGTCAGTGGGGGACCATACGGGCGCAGCTGGTTCCGCGCCGCTTTGTAAGGTCTCCCATAGGGGTCCCTATCGAGGCCCTCCAGCATCTCGGCCCTCGCCGAGTCCTCTGCGGCGAACATTGCAGACTTGAGGACCGTCGTCGCCTCTCGGTAAGAGGCGTATAGGCGGTCCTCTTCTGCCCGGACTCGGTTTTGGGCGCTGCGCCGTCGGCTTCGCGCGTAGGCCCTTCTAGCCGCCACGCAGGCGGCCCGGAGCCCCGCCAGCTCCTCCGTCCACCAATAGACGGCACGACGGGGAGGCGGACGACGAGACCGAGGCATGCTGGAGTTGCACACCTCGGTCAGGGACCTCCTGAGCCGGACCGCTGCGGCGTCCACGTCCAGGACCTCAACAGGAGGCGACAGCCAGTCCTGGAGAAAGGCCGCCTCCTTGGCGGCCTCCCGGTCCAGGCGAGTGAGTGCCCACCGCGGGAAGGGAGATTGCCCAGCACGGGCCATCCCACCCCCCTGGGTGGAGATGTCGAACCGCACATATCGGTGGTCCGACAAGGTCTCCACCATCTCAACTCGCCAGTTGACGACGCGGGCGGCTAGTGCAGGGGTGGCAAACGAGACGTCCACCACCGACCCACCATGTTGCCGCACACACGTGTGGACCACCCCCCTGTTGAGGAGGGACACACCGCATGAGGCCGCCCAAAACTCGACGGCGCGTCCCCGGACGTTGCAACCGGCGGCTGGGTTGCCCCAGGCCACCGACTTGGCGTTCAGGTCACCCAACACCACGACCTGGCGTGGCGCCGCCCTCCCTACGACTGCGGTGAGGATCTCGAGGAAATCCTCAAAGTCCGAGAGAGGGCGGTTTGGGGAGAAGTAGACCCCCACCAGGGCCATGTCTCCCCACGCGGCGGCCACGTATCCCGGTCCCCTCTCTAAGAGCGAGAGGGGAGGGGAGTCTGTGGAAGACCGCGAGACCAACGCCACCAAGCCGTCCCGGTCACCCAGCCAACGGCCAGGGACCGAGTAAGGTTCGGCGACCACCGCCAAGTCCACCAACCACTCAGCCATGGTCTGCATCAGCAGATCCTGGGCTGCCCTGCAGTGGTTGGTGTTCGCCTGTAGTATGCGATGTTGGACCCTATCCATCAGTCGGACATCACACCCTCCTCCGCTGTCGCCGCTGCAGGAACAACGGTGCTAGCGGCGGCAGCAGGCCCGGTCGGCGCCTGCGCTTTGCCCCGCTTTGGGGGAGGATTGCAGTTCCTCCCCTTCATAACGTGGGCTGCCGGGCAGCCACTGGAAGCACACACCGCGCAGTGCGGCGTGGCGGCCCCGCAGGAGGCGGCTTTGTGGCCCTCCCTGCCGCAACGGTAGCAGGCGTCCGTTCTGTCCACCGTGGACGGACACAGAGCCCGGGTGTGTCCGATGCCGAAGCACCGGAAACACCGCAGAGGCTGGTCCTCGAGTGCCCGGACTGCACCCGAGCTGAACCCGACTATGATCCGCCGCTTGGCAAGGATGGCTTTGGCAGCGGCGATTGGGCATTCGAGGCGAATGGTGCCCATGCCACCGCGGCCGGGCCTTATGTCCCGACCTTGGACCGCCGCGACGCCACAGCCTCCCATCGCCGCAACCGCCGCCACCACCTCCTCCTTGGTGACTGAGTCATCTAGCTCAGTCACCTCTATGGCCGCCGACTTGACCGGTCGGGCCACCTTGGCCGAATCTGCGATGACCTCCTGCAGCTTGGCTGCAAAGAGGTCCGCATGGGCACTCCCCTCTGTCCCCGGGAACTCGAAGATTCGAGCCCCGGCTTGGGTCCGTCGGCAAGACACACTGCCGATCCCCAGCTGGGTGGGATCGGCATTGGCACGCGCCCGCACCAAAATGGAGGCGTACGTCTCCCCTCGCTCCGCAGCCTCCGCGGTGAGCGTCACCACGACGGCCGCGGTCTTTGGGGGGACCAGCTTCCTTTTCCCCTTTCCTTTCCCCGTCCCCTTCCCCTTTCCCTTGTCGGTCGTCTGGGACCGGCTGGGAGCGGTGGTGGCGGGGGCGACAGGGGCTGCCGTCGCCGACTTTTTGCCTTTGCCCTTCCCCTTACGGACCACTTCCGTCCACTCGTTGGACGGGGTGGTTGAAGGGAGAAGGGCGTCTTCCATCTGGGAGGAGGAGGACGGCCCCGGGTCGCAGCGCCTCTTATCCGCTGCAAGCGGTGGTCGGAGGCGCTTCTCCGGCAAGAGCCGGTCCTCAATACCTGCTAAGCAGGCTCTTGTGAAGGCCCTCTCCTCCATTACAACCTTGCGGATGATATCCTCAAGGTTGGAGGAGGGGCCCTCCGCCGCAAGGCTCGTCTCGGCTTGTGGTGGTGGCCGGGCCGTGGCTTCAGCCAGCTTCTGATGAAGCTGGCTGACCTCCGACTGCAGGCGATCTATTTTCGCCTGCATTTGCCGCGTCTCGTCAGTGGCCTTCCGCCGGACCAGCTCCGCGACGACGCCACGCATGCTCGCGGCCCGGCTCTTGAGGGCCTTTTGGAAGGTCCCCTTTAAATTTGAAGATTTAGAGGCGACCTCCACAATCTCCTCTTCGTCCTCCTCCGCCATCCTTTCCAGCTCGGCCAGAGAATGGTCTGCGTAGAGAACACGGGACGCACCGTACCCGGCCCTGGCCCGGGCGACTTGCGCCCGTTTCTCTTTCGCGGCAACCCGCTCTTCCAGCTCTTGCTGGAGCTGCACCCGCCGAGCCAGGTCCAACTGGCGTTGGGCGTCCGCGAGCCCAACGACATGGGTGTCCGCGGCCGCCGTCGGCTTTTTTGCCTTCGGCAACCTCGTCGACCCAGAGGCCGAGGAGCCCTCGGACCCTCTTACTCGGACCCGCTTCCGCGACCGAGAGTCGTCCGCATCCGACACGGTCATAAGCGAGTCGTTGTCGGACGACTCGCTTATGTTAGCCCCTCCAAATAAGCTAGCCGCAGACGGCGCGCGGCTAGTCTCTGACGCTGAAGTGTCGGAGAGGCCCTGAGAAGGGCCTTTGGGTTGGCCCTGAGAAGGGCCTTTTGGTTGGCCCTGAGAATGGCCTTTGGGTTGGCCCTGAGAAGGGCCTTTGGGTTGGCCCTGAGAAGGGCCTTTTGGTTGGCCCTGAGAAGGGCCTTTGGGTTGGCCCTGAGAAGGGCCTTTTAGTTTTAAAAATCGCCCGCAGGCGTCTCGAACCGGTTTTGGCATAGCCTCCGCAGTTTCGTATTCCACAAGGCAGGGTTAAAATGAGCTACGAATTCACAGTGCACTTTGGCCAACCCAGTCTGCCACTCCGTTACGGTGGTCAAACTGGGTCGTTTCCAGGGGACGCGACGTGGACGCAAGCACTGTGGGGGGTCCCCCCCCCCAACCTAACCTAACCTAACCTAACCTAACCTAACCTAACCTTTTTTTTTTTTTTTTTTTTTTTTCCGAGGTGGAAAATCCTCATGGATGTCCTCCGCCCTGGGGTGGGCGGAGGGGTCTGTCAGACTCTTACTGACTAAAAACCACCCCGGTGTTCCGACTCACACCTACGCCGGGGGTCGCGGGAACGTAAGAATCTTCCGCAACCCCCGACTGGTGCCGGCCCGCCACTGCGGGCCTCCTCGGGTCAGGGGGGGGAGTGAGGTGTTTGACTCCCCCCGTGACGTCTAAGAGGGGCGCGCGTGGAACACTACGCGCCGCCACCTCGGGTCCTGATGTGTGGGGGGCGACGGACGTCCCCGAGTCCGTCACCCCTGGACCCATTTAGGGGGGCTGGAAGAGGGCGTTATCCGCCCTCCGCCGACGCCCGGTGCGCCTGCTGCGGGCCGGGTGAGTGGACGAGATCTCCCTCTCCCTTTCCGCAGCCTCCTTCTGCGAGACGACCGTCTCGCAGTAGGAAACCACCGCGTCCCAGGACTCCCCGCTGCCGACCATGGCATTCACCACAGCCGACAGCGACAAGTCACTGCCTACTTCTGAGATGAGGGCACGGCGTGGCTCCTCCCAAGCGGCACACTCTGCCAGCGTATGCCGCGCCGTGTCCTCCCGGCAGTCGACGCAGTGGTGACACCGGGCGTCCGGCTCCCTGTTAATGCGACACAGGTACTTCCCAAAGCAACCATGCCCCGAGAGCACCTGCGTCACCCGAAACGACAGGGAGCCGTGCCTCCTCCCGAGCCAGCGCTCGAGCACCGGCCGGACCGCCTCGATGATGTCGAGGCCGGCGGTAGGGCGTGAAAGCCTTTCCCGCCATTCCGCCACCAGGACCTCGCGAAGCTGAGACCGATGCAGCTCTATGTGTCGCTGCATCGGTTGCTCACCCCGCGCCCTCGCTTCCTCGCGCCACCGATACGATGACGCGAGTACTTTCGCCTCGAGGTCCCAGGGCGGGGATCCGGCCAGTGCACAAGCCGCCTCGTAGGAGATCGTGCGATACCCCCTGATGACTCTGACGGCCATCGCTCTCTGCGGCTTGCGCAGGACTGCGATACTACCGGCCGTCAGGTCAGCCGCCCAGATCGGGGCCCCGTAAAGGGCCATCGATCGCACGATCCCCACGTAGAGCCGCCTACAAGCGGCGCTCGGGCCCCCCAGATTGGGAAGCAGCGTTGCCAGCGCCCCAGCAGCGCCCAGCAACTTGGGCGCCAGCCGTCGGAAGTGGGGCCCGAAGTCCCACCGGCTGTCGAGCACCAATCCTAGGTACTTCATGGTAGACTCGACAGCGATCCGAGCCCCCCCGACCACGATGTGTGAGCCGGGTGGCGGCGCCCGCCGGGGGCCATGAAACACCATGGCCTCCGACTTGCCGAGGGCCACCTCCAGGCCTAGGCGACGTATGCGGCTCACCACCTGTGAGACCGCAGCCGTCGCCAGCAACGCTGCCTCCCTGTGCGAGCTCCCCCGGGCAGTGACCAGCGTGTCATCCGCATAACACGTCAGGTCTACCCCCGGACTGAGCTCACCCCTCAGCACCCAGTCGTACCCGATGTTCCACAGGAGTGGGCCTAAAACCGAGCCCTGCGGAACACCGCACGACATGCGGCGCTGGTTTCCGCCATCACGTCCCATGTAGGTGACACACCTCTCCGACAAATAAGCCCCAACGATGTGGCGGAGGTAGGGAGGCACCCCATGGTACCGCAGTGCCTCCCGAATACAACTCCAGGGCAGGGTGTTGAAGGCGTTGGAAATGTCCAAGGACACCGCCAACATCACCCCGCCCCGGGACACCGCTTCCTCCGCCAGGACTCTCACCCGCGACACAGCGTGGATTGTGGAGCGCCCGTGCCGAAACCCGAACTGGCTGTCGTCCAAGTCCGGCCCCTCTCTGCACAAGTGGCCGACGAGGCGGGCTGCGATTATCCGCTCAAACAGCTTGCCCACCTCGTCTAGCAGCACTATGGGCCGGTACGCGGACGGCGAGTCCGCAGGGCGCCCCGTCTTCCTGAGCAGGACCAGACGACCAGATTTCCACAGAGTGGGAAACTGGCCCCGCTCAAGGCACGCTGTGTAGAGTCCTCTCAGTTGGGGCTCAAGCTCCTTCAGAGCGAGGGCTAACACGCAGCCGTGGACCCCGTCGGGCCCCGGGGCCACGTTCTTGGCCCGGAGCCGCATCACGGCTGCCCTCATCTCTGCCTGTGTCACCTCTGGGACGCTGATGGCGTTCTCCTCTGTAGACTCTGCGGCTGTGGGCAAAGCCATCGGCGGTGGAGTATGCTCCGCTCTTGCCGGGAAGAGGGCTGCGACCACCTCCTCCAGCAGCTCGGGTTGGAGACTCTCCGTAAGTGGGGGCGCCGCGGCTCGAAGTTTCCCTCGGACCGCGCGATAAGGGCGCCCCCACGGATCCCCGTCTAGAGTCTCCAACATCTCCTCCCTGGCTCGTGTCCTCGACTCGCCGATGGCCAGCCACAGAGTCTCCTTAGCCGCGCGGTACACCTCATACAGCGCGGCCTCTTCGTCAGGGACCCGAAGACGTCTCCTCCGGTAACGAGTGTACTGGCGTCTAACCGCCACGCATACGATACGCAGCTGCGCGATTTCGGCGGTCCACCAGTACACCTGGCGCCTTGCGGACTGTGCGTGGACCCGGGGCATGGACGCGTCGCAAATTTGCGTCATCGCCCCGCGGAACCACAGCGCCTCCTGCTCGACGTCGACGGGTCCATTCGTTGCCGACTCCCGGCTCCAGGCCTGGACAATAGCGGCCTCCTCGAGAAGCTCCCTGTCGATGAGCTTACGCGCCCAGCGCGGACCGTCCATTCGTGGGGCCGGTGGACCGCGGCCGCCAGCGGTCTGGGCGGAGACGTCGAAGCGGATGTATCGATGATCCGACAACGTCTCCACCTCCACGGCGACACGCCATTCGCGGACACGGCTCGCGACAGCGGGGCTAGCGAACGAGACGTCCACTATAGAACCGCCCCGCTGCCGCACGCACGTGTGAACCGAGCCCCGATTCAGGACGGTCAAGCCAGTCGTGACCGCCCACTCCTCCAACACCTCACCTCTAGCATCGGTCACAGGGGATCCCCACGCCGCAGACTTGGCGTTGAGATCCCCCAGCAACAGCACCGGGCGAGGGTAACCTAACCTAACCTAACCTAACCTGAACGACGCGGTGGCTGCAGAAAGGGAGAGGGAGATCTCGTCCACTCACCAGGCCCGCAGCAGGCGCACCGGGCGTCGGAGGAGGACAGACTACTAATTGGGTCCAAGGGCGACGGTTTCGAGGACGTCTGTTGCCCCCCACACATCAGGACCCAAGGTGATGGCGCGTAGTGTTCCACGCGCGCCCCTCGTAGACGTCACTGGGGAGAGTCGAACATTTCACTCCCCCCCAACGACAGTTGGGACACCGAGGAGGCCTGCAGTGGCGGGCCGGCCAGTCCGGGGTTGCGGAATATTTTTACGTTGCCGCGACATCCGGCGTGGTTTTTACTCAGTAAGAGTCTGACAGACCCCTCCGCCCATCCCAGGGCGGAGGACATCCATGAGGATTTTCTACCACGCGAACACTCCGAGACATGCTGCTACCACGCCTATTATACAGTAAATCGCGGTGTAATGATGAATGTCATGGGATGACAGACTTTCAAATAACAATCCCTTTTCTTTCATGATTTTGTCCTCAATCGTTTTAAGCTCTCGATCGCTCGCTATGCTGGAGTCGTACAAGAGATCTTGAGGAATAGACACGTTTATAACGTTGTTTATGGATGCGATGACTGGTAAGTATAGGTTAGCACTACTACTAACATCGCTCGTTCTTTGTTGATGCGCAATTACTTCAAAAATTATCCGATTTGTTTATGCAGCCGTAATCTATAGTTATAAGTCAGGAGTGAGTCAGGTGATGCGCGGTAACTTGATCTCCACATACTGTTCGTAGACTGCATTGACCGCAGCAAAAATAAATATAATTGTTTATAGAATGGCTTTCTATCCATAGATTTTTACAAGGATCGACCTCGACTTCACACGTTGATGCCTCTGATTGGCAGAAGTCCTTATCTCTGCAATCGGAGAATGAATGTAACACAAGTGAACGTTTGTCACTAGGCAAGAATCTATGATATTTTCTGTCAAGATAGTGTATGCATAAGGATGCATAAGATTAAGATTATGCACACAGAGCTGGCTCTGATCTCTCCTGTTTCTAGGAAATTTATCTGCCATTCGTGAAAATACATTACTATTATTTCTAACAAACATTACTGATTCCAGAATATACAGAGATGCCAATGTCAATATTTTATAACGTATGAAATAAGGCTTACAACTATCGGTTGGTTTTAACTTAAACATGGCTCTGAGGCATCTCTTTTGTGCTTTAAATGCCACTTCTTTATTAGTTGAGTTACCCCAAAAGATAACACAATATCTGAGAACAGATTCAGCTAGCCCGTAGTAAGCAGTTAGTAACGCATCTATGTTAACAGTGCATGAAATAATATACAAAGCGTACGCACTACTGCTTATTCTTTTAGTCAGGGTCTCAACATGCGCCTTCCAATTTAAATTGCGATCTATTGTTAGTCCTAGAAACTTAGTTGTGTTAACTGTGTCAATTTTAATGCCATTGTATGTTATGTCAAGATTGGAAAGAGCCAATGCGCGCTGGCTAAAATGCATAATTACAGTCTTATTTAAATTTATTTTTAAATTATTATTGTCTAACCAGTCTTTAGTTTCTTGTAATGTATTATTTATGTCCTCTTTATAAAAATCCCTTTGATTACTAGGTATCGTTATTGTACTGTCATCCGCGAACAGTGTCATAGGATGTTTGATTGCCATTGGCAAGTCATTAATATAAAGAGTAAAAAGCAGTGGTCCTAGTATACTTCCTTGTGGAACTCCGTAGATAACGGTACGTTCCTCCGATAGAAAGATTTCTTCTGTTTTGGTGCTTATATTAATTCTGCTTATTTCCGTCATTTGTTTTCTCTCGTATAAGTACGATTCTAAGAGCCCAAGGACGTTTCCTCTTACACCGTAAGCATCAAGTTTTTGTAGTAAAATATTGTGTTGCACATAATCAAATGCCTGGGTCATGTCACAATATGGCACACGCTGGATTGTTTTTATCCATATTTGTCATAACAGTATGTAAAAAGTCATAAATCGCCATGGTTATTGTCTTGTTTTTCCTAAATCCTTTTTGCTCGTTGCAAAGAATATTCTTTGCTTCTAAATATGAATTGAGTTCTTTATAAATATATTTTTCAATAATTTTAGAGAATATTGGTATCTATTTATTTATTTATTTAAAAAAAGCACAGCCACATCACATACATGAAACTTATAATATAAATAATCTTAATAACTAAAGGACTAATGTACATGACAATTACGGCGTACATAGCATTGAATGGTTAGACAATTTATCTCGCTGTCTTGCAGTTTAGTATACATTATTGTATTCACTGCTCATTCGTATAACTGGAGACTGTAAACCTAGGTTAGTTTTTACAAAAGGCGTATCAAATACCTTTCTGATTTTTTTTGCCCTTGGGTAAATTCTTGGAACTGCTAAGGAAACACTTTGCAAAAGGTAACTGCACTGTATTTGTCAATGAAATCGGCCTGTAGTATTCCATTATCTCTCTATCTTGATTTTTGAACAATGGCTTTATCACAGATTTTTTGAGGGCATCTGGAAAAATACCTTCGCTTATAGACAAATTTATAATATAACTTAAAGGGCCACAAATTTCCTCGGCCACTGCTTTGAGTATTTTTGTACAAATGCCATCGTAACCTACACTGTTTGTATTGTTAAGGGCTAGAGTAATTTTTAAAACATCATTTCGCAAACTTGGAGCCATGAACATAGAATCCTTTCTGTTTAATATATGTTTTGTGACTTTGTCTCCCGCTTTAATAATGGGCTGAATTTTTTCAATGAAATAATTATTAAATACATTAGAAATACATTTTGGATCCGAGATAATTTCATTATTATGAATTCTAAGTTTATTAATATTATTCTTTGGTTTTTTTCATTTATAATTTGTTTCATTTATAATTTGCCATGTTGTTTTCGATTTATTTTTTGAAGTCTTTATTTTATGGTTATTTTGAGCTCGCTGAGTTAAATTAATAATCTTTTTAAACAGCTTTGTGTAATTTTTAAATTGCGTTTTATTCTGACGAGTGGGTTTCAATCGGAAATGCCAAAAAAATAATTTTAATTTCGGAAGTCGGTGGCCAAAAACTAAAATTAAAAGCAAAGACACCGACTTCCGAAATTAAAGTTATTTTTTATTTTTTTTATTTTTCTCATATTATTAAAGACGTAATTTTGTCGTTTGGTTTTAGTACAGTAGTCCTTTTTTGTTTTGTTTTTTTTGAAGTCGGTCAATTTTTTTTTTAAAGTTTTATTATTATTAACATTTACCGAAACGATAGTGTCGGGGAAGCACTGTTTGTACAGTAATGAAAAAATCTCTGAAAACGCGTTAAATGCTACATTTGGGTCATGTGTTGCATATACTTCTGAAAACGTAAGACTCCGCAAATAGGCCTTAAATTTATCAATGTTATCGCTATGATAGTCACGTCTTCTCCTACTCCACCGATTAAAAGTACATACTGTACTAATTGGGCATTTCATTAACTGAGCTGTGTGATCCGACAACGCTAACTCCAATACTGAAGCCTTACAGAATCTGTTAAAGTTATGCGCAAAATTGTCATTGCATGTTTTGCTCTGAAGGCGAGTCGGTTGATAAATCGCTAGTTTCAAGTTAAAGCTTAATAACATATTCTCGAATTCTTTTGATTGATTATTTCTTTTAAGTACATCTATCTATATTAAAATCTCCCGCCAAAACAATATTTTTACAATAATTTTTTAGCAAAATATGTAATATTCGTTCTAATTTACTAATACATTCATTAAAATTATTGGCATTTGGTACTCTATAAATGCAAACACATACTATTTTGTGGGTCATTAGTTCAATGGCGCAACATTCAAAGACACCAATTGTAGATAATTTTGCTATTTTTGGCAGCTCTCTCCGCTGATGACCAGACCGTACCAATATGCATGCCCCACCTCTTTTAGTTTCTTTCCGACTGAAACAGGCCGCTAAGCAGTAATTGTTTAAATTCAGGTGTTTTTCATAAGTTTCCATCATAAAGTGCTCCGTAATGCATAAGGCATCCACGCCTATGTTTCTATCAATTAATTCATTGAGACAGACTGCAAGAGTATCACATTTAGCTAGCAGGCCTGCAATTAGAATTAATTAGAACTTTACACTTTTGTGGGTTGTGACTGTCGTTAGGAGTCTGATGATGAAGACAAAAGACAGTCAGGGGAACTCCTCAGTGGTTTACAGCAGATATCTTGTGTTTGGGCTTGATTAATTTGTATTGATAAGCACCTTACTCTTGGATGGGTTGTGGCTGTCGTTAAGGGTCTGATGATGAAGACGAAGGACGATTAAGGGAACTCCTCAACGATTCACAGCAGATACCTTGTGTTTGGGCTTGATTAATTTATATTGATTAGAACTTTACACTTTTGTGGGTTGTGACTGTCGTTAGGGGTCTGATGATGAAGACGAAAGACAGTCAAGGAAACTCCTCAGTGGTTTACAGCAGATATCTTGTGTTTGGGCTTGATTAATTTGTATTGATAAGAACCTTACACTTGGATGGGTTGTGACTGTCGTTAACGGTCTGATGATGAAGACAAAGGACGATTAAGGGAACTCCTCAACGGTTCACAGTAACTACCTTGTGTTTGGACTAAATTCATTTATATTGATAAGAACTTTGCAACCATATAGGTTATAAGTGAAATTACAGATCTGATTATTGACACCATTCAATATGATGATGAGGGGAACTATACAGTGTAAGCAAATGTATAGTGTTCACCCTTATATTCTTGAGAAGGCACGGGAGTCTCATTAGCCAGCCGGTTTCGTATAACATCTAAACGATACTTGCGCTGTTCAGACGACTCGCCACTTAATAGTTTTTTAATAAGATTGAGTCGGCAGATCTTATTATTTGGCGAATCCTGCGACGATGTGTATATTTAACATATACACATCAGATATAATATGTAAACACAGGGTTTTGGGTCGAAGATATAGTTCTTTTAAATTCTCACAGCTGCGGAGCACTTGACGGATGTCAAGCAACATGTCATGCGCGCTGAAGCGTGCGTGAGCATACGTGTTGAAGCTTCTAGAATCATCTAGAAGCTGGATTGTGGCGGGAGCGGTTTGAAATACCTGCCTGTTACAAGTAATAAAAACTAAAACCCAACTACAGACAGACAAATTAAAAATCCGGAGTCACACGTGTTAAGGCATAAATCGGACTGATTACGTGTGACTCCGGATTTTTAATTTGTCTGTCTGTGGTGTCTTGTTTATACCTTTTTAGGCGTAGTTGGGTTTTAGTTTTTATTATTACTTAAATTTTTTTTTTATTCTTTTGGGGTTATAATACTTATATATATTTTTGTAATGTGCTCATTAAGCCCTTTCATTTGATACCCAACATGGTACGATAAGACAATTTTTTTTTAATGTTCCTGACTTTATGTCCTCTAGTGGGCGCCATTTTAAATTTAATGTGACTCTACATAGCCTATAACCAGCGGACGATCATGATGTTTCTAACGATACCTCATTTGTCAAATTGTGAAGAGTGGTTTAGAAGATAGAAGGGAACAGGTGAACATACTTACATACATACATACCGGTCAAAATCATAACCCTCCTTTTTTCTTCGCCGTAGTCGGGTAATAAATGAATACGTATTAAAATAGTATTTAGGCGCTCAACTGTTGATTGGCCTTTACAAGGCCGATACCAATTAAAAATCTATTGTGTCTCGTTAGTAACAGTTGGAGGTTTACTATATAAGAGGGTGATTATAGAATAGGCAAATTTCAAAAAAAACTTTTATTTAATACAAGGCTTTCCGGCGGATTTCCTTAAACTAGGTAGGTACTTTCAAATTCATTTCTTCATAAACTAAATAGATTTGCTGTTGATGTAGGATTGTAGGTATTAAAAAAATATACTTAAATAATTTTAAGTAAGTATAAAAATAGGGGTCCGCCAACGGGAGCAGGGTTCAAGGTTCAACTGCTGGCTGGGCTCAAGAGACAGGACCTCTTCAGAATCCTACCGTCTAGTATTGGGAGTTTATAAAGTTGATTAACACCAATGATGAAAAAGCGTAGGTGTCCCAGCACACATTTCATACATGTAATGACTCGAACCAGGTAAATGTTCATTTAGAACTAAAGTAAAACATAAATGCTAGCCATAAATATTCGGTTTCAAAGAATCATCCCTGGGGATCTATGGAGTTGTCAGTAACGTCCATGTTCTCGACGGTGATTCCCTGCCTCATGGAGTTATAATTGTTGAATGTCTTGGAGGGATAGCGGTAGTACTTGCCGAAGTGCGGCTCGGCGTACTTCGCGAACTTCTTCCACTCCCACTCCTCATATTTCCAGGAATCATTATTCACGAAGAACAGGATCTTGCGCATCCACTTCGGCACGAAGTAGTCCATGTAGAAGAAGCGCTTCTTCCACACCTTGTGCGTCATCACGTAGTTACTTCTCTTGCCTCCGAGCCAGTCTGGAATACTGAAAAAAGAAACTTTTTAAACAGTGGTGCAGGGGTGTTGGCGGGACAATCCCTTATCACATTTAGTTGCTGGACACGAAGGAATTAGAAACAGAAAGAGGTTGAAGACCAAAGAAAAGACGACAATGGTGCCGAGTCTCGTGTCACAAAACTCTATAAACTAGACTAAAAATCACTCAAATTTAGTTTATTCTTAGCAAACGACGATTTCCCATTCTGAAAAAGGCACCCCGGTTCATAAAAAGGGCACAAAAATTAAATAGTTAACTACAGACCTATTTCCAAACTGTGCATATTACCTAAAGTTTTTGAGAGGATTATCTACGACCAAGTTTACGCAGCGCTGAGTCAGTCTTTTAGCCCTTCTCAGCACAGATTTCTTAAGGGTCATTCAACTGCATCTAACCTGGCTTTGCTCAATGACTTACTGACTGAAAGTTTGGACAATGGGGCACAAGTCGACGTCGTTTACACAGATTACAGTAAGGCTTTTGATATAATTGACCACAATATCCTTAAAACAAAGCTTTTCATCAATGGTATCAGAGATCTACTTCGTTGGTTTACTTCATACCTTGAAAACAGATCTCAAGCTGTCGTTATCAGTAACTACATGTTGAGCTGGATTTCAGCTCCTAGTGGTGTTCCTCAAGGTTCCTTGATGGGTCCATTGCTTTTTATCATTTATCAAATCAAATCAAATCGTTTATTTCGACCAACAACAAGGGTCATAGAAAAATACACAAATTAAAAACACACAAATACACAGAAGAGAATTATAAACTTCGATTGCTCAGTATGTGAACCATACAGCAATGGTTCAGGTACCGACAATGGAACCTCTGCGCGAATGCCCTCAGGATGCCGCTGGAGCTAGCCCGAACCCTGCGCACCAGGGATGCACATCGTTTTCGCATAGTAGAATAGAAACAGTCTACTTGCGACTCGGCGAACATCCCTGATGCGCTGCAGAATCGGGGCAGCCCCATCAGCACCCTGAATGCATTATTATATTGCACACGCAAGGCGTTGTACTGTCCGCGCTTGTATGAGAGCCACAGGCTACTGGTGTAGAAGGATGTACAATACGCTCTGAACAATGTTATTTTCACTTCAGTGGTACAACGAGCAAACCTGCGGGCCATCATATTCGCCCTTACAGACAACGCCCTGCGTTCTCGCTCTATGTCTGCATCGTCCTTCAGATCAGAGGACATCATATGTCTAAGATATTTGAAATGTTCCACCCTCTTCAGTGGTGTTCCACATAATTTTATGGCAGGTATCGTTGCCGGACATTTCCCTCTAGCCCGAAAGACCATGCATTCGCTTTTCTTTACATTATAAATCAAGCCATGGCTGTGAGCGTAGTTTTCACATATACCCAACAGTTTTGTAAGGCCACATACAGAAGCACTCAGCAGCACCATGTCGTCCGCGTAACTGATATTATTGAGACATACATCATCAATATGACAGCCGACATGGGTGCTGCTGAGCTCCTCTATCAGGGCGTTGACGTACAGGTTGAAGAGTTTGGGTAAATGAAGAGTTTGGGTATTTATGTAAGCGACATCGACTCTTGTTTTCATAACTCAAATTTATTTTGTCTTGCTGATGATATAAAAATATTTTCTGCAATATCATCAGATGATGATATGGAGCCCTCTAATCTGAGCTGGAGCGATTGGATGATTATTGCATGATTAACAAGCTGGATTTGAACCCTGTTAAATGCTCGGTAATCACGTTTAGCAGAAAACGCGTCCGTCTCCTTACAACTTATAAACTTAAAGGGCAGCTATTACACAGGTGCGACGGTCGACGCGATCTGGCGTTTTTCATGATTTCAAACTTTTATTTAACGTACATATCGAACAAATTGTGGCCAAAGCTTCGAGGTGACTGGGTTTTGTTATGAGACTCGCAGGGTGTTTCAAGAAGGCCAAAACCCTTAAGATTCTTTATTGCTCTTTTGTGAGAAGTCATCTTGAATATGCGTCACACAGGAACCCGTGTTATGGCAAATACATTGATCGAATTGAGAATATACAAAAAAGATTTGTTCATTTTCTATGTTTTCGGCTGCGTATACCATACCATTCTGATGATTACATAAATCTCTGCAAGAAATTTCATTTACAGCCACTTATAAACCATCGACAACTAGCAGATTGCACTTTTCTTCTTAAAATTATATTTAATGAGATTGACTGTCCTGACCTCCTGCATAAACTACGTTTCAATGTCCCTCAGAGATCAGTTAGATTTAATCCACCTATCTCCATTCCTTTTTACCCGACTACGGCGAAGAAAAAGGAGGGTTATGATTTTGACCGGTATGTATGTATGTAAGTATGTATGCATGTTAATGTATGTATGTATGTAAGTATGTTCATCTGTTCCCTCCTATCTTCTAAACCACTCATCACAATTTGACAAATGAGGTATCGTTGGAAGCGTCTTGATCGTCCACTGGGTATAGGCTATGTGACGTCACATTAAATTAAAAATGGCGCCCTGTAGAGGACATAAAAACAGGAACTAAAAAATAAATTTGTTTAATCGGACCATGTTGGGTATCAAATGAAAGGGCTTAATGAGCACATTTAAAAAATATATACGGGCTTAAATTTTAATGGTTGTTTTCCCGTGGCAAAACGATTTGCCCCAAGTAGTACAATTGAATCATAGAGTTAAACTTAAAAAAATATAATGTTTTTGTTTTTAAAATAATTAAAAAATATGCATCAACTCGAAAGCGTGAGAAACAATAGTAGTTCACTAGACATTACGTAGTACAGTAGTACTACTCGAACCGCATGCGTGCCTGCGCGGTGCCGACAGAGCGAAGAGCAATTTGTAAATGTTCAGAGCAAAATAAGCTGTCGCGCTTAGTGATACGGCATAATCTAGTCCGCACGCACGCGGCGAGCGCCCGCGCTTCCCCACCCCGCGCCGTCGCCGGCGCGCCCGGCCTGTTCCCGGCTCGCTCAGTTGACCCGCGGAGACCGTCATACGTGCATCGTGTGATCCGAAACGTGATTTGCAAAAATGGATCGGCGTTATAATTATTCAAATTTGAAGTCGCAATGGCACACACAACTGTATGCTAGGGCTCGTTATAACTCCCACACTGCCCGGCGACTTTACGCGGATTCGCAACGCTTGAAGTCGCTCAGTCTTCGCGGGGTTCTGAACCCTCAAGTCCCACAGGCCCGGACGATCGTAGCGACGACAAAGCGGCTACTCGATCATGGGCAGTTCTTGGTCATGGGCTTTTAATATCGTAATACGTGACTTCAAGTGACAGAGACACTTTATTGAAAAACAAAATCAAATAAAACGTGCTCGATTGTGTATGGAACGCAATGGCTTGGACTTCGAACAATTACTACGTTACCGGGAAGTGTAAGTAGGGTAGACCGGGGACAATTAAAACAGGTCATGATTACAACAACTTAAATTTCTCGAAAACCATGATACCTACGTGTGTGACGCGTCGTTCGTTGCTTCGTCGGCCATTTTCGGTTCTGTGTTTAGTACGGCTCGAGCGAGCGAGCGACGCAGTTGTGCACAGGACGCCTCGATGAATTTCGCGCCAAAAAGTAAGTATTCACGATTTTGTAATTTTTGTTATTTACCTATTTAAATCTTGTTGTTTGACAGTTTTTCATATTTTGGAGTATTGTTTATCTATTTAGGAGTGTTTTTATTACTGTTGATTAATGTTAAAGTCAATATAAATCAAAATATTGAGTATTGAAGTAGAAGATGTGAGATGGGTACTTTTGAAACAATTTGTCTGTGGACGTTTGAAACGTTTCAAACGTCCCGCATATTCCGCATTTTTACCCGACTGCACAGAAGAAAGTTGTGTTTCTTGTATTAATAGAATATAAAAACGCACCGATTTAAAAAAAATAAAGGATATCCGTTGAAAAAATTACCATTTAAACCACTTATAACTCACATCGCAATTATTATAAAATTACATTTGATAGGCAACCCAATACCTCCGACGACCCTAAAATTGAGCCCTCGACATTAAGTTTAATCTATTTTTTTTTCATTCATCTTTTCTAGAGATGCCCAGAAAACGAAAGCACGTTACAGACAGAAGTTCCAAGAACATATTTGCATATCAGCAAGCATATGAGGAATTGATAAATGGTAAATCGTTGTGAAAGGCTGCAGAAATGTTCGATTTAGATCACGTCTCATTAGCGCGATATAAAAAAAAGAGAGAAAGCGCGCCTGAAAATACTCCTGTCGATGATATAACAATGGGATACAATTCGGCAAAAAAAATATTTACATCTGCTCAGGAAAACGAGATAGTCACGTATGCAATCAAGTCAGCTGATATTTACTTTGGGCTAACCACTAAGGATATGAGAAAACTGGCATATGATCTGACTGTACGCTACGAACTCCGAAGGCCTGCTACATGGGACGAAAATGAGATTGCCTCGGGACGAAAACATTAGAATACAAACCGAAGAAAGGGACAGACAAAGAAATGCCAGCAACATAAAGAAAAGAAAAATGGAAGAAAAGAAAAAGAAGACGAACAAAACTACCAAAAATAAAAGTAAATTATCAAAAAGAACCCCAAAGACTTCTAGCTCAGAAGATGAAGATACTGACACAGAAATTCCGCAATCTCCCGAGTCTGATGATGAATATGATGTCACAGAAGATCTTCAATTTGATTCATCAAGTTATGAATCGTCTGCATCAGAAAATGAAGAGCCTCCATATCTTCAGATGGAAGATTGGGCAGTAGTCAACATATTATCTATGAAAAATCTGGTACACCGATACGTAGGGCAGATTAAATCAATAACAGGACACGGATATATTGTAAGATTCGCTAAAAAGATTGATTATCACAAATTTAAGTGGCCCGTAAAGGATGACATATCTGAAATTACGCGGATCCAAGTGGTAAAGAAAATTGACCCACCTACTATTAGATCTAATAGTAGGCGTGTAATTGTTCTTGAATTTAAAAAATCTTTGCGGAAGTTCAATATTGAGTAACTCGGTATTGAACTTCCACAAAGTTTTTTTTTTTTTTTTTTTACTTTGTACTACAAAGATACTTTAAGCCACAAATTGGCATTAGTTTTTTCTATGAAAACTATGAGACTGATTCTCCCCATTAATAATTATGTTATACTAGAAGATAGTTTTTTTTATAAATTAAGTACCTTAGTTTGTTTTTTAGAAGTGTTTATTGGTTTTACTTTGTACCTAGTCTTTACTGGCGATTCGTTTTTTTTTAATACACACGTTTGACTAGTTTTAGGGTATAATTTCCCAAAAATATATTTTAAGTTTTAAGTGCCAAATATTAGCTTAGTTGATTGATCTTCTCTGAAATTAAATTTCACAAGAAGAGTCAGACCGATTGTTGTGATTGAAACATTTTTTTGATTGAAACATTGTCATGATTGACACATTGTTATGATTGAAACAAGCTGTTTTGTATGAGACTGGATTACCTTTTTTTCTCCCCCATGCAATGGCCATTACAGCGTAATAGGATATTAAGTTTTTCAATAATGTGGAATAGTATTCAATAGCACAAATTAGAGCACTAAAATTATACAATTAAGAGATATTTTGAGTTGTTTATGTTAAAGATGTTTTTACATTTGTAATTTTCGAAATATTAATGTTACGTTGACGGACTTGTCACGATCTCAATAAATAATTTAGTGGTAACTGATTAAAAACCTACAGTATTTCCTAAAATATTTTCAGCGTTTCAATTATCCCTACATATTGTTTCAACCGTCCTTGGGATGAGGTCAATAGAACCACTCTGCCCGATCTACTTTAATAGGTGATTGTAGGTTAACTATTCGAAATAGAGATATAGATTAAGTTTAATTTAGGAACTAGATAACGACCCTTTGAACGATATAAATATGAGGGATATGGGTACTATAGATACTTCACTACATACGTTTTAAGTAAAATTGTTTCAATTGTCCCCGGTCTACCCTACCTTTGTAAATAGCAAACATCTAAAAGTAGGTTAGTTAATTAAAATAATTGTAAATAAGTTGATTCCAATTTTTAAATACGCCTTAAAATACTTCATTATGTAATTCAGAAAATTGTTAAATAAAAAACATAAAAATGTTTTTCAATTTCGTGTTCAATAAGTTGTAGGTAAAAAAAGTATTTATGACGGCCCTAAGACCGTAAAAGGGGAAAATTGGAATAACAAATTATCTTTCGTTCACTCAGGAGTAGGTAGTTATCAGCTGTAGCGCGGGGGCAACGACCGCGCGTCGGTCGCGGTTGTCGAGCGCAGTCGGACATTTGCGCTTTAATACTATTGGTTCGAGAACGCTTTAGACTTAGAGTTTCGTTTATCACAATTCTAAATCTGCCATTTTTTTATATTTTAATTTTATTTTTTTATATATCAATTGTACCTACTACCAAGTCAAAATCATTTCGCTGCGGGAAAACTACCATTAAAATTTCAGCGTGTATATTATAACCCCAAAAGATTAAAAAAAAAATTAAAGTAATAAAACTAAAACCCAACTACGACTAAAAAGGTATAAACAAGACAGTGGTATCTTGTTTTATACCTTTTTAGTCTTAGTTGGGTTTTAGTTTCTAGGTTCTGTGGAGACAGACAAATTAAAAATCCGGAGTCACACGTGTTAGGGCATAAATCGAACAGATTATGTGTGACTCTGGATTTTTAATTTGTCTGTCTGTGGTGTCTTGTTTATACCTTTTTAGTCGTAGTTGAGTTTTAGTTTTTATTACATTATTTTTTTTAGTTGTGTCAAAATAATTTCAGAGAATTTATTTGGCAGAATAGCTCCAAGATTCTCATAGCCAAAAGTAAGGAATTTTAGTGATAGTTTAGTTCGGTGTACAAGAGAATCGCCACCAATGACTAGGAAGGAAGTTAATTCTGCGATGATTGCTAATAAGTGATTCTCACACGACGCCGTGAGTGAATAGGTAAAATAAACTTCACCGAAAATCGAAAAACCGGTTTTTCGGCTTACTTAATTGAAATGGGTGCTAATTAACGCAGCTTTTACAATACTTATTGTAAAACAAGCTACTGTAAATATGACTCAGCAACGTGATAACTCTTAAGCAACTAAAGGACAATGCCAAAAATTGGCTCGAATTATATAGCGTCCGACAGACTTTCTATAATAATATCATTATTCATAATAAAAAACAGGAAGAATTATACAATATAAATAAAATCGATAGAAGCACACCGTTGAAAAGTCATCTATATATGTATATAAAAATCAATTGCTGTTCGTTAGTCTCGCTAAAACTCGAGAACGGCTGGACCGATTTGGATCATTCTTTTTTTGTTGTGTTCGTTATTCTCAGGGGAAGGTTTGTACGTAAGGTAGGTGTAGATAGGGTAGGTAGGTATGTAGGTAGGGTTAGGTAGGTAGGGTAGGTAGGGTAGGTAGGGTAGTTAGGGTAGTTAGGGTAGGTAGGTAGGGTAGTTAGGTGGTTGGTTAAGTAGGTAGGGTAGGTAGGTGGTTGGTTAGGTAGGTAGGTAGGGTAGGGTAGGTAGGGTACTTAGTGCTACCCGTACGAAGCCGGGGCGGGCAGCTAGTTTTAAATAGTTATTCAATTTAATAACACATTTCGTAGCTACAATTTCAATTAGAAATGTTGCCAATACCAAAATATAATAATATCGATACGAAATTGCACTTCCAAATCGATTACAATAATATCAATATGAAGATACGTAAATGAATTTATTATTCCTAATAATATAATTATAGTGCTGGCAACACTTGATGTAAAACTTTAACAGGCATTTGTCATTGTCAAAAATATTGACTTCTCCCGCGTGGTATCACGAATTCACGAGTGACGAAGTATTTCCGTGTTTTTTTGAGTTTTATGTTGTATATATTGCTGTATAGATCTTTGGACTCCGATTTTTCTACCATTTACCTTAGCTGTTGAAACTTAGGATATTGTGCTAAAAGCTCAGACCAACAAAAAAAGATAGACGGAGCACTCCGAACATCAGAAGTGAAGCAACCTTTTTATCTATGTGTGTGTAAAAAGGGTTTCCATTTGTTCTAGGTTTTCCCTATAGTTTGGGGAATAATATTGTATGAGTAGGAATATATTGTAAGAGTAAGATATTGTTGAGTATGGTATTATACCTCAATTGTTAAGAAGGACATCTATTCCGAAACAAAAAAAAAAAAAATTACAACGTTATTTCTTGTAGCTACTATGCATTTACTTTTAGATTCAATATTACTTGGAAATCTAAAATATAAATACATAAAACAACAAAACAGGAATACAATTACTCGAAAAAATATCAATAAAAAAAATGGAATTACGCCTTCCTGTGTAATGAAAACTTGGAAAAACAATAGCAAATCACTTAAAAAGTCTCACGGAATCACTTTTCATTTGTACGTACTTGAAATAACGAATGAATGAATGAAAGCAGTGACATAAGGTGGGAGGGTTGCCATAATGTGATTTCAAATTTTCCCATTCGATTAAACCAATTTTAATTATGATTTCTTAACTAGACGACGACTCGTGTCGTACTAGGAGCGATGAGCATAGTGTTAGTGTATGTGTGTGCGTGAGCCTGTGTGTTTCATTGCACGAGCAAAGTTTTGTGGCTTCACTTTTGATGTTCGGAGCGCTCCGTCTACCTTTTTTTGTTGCTGAGGCTAAAAGTCAGTAATTTGATTATTAATTAAATAGTTTATTTCATATTATCATTAAAATCAGAAGTATTAATTAAATAGTCATCTTTAAAAAACTAGACTTTTTTGGTATGCAATGGGCAACTAGCTTCATATTTCTGACAAGTGGCTGAAAAGTGGCTGTAAATGGTTTAATTGAAATAAATGCTTTTGAGATTGAGTTTGCAACAGGGTCTCGCGGCGGTTCCCCGTTTGTGTGTCGTACGACAATGAACCTAGTCAGGCGAAATCTGACTATAGGTATATCGTGATTAGCCATTATATTTAATTCTCTCAAACATGCTTCGCAATCCGAGCATTATTTGGTCAAACTTCTTCGAGATAAATCGAAAATGCTCATAGGATTGTCTCCACCGTCTACCAACGTATTCATTATGAAGCCCGGCCGAGGGAAGGTGGACACTAAATAGTTTTAAATGCAACAACTTCAACAGCTCCCATTCGCCAAGACAATCCTCCTCCTCCACATCTTCTCTGGATGTGACACCACCTCGGCGATCTATGGTAAGAGCAAAGTGGAAATTGCTAAGCAGCAGAGAGTTTTTGGGTTAGGTCTGCTGAAGCTGTGAACACAGCTTCAGCAGACCTAACCCAAAAACTCTCAGACATATTTACTCAGCCTTCAGTTTACCTGAGAGTATTGAACAGCCTGGCGAGAAGCTATTTCTGGCGATTTATAAAGCACCAGCGCAGGAATAAAACCTCAACAAACACCGGTACTCGACTTTTTTGAGAGCAGCGACGAAGCCGAAATCTGACTCTTCCTCCGACCAGAGGAGCTTCGAAGCAGCACTCATTCAAAGTGTATGGTAGGTAATTCTGTTTACATTTATAGTTGTCTTCTTCAAAACTGGGTGCGCCATTCCAGGGTAAAGGCGCGGGGAGGCCGCGCGCACTTCCTGCAGGTAGTTGTGTTATACTCACAGGCTGAGGTGGCGCACGGCCCAGCGGTAAGCGTTGGTGTAGTAGTGCGCCATGCCGGGGTGCAGGTGTGGGTAGGCTTCGCGTACATCCTCCAGGTAGCTGGCCAGTGCCGCGATAGTGACCCCCGCCTGGTAGCCGTCGATAATCACCACATACCCGTCGACAATGTTTTGCCACGTCGGTTTGATTACGGTCCGCGGGAAATCTGATGGGCAACCAAATTGTTAGCTCTTATATTAATGACCTTCCTTACATGATGGCTAAGTTATTGAATATAATTCTATTCGCCGATGACAGTTCTCTTATTTTTAAAGTAGATAGGAAAGATACGAATGTCTTACATGTCAACGATAGTCTGGCAGTTCTTTCGAAATGGTTCGCAGCTATTAATCTTTTACTTAATGCGAACAAAACTAAATGTCTTAAGTTCTCATTACCTAATGTACCTCAAGTAGGACTAAATTTAAAACTTGATGGCAAGAAAATAGATGCTATTACGGAAACTGTATTTCTAGAAATTACTCTAGACTCGAAATTGCAATGGGGCGCCCACATTAGAGCTTTTTCAGGTAGATTAAATTCAGCTGCATATGCAGTAAGAAAATTATGGCAGTAGACTGATATAGCCACAGCAAGGTTAGTATACTCTGCTTATTTCCACAGTATTATGTCATATGGCCTTCTGCTGTGGAGATCGGCAACTGACGTAGATTCAATTTTTATTCTACAAAAGATGGCAATTCGCGCGATCTGTAAAATAGGCCCTCGTGAGTCCCTTAGAAATAAATTCAAAGAAATTGATATACTAACTCTGCTTTCTCTTTATATCTTAGAAAGTATTTTGTATGTTCGCAAAAACTTAGGACTTTTCAAAATAAGACGCGATTACAAAGCGCAAAGCGGGGAAAACGATAAGGCCGACCATTGTATATTTTGTAGTGTTTGTTTTTTATTTTTGTTATATATTTTTGTGGTGTACAATAAAGTATATTATACAACGTGCCGCTACAATGGCGACATTAATTAGAGATTAAACGAACTTACCTGTGAGTGAAGTTCGATCCTAATTATATGAAGGCTTCGTCCGAAGAGATTAGCATTTTATACACATGTAGTAACGCGTAGTACACACCATTCCACACTATTTTGAGAATATTTTGATTTCTTCTGCATTTTTTTTTTTTTTTGTGGGTTATTTAGTCCACTTGATTCCTGCACCCGCGATCCGTGTCATATAGTTTAGAGTTTAGCCCATTCATTTCATATTTTACGATTGATAAGGGTAGAGATTGAGTGGGTTGGGAGGGTTGCTAATCTCTTCGGACGAAGCCTTCATATAATTAGGATCGAACTTCACTCACAGGTAAGTTCGTTTAATCTCTAATTATACTTCAGGCTTCGTCCTCGAGATTAGCATTTTATACACATGTAGACTTTTAGAGATATGAATCGTAAAATAAGTTAAATAAAATTCATGAGTTTAGGTTGCATAGTATTAATTTATATTCAAATTCAAATTCAAATATTTATTGCAAAACACAGTACATATATGCATTTCCAGGTGTTAAGTGAATGCGCAGTCCACTGCATTTACCAATTCAGGCATGCAAAATTAAAAATTATATTTAGATAATTTCATAAAATCCAATTAATCCGTTATATAATGTCATAAATTAGACAGAATAATAATACCCTGTGCAATAATATACATTCAAATTAATAAATAGTAGTAAATAATGTCACAAATTCAAATTATAAGTAATGTCAAAATAAATAATGTCCAAATAATTAATGAACTTACCAATTTATAATTTAACATGCATTGTAATATTAAAATTATTATTGAAATTAAAAATATATACTAAATAAACATTCAAATTACATTATATAATTGCATTTAGATAGAATTAAGCTTAAATAAATCGGTCATTTGACATATCTAATTATTATTTATTTAACTTATCTGTTAAGAATTCACCAATGGAATAGTACGCTTTTTTAACCATAAGGTCTGTTAACATTCTCTTGAACTTGTTAACATCCTTCTCAAGTCTTACAGTCGTGGGTATCATATTATAAATTTTTGGAGCCATGCCCAGAAAACTTTTTGCATATAATGCTGTTTTATGAGGCACAGCGTGAATTTTGTCCTGGTGACGTTTACTAGTCAGGGCTTCAAATAAATACAAGTGTTTTTTAACGAACATTGCTACTTCAAACGCGTATAGGGCTGGAAAAGTCATTATTCTTAGGTCAATAAAGTGTGGTCTACAACTGTCAGTAGTTTTTATTTGGCACACAGCTCTCAAACACTTTTTTTGTGCCTTAAACACTAGCTCCCTATCTGATGAATTTCCCCAGAATATTATGCCATAGCGTAATGTAGAAGACACGTATGCATGATATGCAGTCAGTACGGTTTCGCGGCTTGCTACTTTACTGAGTTTATGCAAAGCGTACTGGAACTGATTTAGTCTTTTTATTAAATGTTCAATATGATTACTCCATTTCATATTCTCGTCTATATAGAGTCCCAGGAACTATATACTAGGATATTGTTATAACGAAAAAATAATAAACCACTTAATTTTACAATTGCTGTAATTAAGTATATATGTAACTAAAAGTTTTACTTGTTAATTGAATCATTCATTATAGCTATACCAAAAGAATCATTAGACACATTATTAATAGGTCTACTATAAAATTTTGCAAATGTTTGGGAGCTAGGGCTCCAACCAGCAGCTTTCCTAATTTGATCAATATTAACACCTAATCTTTGGGCAGCAGATGTGGCAGCATGCCGAGTGCTATGCGCAGTGAACGTGGAAGTATCAATTCCGCTTAAACTTAGGGTATGTTTTATCCATCTAGATCAAGTTTGTGCACCTACCGGCTTATGAGGCCTTTTAAAACTGATAAATAAATTATCCGTATTGATACGAAGTGCATCAGTCATTTCGAGGTAAACGAGTATAGCTTTTGCTGGACAAATCTCTGGTTTTTGTATCATAAAACGGAATAACGAGGATAGGTTAAGATGCCCCAATTCTAGATGTTTTAATAAGGTCCGGAATTTTAATTTTGATTTCTTTTGGAAACTTTTCAATATCGCAAATTTTAATTTTTGATAGTGTTTGCACCCTATTTGCAGTGATGAGAGCTAAGAGTAAATTATTATTTTTTAAATTTTTTCTAGACTAAGGTCTCCATTAGGGTACCATTTTTCTAGATAATTTAATACCAAAGACGTGTCCCAGGTTTCATTATACTTGGGCAGAGGGGGTCTAGAACGAAATACTCCTTTAAAGAATCTTTTTATATCTTCATTCCCGGAAATGTTTTCTTTAGTAATTATACTCAAAGCGGACCGGTATGAATTTAAAGTTCCGTATTGTGCACCACCATTATACGCAATTGTTAGGAAGTTCATAATATTTGGAATTGATACCTCGTATATGTTCAATTTATTCTCATTACAATAAATGAACCACTTTTTATAGCACCCTTCATATTGTTTATAAGAGTTCTCCGAGAGAGAGTTAGGAACTATATCCATAGATGAAAGTGGGATACCTCTTCTTATCATTGCCTCGCGGATAAGATCCCTGCCACCAGGGTAATGCTGTTGCGCATGTGAAGGCGACTGAAATCAGTAGATAAAATTAAATTATCATTAGCCCTGAATACTACCATTTCTGACACTAAAAGGCTTTTAAATAATGGGTATCACGGCTGTGTTGGCCAATGTGGGACAACCATGATACCTTTGGCGTTATCAGACTGAATTTTTCGTAATGACTTTAATATCATGGTAAAAGGAGGAAACGCATAAAAATAAAATTCTGACCATGATGTAAAAGCATTTACTGCGTACGCATCCGGATCTCTGTGCCAGGAGACGTAACTTGGGCATTTATTATTTAACCGACTGGCAAAAAGATCTATGTTTGGGCGACCAAATTTTGTAACTATTTTACGATAGGCATAGTCTGCAAGTTGCCACTCAATATCTGGATGCGTAATTGCGTACGTCTTGACTCCTGATTGCTTCAAAGTTCTCTGAAGAGCTAATATATGAAGCGAAAACATACAAATTTTTATGTTCGCACCATTGCCATAATTGCTTCGTAACGTCTGTCAAATGGGGGAACTGGATGCCTCCCATCCGGTTGACGTAGGAAATAGCGGTGGTATTGTCAATTCGAAGAAGAATCTGGGAGTTAGATAGACCTTTAGCAAATATCTTAAGGCCAATATAAGCAGCCATAATTTCAAGATAGTTGATATGCTGGCTGAGTTCATCGTCTCCCCACAGGCCACTAGCTCTCTGATCACCACACGCAATTCCCCACCCCGTTGTTGAGGCATCAGAGAAAATTTCAAGGTCATATTAATCCGTTTTGATTTTACAAACAGAATGATCGATAGCATGATTCCACCATTCAAAGTCTAATTTTAATGAATTCGGTAAATTCATAACTGTTTCATAATTGTCGTTTGTATTTTTTAAATTAAGGTATTTATATCTTTCAAGCCATACTCCACAGCTGGGCAGGCAGACACCAAAAGACCAACAAAGCTAGCGAAAGCTCTGATTTTGCATTGTTTTAAATTCGACATTCGTTTTATTTCTAATTACCGACTTCTTACCGACTTCAAAAAAGGAGGAGGTACTATGATCGGATGATTGTTTTTTTTTTTTTATGTATGTTCACCGATTACTCCAACGTTTGAGAACCGATTTAAAAAATTCTTTTTTTGTTAAAAGCTTATACTTCTGGGGTGGTCCCATTGTCACCAAGTCAGGATCTGATGATGGGATCCTAGAGAAATCGAGGGGAACTTTCAAAAATCGTAAGGGCAACTAGTGCATTCCTTAATTTATTCATTAAGTATTTTACAGCACTACAATTTTATGAAGGTCTGGAGTCGATCTGATGATGGAGCCGAAAGACAGTCAAGGGAACTCCTCAATGGTTTACAGCAGATACCTCGTGTTTGGGCTTGATTAATTTGTATTGATAAAAACTTTACACTTTGATGGGTTGTGACTGTCGTTAGGGGTCTGATGATGAAGACGAAAGACAGTCGAGGGAACTCCTCAGTGGTTTACAGCAGATATCTTGTGTTTGGGCTTGATTAATTTGTATTGATAAGAACCTTACACTTGGATGGGTTGTGACTGTCGTTAAGGATCTGATGATGAAGACGAAGGACGATTAACGGAACTCCTCAACGGTTCACAGTAATTACCTTGTGTTTGGACTTAATTCATTTATATTGATAAGAACTTTGCAACCATATAGTTTGTAAGTGACATTACAGATCTGATTATGGTCACCTTATAATATGATGACGAGGGGAACTATACAGTGTAAGCAAATGTATAGTGTTCACCCTTATATTCTTGAGAAGGCACGGGAGTCTCATTAGCCAGCCGGTTTCGTATAACATCTAAACGATACTTGCGCTGTTCAGACGACTCGCCACTTAATCGTTTTTGAATAAGATTGAGTCGGCAGATCTTATCATTTGGCGACTCCTGCGACAAATGAGAATGCATGTAATTTCTCATCTGAGATAACCTAGCATGAAGAGCTAACGGTGATTCTTGGGAACCGGACATAGCACTCCGTTTGCGATTCTTAGATAGGCGTTCTTTTTCAGCAGTATTAGTCTCTTTAATTCTGTTTTTCTTCATGCGGGCGGCTCCTTTAGTTGGTCTACCCATGGTGATTACAAAAATCAAATCACACAAAAAATGGAAAAATAATAAAACTTTAAAAAAAAAAATTGACCGACTTCAAAAAAAACAAAACAAAAAGGACTACTGTACTAAAACCAAACGACAAAAGTACTTCTTTAATAATAAGAGAAAAATAAAAAAATAACTTTAGTTTCGGAAGTCGGTGGCCAAAAACTAAAATTAAAAGCAAAGACACCTTACCCCGCTCTCCTTGGCGAAAGAGAACTGGCGCAAACCTACAGTACTTGATACTAACGATCGTAGGGAAGTGTGGCAAGGCAAAGAGCTACATGGACGCTTTTTCCGGGCACTCCATGGGCCTGAAGTAGACTTTCTGGCGTCTGTATCCTGGCTACGTTTCGGTGACCTCTTCGGGGAAACCGAAGGTTTTGTCTGTGCGATTATGGATGAAGTCATCATGACGAATAATTACCGGAAATACATTGTCAAGGACGGTACGGTGGACATCTGTCGGGCATGCCACTGTCCCGGTGAATCAATCCGACATATTGTTTCCGGTTGTTCTCGTCTTGCTAACGGCGAGTATTTGCACAGACACAATCTAGTAGTTAAGGTTATCCACCAGCAACTTGCCTTGCAGTACAACCTTGTGGAGTATGAAGTACCATACTATAAGTATGTGCCCGACCCAGTTCTCGAAAATGGTCACGCCACAATGTACTGGGATCGATCTATCATCACTGACAGGACTATTGTAGCCAATAAGCCTGATATCGTGGTGATAGATCGACGAGAGCGCCGTGCAATGATTATTGATATCGCTGTCCCTCATGACGAGAATCTCGTGAAAGCTGAGAAAGATAAAAAAATCAAGTATCTTGACTTAGCACATGAGGTTGTCGACATGTGGGACGTGAACTCTGCAATCATTGTGCCGATAATCGTTACGGTGAATGGCTTAATAGCGAAGAGCCTCGACCAACATCTCAGGAGGCTCTCATTGCGCGGCTGGGTCAAGGGCTTGATTCAGAAAGCAGTACTCCTGGACACGGCACGCATAGTGAGGAGGTTCCTCTCTCTAGAGCCCTGACCACCGGCAGCTTGGACCCTGATCCTGGTGCCGATGGGCTACTAATTTTTATATTTTTAAATGTTTTTTTTAATGTTTTTTATAAAATATTTAAAAATGTAAATATTATGTTTTTAAGAAGAAATAAATGAAAATAAATAATAGTTTATTTTCTCCACAATATTACTCTTAATTGCTAGCCTTATTTCTACGGTAACATATTATAGGGGTATTATATTGTGGGAGACTGGTGCCTAAACTAGGCTCAAGGCCTGTATTTCAGGTCACCAGGACTCCTTCATTTAAGTTTAACAAATTATGTTATGTACTCGTACAAATGGTATGCAATTAGGGAAACGTTAACACTTTTTTAAAAGCTTACTAATTATAGTTGCGATTTATTTGTTAGTATGGTTAGTATCAGGGTGGGAGTGAGGTTGAGTGTGTACTGCGTGTATGTATAGTTTGTGTAGTTGGGGATGTGTGTGTCCGGTGTTGCGCGCGTGGGGGGGGGGGGTTGTGAGAGTGTGTGACTGTGAGAATAAATTCTTTTTTGTTTTTGATCGTAGCATATTTGCATAATGATGTTTATGTTAAGACTGTTAATAAATTTTCAGTGTCATCGTAGTTGAGTTCTTGAAGCCAACTATGTAGTTTCATTTTGCACTTTATTTTATTGAGTTCATAAATAGATATGACCCTATTTACTTTATTGTACAGATACCGACCAAGGTGATAAAAGAAACGTTTTGAAAAAGATGTTGAAGGCGAAGTATGATAGTTCACAACAGGATTAAATCTTCTCTTAGTTCGAGGGAGTGAAGGATTGTACGTTAGAAGTCTATGCTGTTTCAGGATGATTTGTTGAATAAACAGTTGACGCACCGTCAAGACTTTCGCTTTTTGGTATAATAGTGCTGTAGGGTAGCGATAAGGTAACAACAAAGATACCTTCAGAATGGCTCTCTGTGCTCTTTCCAGTTCCAGGAGGGTAGTTTTTGGAGCACCACCCCAAGAGGTGATGCAGTATGTTATTAAAGACTGAGCCAGAGCATAGTATACCATTTTTTTTATTTTATCGTCAGTCACGTTTCTTAGGGTCTTAAAAACATATATCAGTTTTCTCAGACGTTTACTTAAGGTGTTGATATATTCCTGGAATTTTAGTGTGCTGTCTATAATTAAACCCAGGTATTTAACACAATCGGTTTTGCTGATTTGAATACAAGTGCATGTAGTGGAGTGAGGAAATGCACGCGTGTGGGCTATGATAGTGTTTGGCGTCATGGATGGAGACGGTGTATGCTGTTTTATGGAGAAGGTGACGTATTTTGTTTTTTCCGCTTTTAGAGTGAGAACATTGTCACGTAGCCAGTCCGATACAATATTGAATCCTGACTGGGCGCACACAAAGACCTCACTCCAGGTGTCTGCAGTGAATAAGAGGGCTGTATCATCTGCGAAAGTTATGACTTTGCCTTTCAGGAGAGTGAGCATACCCAGCTCGTTTATATATATGAGGAAGAGTGTCGGACCGAGCACGCTGCCTTGTGGCACACCGTAATTAACTTGGCACTCGTCACTGACACTCTCTCCTATTTTGACGCTCTGGGTACGCTCACTCAGATAATCCTCAAAAAGTTCGAGTTGGATTCCTCTTATTCCAAGCCGTTCCATCTTCTTTATTAAGATCGGAGCAGAAACCGTGTCAAAAGCTTTCGCAAGATCTAAAAAGATCCCCAAGACCTTCTGGCCACCATCCAAGTTAGTGACGATATGATTGGTGAAGAAGTACTTTTGTCGTTTGGTTTTTCTATTAATTTTTTCTTTCGGTAATGTGACCTGAAACTTTCTTGTATCTACAACATATCCTAAATATCTGCAAGTGTGTGAAGGATTGAAATTACTTTTTTCCTTATTTATGATAAAACCAAGGCTCGTAAGGAGGTTTTGAGTTTCTTGCAGGTTTTTGTAACATGTTTGTTGATCATGACCAATAAGGCAAATGTCATCTAAATATATAGTAGATAAGTATCCACGTGTTCTCAATAATTTCATCACTGGCTTCATAACCTTTGTAAATACAAATGGAGCAGTATTCAAGCCAAAAGGTAAGATACTAAATTCATAAATAGAATGCTCAAACCGGAACCTGAGATATTTTCGATCATCTTTATCAATCTTAATTAAATAATATGCGTCTTTTAAGTCGATAGTGCATAAGTAACAATCTCTTGATATCAGTTTTAGTACAGTTCTCAAGTCTTCCAGTTTGAAGTGGTTAGTATCTTTCCGTTTGGCTTGGGTATTAAAAAGACATTTGACAAATATTGGTCGGATCGGGTTTCATATTCTGAAATAGCTCCTAATGATAATAAATTATCGATGGCTTCAATGAAGTGTGCCCTTTCTGACTCAGAATATTTCCGAATGCTAGGAGGTACTGATTGAATAGGTAACCGAGAAAAGGGAATTTTATAACCCTTTATATATGAAAGGACCATTGGATCATGAGTTATCATTGACCATTCTTTATAAAATAAGGACAATCGACCAGGAGGTTTTACCATGTTTAGCGACGTCTGAAGTTCTGTCGCTGCTGCGGATGCTGAGACTGCTTGGATGAGCTGGTTAGCCGATTGGGCGTCGCAGGCTCCTTCATCCTTGGTGGACCCGTCCGCCTGCGAGTCGGACCCGGATTCCTCCAGTTTAAATTTCTTGAAGTATTAGCTGTGCTCTGTGTAAACTTCTTATGGGCAGGTTTAGGTGTCGGTGGTTTAAGACCAGATTTATTGATGGCTTTTGCAGTTTTTATGGTTTCGGCTAAGTTCTCACCGAAAAGTAGCTTATCAATTTTTGTATTCTGTAGCTGCTCTCTAACTTCTTTCTTTACAGCATTCAATAGAAAGTTTCTCCGCGTCACAGAGTCAGCATGTTGACAGTCGCAGATGATACGAGTAGAATCCATCAGAAGTTTGAGTAAGGCGGTGTTTTTCTCCTTAGCAGATAATATAAGCGTGATGGCTTCTCCTAAAGAAGTAATGGCTAAGGTAAGTTGTTTTTGTTTACTTTCAATAGCTTTATCGCGTTTAGCAATAATGTCTGAAACAGCTGCTTTTATTTCTGCATTCAATTCTGGAGGATCAATCAACTTGGCATTTTCAGGAGTTAAATAATTTTCTTTAATATCCTTACGCAGTTCTTTTGTTATCCCCGCCGTAGTCCAATGTTGAAATCTAATCGATAAATCTTTTTGTATATTTTTGCCATATTTTTTATCTGTTGTAGGATCAGTGCCTAATATGTCCAACAGCTCATTATCAAGTCCTGAGTCTTCTGTTGCAGGTGTCGTCGCGTCTGCAAGCGAAACAGGCTCTGGGACTACGGGAAGGGAAGAGTCCGCAGGATCCGGCGCAACTATCACGACAGACTGAATCTGGACAGAGTTTTCATCGTGTGATGTGCTGGAAAGTGGATCTGGTTCCAGCTCCACCTCGGGCTGCGTTAGGTCTACATCTGTTTGTAGCTCGGGAGAAGGCTGATCTAGGTCTGATTTGACCGGTTCATTGTTAAACAACCCCGTATATTCTCCGTCTGAAAAGGAGACGTCAAGTCTCATGTAGCCTGGCAATGCGAGTCAATATTATATTGTAAGTGACAGTTCCAAGTTATGATAACAACGTACTGTCCACAAACAATTTTATTTAGCACCATGAGACAGTCCCATTGTACTGCTCGGTGGGCCGGATAATGACTGCATTATTATCGTAGCAATAAAATAGAACAAGTTGTTCAATATCACAAAAGCTTTTAATATGTTTTGAAAAAAAAACTGAATTGTTAGAAATTAACAGTAATAAACAGTCCCAATGCAAGCAAGTACTGTCCGCAAACTGTTGTTTCCTAAAGAATAATTAAATCTTATCTTGTCAAGCTCGTATTAGTGAAAAAACAGTCCCACTGTACTGTCCGTAACACTAATTTCTCGAGTAGAAAAACTATGAAACCTCCATGGTTGTTGGTAGGTTTATACAATGTAAACAAAGTACTTAAACAAGACGTGTAATCTTGTAAACTTACATAATAACAGATAAAGATCGTTATGCATTCAAATTGAAGAAAAATAATTATGCAGTGGGTAAGTAGGTCAAACACTGATTAATATGACAGAAAGAAAATAAACCATACCTTGATCATCTAACGGAGAACGGCGGCACAAACTTGCTGTCGATGATAACTGTGAGTCATCCGAGTAATATGAATCACGCGATCGCCGCCGTTTGCGTCTTAACTTTTTTTGTAATCTTCTAATTTTATACGATCACAATCATCACCTTTTCTTTTGGGCATTATTATAATGTTATAACAACCACAATAGATATTTAAATAACTGTAATCGCGAGCGAGTGTGGAACGGCGCAGCACTAAAAAGCGAATGACACGGATCGCGGTCGCAGGAATCAAGTGGACTAAACTACCCACAAAAAAAAAAAAAATGCAGTAGAAATCAAAATATTCTCAAAATAGTGTGGAATGGTGTGTACTACGCGTTACTACATGTGTATAAAATGCTAATCTCGAGGACGAAGCCTGAAGTATAATTTAACACACAGGTAAGGCTAGTGGCCAGTAATCATAAAAATTGTAACAAAATAATTGGTAAATTGAAAAAAAAAAAAAAACAAACTAAATAATAAAAACATAACCAACATTGAGATCACTCTGCTCTGTGTAAAAGATCCATTCATGAAGCTACGTACCACCTAGCTTACGTTCTATCGGTCCGATCCTTTGATGGCATAATTTCTAAGAAATTGCGTGACTTTCCTTATATTCGCCTACTTATGATCCGTGACCCCGCCAAAACACCTCTTCGCTACAGGTACAGTTCTTTAAGCACAGGTTGCTCCAAGATGGTAATTTAGAAAATTGTAAATAAATCAATAAATTAATAGTAACGTTGAATTTCAAATATTTTCATAAAAAGAATACGCGAAATCGTATATCTGTGTAAAATTAATGTCACCATTAAAGCGGCATGCTGTTTATATAAATAATATAAATACACGTAGTAAACTTGAAATTGTGATACCCAAAAGATTAACTAAAACTAGTAAGTCACATCTTACAAACAGTATCCGCTTTTATAATAAGTTGCCAAGTTCTGTAAGAACTTAGCGATGGAAAGTTCAAAACCCACATAAAACGTGTCCCTATCAAAAAAGCATTTTATTATCATAAGATTAAGGACTAAGTCAAAATCAAACTCAAATAATTTATTTCAAATAAGTCCTTATGGCACTTTTGGACGTCAAAAAAAACAAAGAAAAGGAACTGATTCTAGTTGCCCCTTCCAAAAGTTAGTTTTCGTATGGAGAAGAATGGGCAAGAAACTCCACCGTTAGATACTCTTTTAAAAATGTTTTACAATATTTTGCATACATCAATTACTTAATATACGAGTATGTATGTGAAGACGATGCACCTAGAATAAGATTACTGTACCACAATAGGTAAAAAGAATTAAAAATGGAGCAATGTCAAACAAATTAATTGATAGATACATGGTGCTCACATATTTACAAATATCGTAAAACTAAACGGTATCACGATATTTCTAAAATTTTTACAAGGAATGCTAACAAGTCAGTGTGTGAGTTCAAGGCACAGAGTGTAAAAATCTATGATATACAAGTAATAAATTATACAACTAAAGGTCACTGGGCACATAGTATGGAAACTATACCCACGCTGTACAGAAATAAAATAGTGTGAAATAGACAGATTATTGTCTTGCAACCAAAGATGAAATGTTTTTTTTACCCGACTACGGCGAAGAAAAAAGGAGGGTTATGATTTTGACCGGTATGTATCCTATGTATGTATGTATGTATGTTCATCTGTTCCCTCCTATCTTCTTAATCACTCATTACAATTTGACAACTGAGGTATCGTTGGAAACGTCTTGATCGTCCGCTGGTTATAGGCTATGTGACATCACATTAAATGGCGCCCTCTAGACGACATAAAGTCCGGAACTAAAAAAAAAAATTGTTTAATCGTACCATGTTATGTATCAAAGAAAGGGCTTAATGAGCACGTTTCAAAAATATATACATATACAGGAAAAGTTTTTGACCAGTGCGCAAATTTTTTTTGGTGGTTCAATATGTTACTACAGACTAAACTGTTGCTCGCTAGACACAACATCCACCTGGTCGGAGGATCCTCCCTTTTCTAAGGTGGGTGAGTGAACTTTACACCCTGTCCCTCATACTCCAGTTGCGCACTTGCAGCCATACGCGTCGCTTGCTTTTTGCTACGATCAGTTTTTGCGTCGAGCGAAATGTCCGCCACAGTAAAGTGTCCTCAATGTAATATTGTTATTCACGAACTGCTATGTTACGTGCAAAATAAGCTGTCGACGAGTGATGACGATACCTTAATTCGCATATGTGTTTCGACCTTTAGTAACGATGAAATCAAAAATTCAAAATCGTTACTTTTTGAATCTGTTCCAACTAACAAAAGGAATATCAAACGGAAATAAAAGGGCAAAGAACATCGTGAGTTAGCCGATATAATTGGCCTGTTCAAGTCTACTGACCCTGACGTGATACCGATTTTCGTCGCGCGGCACTTAGAAAATCTACCCCCAATCACTTTTGATCATTTGGATGTGACTAAGTTGCTAAAAGATCTCACCTTACTCAAGGATGAAGTGCGACAGCTGAAGTCAACAAGTGTGACGGTAGATCAATTGGAGAAACTCAAGATGGATCTTCAATACGACCTCAAGTTTGGATCGTTGATCGAGCATGCACAGAACGAACAATGTGTGAATTTAAAACGAGGGGGCGGCAATGAAGACGTCTCTCTTAGTAACTCGTCATACAGAAGTCTGGAGGTTTCCAAAAATGCAGTGCAAAGTCCGAGAAATCAAGATAGTGTCACCAAAAACTCGGTTCATTTAGCCGATAAGCAAGGTCCGCGTATTCAAAGCGGTGGGTATGTTGGGAATGAGCTGCCGTTATCAGTGTCGAGAACCGGTTCTATGACGCGGGCTCGCTCGCCGTCGCCAGTACAAACAGCTGTGGGTGTTACGTCACAGTCGCAGCTAATGAACACAGGTAGTAAACAAGTGCCACATTGCGGTGATGTTTTGCCTAGAAAGGAGAATGATGGATGGACCGTTGCAACGCATCGTAAACCGAAGCAAAAGTACCGTTACGCTGGGAAAGCGGCGGTTGCTAAAGACACAGTAGGGTGCTTTAAAGCTGCTGAAAAGAAAGTACCGATGTTTATCACGAATGTGCACAAAGAGTCACATACAACTGACATCATAAAGCACATTGAAATAAAAACCCGCGAGATAGTTATATTGGAAAAACTGTCTCTGCGAAAAAAGGTAGACTATGATGCGTACAAGTTTTTTATACCTGAATCCAGAGTGCCTGCATTTTTGGATGAAAACATCTGGCCGCAAAATATAATATTCAGGCGTTTTGTGCATTATAGTCAAAGACGTAAGGACGAGTACTCGGTTAAAGTCGGCTCTGTAAACAACAATAATGACTGATAATAATTTGTTACGATTTCCCAGCTTTAATTGTAGGAGTGTTAAGCGTTCTATTGAGGGCGTTCGTGAACTATGCGCAACGTGCGACATAATAGCGCTTCAGGAGTGCTGGCTGCTGCCGGAGGACCTGCCGTTCCTGAGCACCATCCATGGTGATTTCAGCAGCACGGGGACGTCGGCCGTTGACACGTCTGCTGGCATGCTGCGTGGGCGACCTTATGGAGGGGTGGCTCTGCTATGGCGAAAAAGTGCATTCAGTCACGTGTCGGTCATTCCGAGTGATAACTCGAGAGTGTGTGCAATACGTTGTGATACCAGTGAAAGGCCTTTTATTGTGATGAGTGTGTACATGCCCACGGATACAGAGAGTAACCTGCCGGAATTCTCACATTGTTTAGGACTGGTAAGTGCGATCGTGGACAGTAGTGTTGTGGAGGCGGTTTATTGTCTTGGTGACTTTAACGCGCATCCGCATGGTCTATTTTTTACGGACTTGTTGAATTACTGTAGTGATAATCACTTTTCATGCGTTGATGTAGATAGGCTGGGATTGACGTCGAACACGTATACGTATGTCAGTGACTGTAACGGGGCTAGGCGATGGCTGGATCATTGTCTCTGTTCAGAGTCATCTCTGAAAACTGTTCGTAGTGCTAGTGTTAAGTACGATGTTATGTGGTCGGATCACTACCCATTGTTGATCGAATGCGATCTCAATATAATTCGGCCGAAAATAAAGCTGAGTATGTCCTACGACAACTTAGTTGTGTGGGGAGAAAAAAACTCAGACGCTACCTTTACCTTCAGGCAAGAATGTCATCGGCAATTACGAAATATTGACTTCCCTCGCGTATTGTCCAATTGTTGTGATCGCATGTGTAGTGATTCGGACCACAATCTAATAATTGATTGCCTGTATCGGGATTTGGTAACCGCTCTAGGGGAGGCCGCAATTGTTAGCAGAGAGACACGAGTCATTGGTAGGAGGTCGAAGCGCGTGGTGGGTTGGAATAAGCACGTCAGCGAGGCTCACTCGTACGATAGGCTTAAGTTTAATGAGTGGCTTAATTGTGGCAAACCTAAGTCTGGCCTGATTTATGAGGAAATGTGTGACACTCGTAAGATCTTTCAATCCATGTTAAGGTGGTGCCAGAATCACCAAGACCAAATCCAGATGGACATCCTAGCCGAGTTGCACACTAAAAAAGACTCAGGGCTTCTGGAAGTGTACTAAAAAGCACAATCTTAGGCCTGATTTGCCGGTGAGCGTCGATGGCGTGTCTGCTGAAAGGGATATTGCCAATGTTTTTAAATCCCAGTTTTGTGTCGAGCCAAGCAGTATTCCACCCTCTGAGGTGGTCGAGGCTGAGTCACAGTGTACTGTCCTGGAACCAAGAGTTAAGTTCTCTGCTGCGGACATAGCTAAGACTATAGGGTGTATGACCAGGGGTAAGTCTCCAGGACATGACGGACTCAGCATCGAGCACCTACAGCATGCAGGTCCCCACCTGCCACGTGTTTTGGCTATGCTGTTCAGATTCTGCCTTCGCCACTCGTACTTGCCGGATGAAATGATGAGAACGGTTGTAGTACCAATTGTTAAAAATAAAACCGGTGATATATCAGATAAGAACAATTACAGACCGATCTCATTAGCGACAGTCATCGCGAAGGTATTTGACAGCATGCTACGTAGCATAGAGGTTAATGCTCAGTTAAACAATACAATAACTTTGCACGATAACCAGTTTGGGTTCAGGCCCAAACTGTCCACTGATAGTGCTATACTTAGTTTAAAGCATGCTGTCAGATATTACACGGATCGGAGCACGCCTGTTTACGCCTGCTTCCTCGATCTGTCCAGAGAGTTTGACTTGGTTTCTTACAAAGTGCTGTGGAAGAAGATGCTCGATAGGCAAGTTGCGCCGGAAGTTGTTAAAATCTTCCAGCACTGGTACGAGAACCAGCTCAATAATGTTAAATGGTCGGGAGCTCTGTCGGACTCTTACAGGCTGGAGTGCGGGGTGAGGCAGGGAGGATTGAGCTCACCAACGCTCTTCAATCTGTATATTGATGGACTTGTTGCCGGGCTCAGCAGCCGCCATGTTGGATGTCATGTTGATGATGTTTGCTTTAACAACATCAGCTATGCTGATGATATGGTGCTGCTGAGCGCATCAATAGGAGGACTCAGAGAGCTAATAAGCATTTGCGAAGCGTACGCTCATATACATGGCCTAAAATATAACATCAAAAAGAGTGAGCTTATGGTTTTCAATGCGGGTTCTAGATGTCCGGCGGAGGTTCCACCAGTAAGGCTATGTGGGGTGCCCTTAGAGCGGGTACATACTTTTAAGTATCTGGGCCATATTGTGACGTCCGACCTGAAGGACGACGCTGATATTCAGCGAGAAAGGAGGGCGCTGTCGGTGAGGGCGAATATGATTGCCCGCAGGTTTGCTCGTAGCTCCAAGGATGTGAAGATTACCTTGTTTCGAGCCTATTGCACTTCTTTATATACGAGTAGTCTGTGGGTGTCTTATTCGCAGAAATCCTACAGTGCTCTCCGCGTTCAATACAACAACGCGCTGAGGGCGCTGCTGCGGATGCCTCGCTTCTGCAGCGCATTTGGAATGTTCGCGAGCGTCCGCATTGACTGTTTTTATGCCAGCATGCGCAAGAGGGCGACCTCGATAGTGAGCAGAGTGCGGGGCAGCGGCAACAGTCTTCTTACCGTTGTTGCCAACAGGTTGGACGGGCCTTTCATGCAGCACTGGCAGGCCGTACATGCACCCGTATATCGAGCCTGGGGCAGGTAGTAATTTGGAATGAAAATGTGTTTGTAATTGATAATTTTTATAATTTTTTTTTAATTTTTTTTTGACATTTATTATAACATTTTACAATTTGAGAATTTTAGATTTGACATTTTATTTTATTGTTGACAATTTTAATTATTTTGCGTAATGAAATTTTATTAATCACATTTTTATTTTGGGTTTTTATCTGTTTGGAATTTATAATAGAAATTTATAATTGAATTAGTTTAGTTTGAATTTTTGTAATTTAATGTATGAGTTGTTTACTTACGCTATGATTCCTGTTGCTTGAAATAAATGAATAAATAAAAAAAAATATCAGTAAAAGAACACATTTCCATTATTTATTCAATACTTTTTTTTTTTTATCCTACTTTAAATCAGCAAAATATGGACACAAACTATTCGTAACAATATCAATGGGCGCGCGCGGTGGCCGGCGCACAGGCGGCGGTGTTGCACGGGGGTGCAACCCCCTCCCGGGCGGCAGGGCGGCGCCGGGCGCTGTGGCCGACAGTTCGCTCATCGGACGCGCTGTTGTGTGCCGTCGCGTCTAATCGCTTTCCCGCGCAAGCGCCGCGCCGCACGTGTGTCGTGCTTGTACCTACCGGTCACGATGTCGGACTTCAGTAACCGCGAGTTTTACGAGATGGTGCGAGTGTATGTACTGAATGGTGAAAGTTTGCGAGCAGCTCGCAGAATGTATGCGACGGAGAGCATACCTCGAATGCGAGCCCATGGAATCCTTAACCCCGCGGTCCCTAATGAAAGATTGTAACCCACGTAAATACCTACGCCGGCGAATCGAGCGCACAGCTGATAGGTAGGTACTTTCGCGCGTTACGCTTCGCCGCCCGCCGCCGGATAGCCATACAACCACTTTTAAAGTAAACAACTTTCGTTAACTATTTTTTTTTTTTTGTACTAGAATAGAATAGAATAGAATACTCTTTATTATGTACACCATAAAAATACAGATACTAATGTAGAAAATTCAAAATAAAAAATATATGTTTAATAAAACTCGTTTAAGGTTAATTTGTCAAAATTTGCGCAGTGGATAATTTTTTTTCCTGTATTATAAACAGAAAAAAAAAGTACTTAATAAAAACTAAAACCCAACTACGACTAAAAAGGTAACAAGACACCACCGACAGACAAATAAAAAATCCGGAGTCACACGTAATCTGTTCGATTTATGTCCTAACACGTGTGACTCCGGATTTTGAAGAATGCAAATGAGAAAAGCGAATTTGAAAAGTCACAAGGTAATCCAAGAATGCTATGGAAAACAATTAAAGAAATTACGAATACCGGTAAAATACACTCTAGTCCAGATGAGCTATTAAAAATAACCGATAACCCTAAATCTTCCCTAAACAATATTTGTTGCTTCTTTAGTAGTGTAGGTAAAAACATGGCAGGGGCAATTTTAAATGACCCTAAAAAAACATCTCTAACTGGAGATACACCTCCTGGCTACACAAGCATGACACCGAATCTACCCATCAATTCACTTGCTATACAAAAAGTCGATGACAGTGACGTCAATTCTATTATATTACAGCTTTGAAGCAATTGTGCCGTAGGCTGGGATGGAATCCCTTCATCGCTTCTTAAGACATGTCGTCACACTCTCGTACCAGTTATAACACACATATGCAATATTTGCATAGACACGGGACTCTTTCCGGATTCTCTTAAGAAGTCCCGTCCCGGCCAAGTAAACTCTACCGGCACAGACCTAGAGTTCGGAGCGCGCAAGCCCCACCACGACGTCAACGTAGAGATACGGCGGTGGGGCAATTATTATTATTATTTTTGGTATACATTTTTATATCTCGTGTTTTTTTGGGTATCACGGGCCAAAGCCAAGTGCTACCCCTGAGAGAACTAAACTACGTAATAGTTGATGATAATATATTATGGCGGCGTGATGACGTTATGTTCTGACTTTGTGTTGTGGTGATGAATGTCTGTGCCTGTGATATTTGTGCGTCATTGTCGTTCTGCAGGAATTTTCGCACAATTCTGCAAGTGTTCAGGATAGCAGCTTTTTGTAGGGTTTGGTAGGTGGAGGGAGCTACGTCTATTGTTTTTAAGGATTGATGCAGTTGTTTGGGGATGACACCGGTGGTTGAAAGTACTACAGGAATAATGGCAACGCTGCCTCATCGCCACATTCGGCTTATTTCTGTTTTTAAATCTGTATATTTTGACAGCTTTTCTGCTATAGTGTTTTGTAGGTTGTGTGTGTTTGGAACTGCTATATCAATAATTTGCGCGGATTATAAATTTTATCTATTAAAGTTATGTCTGGTCTATTGTAATGTGTTGTTCTATCTGTGAGGATGGCTCGATCATAGTATAGCTTGTGTGTTGTGTTTTCAAGAACCGTTTCTGGAGTATATTTGTAGTAAGGCACTGGAGGTGTAGTGATTAATTTATTATTTAATGGCAAATTTTTGATGAATTATGTTGGCTATTTGATCGTGCCTGTGTTTATAGTCAGTCTGAACTATTGCTTTACATGCTCCAGTAATGTGTTGAATAGTTTCAGAAGAACTATGACATCGTCTACAAATGTCTATTGAAAGAGGAAATCGCATGATGTGCTTTTGATAGTTACGAGTTTCAATAACTTGTTCTTGAATTGCTGTCATGAACCCAGTGAACTTCAGTCTCAGGGAATAAATCTCCGCGCCTGAGCCATTCGTTCGACGCTATCTTGTCGACGTTAGGTTGACAAAGATCACTGTGCGGGTCGCCCGGAGGACACGGTGGAGCATACGGTGGAGGTATGCCCTGCTTGGGCGGAGCACCGCCGTGTCCTCGCGGAGGCGATTGGCGGCAATGACCTCTCGCGTCCGGCCCTGGTCCAGGCCATGGTACGGAGCGAGAGGGCATGGGAAGCCGTCACCTCCTTCTGCGAAGCAATAATGCTCGCGAAGGAGGAGGCGGAACGCGTGAGGGAAAGGCAAAGTTTGCGCCCTCACGCCCCTAACCGCCGCCGTTGGAGACGCCCTGGGCGTCGGGAATCCCAGGCGGATTCCCGGCCACCATAGGCGCGGGCTTGCGGACGGCGAGCAACGGGCAGCTCGCCGTCCGATAACGACCAGGCCCGGGTCGATGGCGCGTCGTGTTCCACGCGCGCCTCAAAGAGATGTCAGCACAATTGACGGGGTCCGGCAGGACCGATGCCTGCCAGGGTTGCGGGAAAGTCCGAATGGAATACCGGGACCTTGGCAACAGGCAAATGAAGGAACACGGGTGGGTTTTAGTCAGTAAAAGTCTGACACGCCCTTCCGCTCCGCCCAGAGCGGGAGAAGTCATTGGATGATATCGCACCCTCAAACAAAAAAAAAAAAAAAAGGTTGACAAAGATCTTGTCGATGTCTTCCATGAAGTGACTTCTGGGTTCATTCCGATATTTTGGTCTGTCTGTCAGTCTGTTTCTCGTTAATTTGAGTAGTTTTATCAGACATGTTTACCGGGGTTAGTTTTCGATCATTATAAACTACTGCTTTGTGGAGGGTAGAAGTTGTGCTTTTTGTGTTAAAATAATGTCTAAGGGTACTGATTTGTTTATTGTGTAGGTTCGTTATATCTATTATTCCTCGTCCTCCTTCTTTCCTGGGTAGTGTTAGTCGCGGAACGCAAGATCGAGGGTGGTGTTTTCTATATTTGGTTAAATTGGTGTTAATAACGCGTTGTAGGCTTTTAAGTTCGGTTTTAGTCCAGCTTATTATTCCAAAGGAATATGTAAGGACGGTTATCGCATAGGTATTTATTACTTTAATAGTATTTTTGGAGTGCAATTGAGTGTTTAAAATGGATTTTAGTCTATGTTTAAACTGTTGGGTAAGTTTGTTTTTTATTGCTTTATGTTTAATTTTCTTCGCTTGAATATATCCTAAGTATTTGTATGTTCCGTGTACATCTAATGAATCTATGGTTTCACCTGACTGTGTGGTATATGAGTGATCGTATGTATGACCTGCCCTGACTGAATTGATTTTACACTTATCAATTCCAAATTCTATTCCTATATCACTCGACAATGTATCTGTAGCTTTTGCGAGTTCATTTAAGTCCTCTGTTGAAGAAGCGTACAATTTTATGTCATCCATATAAAGGAGGTGGTTAATGACAATGACCATTTATGCCCTAATCAGTTACAGCCAATCCATATATTTAAGTATCTTTCATTTATTCAAACTAGATTTAAGATAATAGTCTAGAGTCAATCAAAGACCATGTTTAAAATTGAATAAAAATAAATATTATTTGTAGTTCCGGTTACATTTTCGACTTAATGGCGACGATATGTGAAAGATTTTAGGTTCATTTCGTTCATTCGGTCAATGTGATCAGATTAGTGGTAGGAATACCTTATTTTTGGGGTACTTTTATTATTTTAATTGTTTATAATCTAGACACTTTAGTCGAAGTCAATATAACATAAAACCCTGGATAACGCCAGGCCTCATGAGATGCATGAGGCATCGTGATAGTCTTCATCTAGCCTTACGATCCTATCTAAATGACGAAATGAGACGCGTAGTGTACACTAGGTATAAAACTTTTTGTAACGACTTATTACATAAACTTAAAACCGATTATAATAGTCAACTCATAATCAAAAACCAAGACAACCCAAAAAAGCTCTGGAACACTATCAAATCTATTTACAACCCAAATACCGAAAAAAGTGATTCCTCCCAGTTATTATATAACGCACAGGACCCAGTCGACTCTTTAAATAGTTGTAATGCTTATTTCACTTCGCTAGGCAACAATCTTTCTGATCTCATTCTTACGCGACTGTCTGAAACCCAAGCATCCCTTGCGGGTAAATATAAACCACGTGAAACTCTACCACACTCTTTCTTCTTTCACCCATCGGATGAGGACGAAATAGAAAAACTTATAGATCAACTTAAAATTGATAGCGCCAGCGGACTGGATGATATAAGAGTCAGACAAATTTTACTACTTAAAAAAACACTATTAAAACCACTCACTCACATTTTTAACTTAAGTTTGGAAAACGGTATCTTCCCAGACTGCTGGAAAATTGCCTGTGTTCGTCCCATTCATAAAAGTGGTCTTAAAGGTCTACCGGAGAACTATCGCCCTATCGCACTCCTGAGCATTCTATCAAAACTTCTCGAAAAAGTTGTAAATAAGCGATTAGTAAATTTTTTAGAACATAACAATCTAATATCTGAAAGACAGTTTGGCTTTAGAAGAGGTAAGTCGACCGAGGACGCCGGTATTTTATTGGCCAACTCCATAGCTTCATGTATCGAAGGGGGCGAACACGTCTTGGCAGTTTTCCTTGACCTAGCCAAGGCTTTTGACACTATTTCGATAGATCTACTCCTGTCCAAACTAGAGGGCATAGGAATACGAGGAAACGCGCTAGATTGGTTTAGAAGTTATTTATCAAATCGCCAGCAACTAGTAAAAGTAGGTGACTACTCTAGTGGATTACTACCAATCAATTTTGGAATTCCTCAAGGAAGTACTCTCGGTCCGACTCTTTTCGCCTTCCACATGAACGACGTCCTTAATACACCGCTTCAAAACGCTGAAATAATTTCTTATGCAGACGACACGACTATCATATTTCATGCTAAAACTTGGGAACAGGTGTATCATCTTGCCGAAAATGGTCTGCTTACAATCTCCGAGACTCTTAGTAGAAATTTACTTACACTTAACGTTAAAAAAACTAAGCTGATCACTTTCTTCAAAACCATTGCTTCCAGTCCTCCTCGCCAATTGACACTCAAATTTCACACATGCCGCAAAGATCACTATCCACCACTCACAAACTGTATCTGTACTCCTATAGACCGCATTTCCTCCTTCAAAGTCAAAGTCAAAGTCAAAGTCAAATAATTTATTTCAAATAGGCACATAAAAGGCACTTTTGAACGTCAATGATAAACAAACAAAGAAATAGAATTGATTCTAGTTGCCCATTCCAAAAGGTAGATTTCGTATGGAGAAGAATGGGCAAGAAACTCCACCGTTACTCTTTTCAAAAATGTTTACAATATTTTGTATACATGAATTATATAATTATATGTGAAGACCATGCACCCACAATAAGATTACTGTCCCACAAAAGGCAAAAAAAATAATTATAAATGGAGCAATGACAAATAAATCAGTTATGTGATAGGTACATGGTGCTCACATATTTACAAACATTGTAAAAGTATACGATATTACAATATTCCTAACATCTTTACAAGTAATACTAATAAGTCAGTGCGTGATTCCATGCAATCACAGAGTGTAAAAATCTATGACATACAAATAATAAAATATACAACTAAATTAGCAACCAGTTTGATTTTGTCCAGACTCTAAATTGTCCTATGGAGCAAGACCAGCATGTTTCCAAGCATTCTTATCCTGGATATAATCCTCTAATTTGTAATAAGCTTGTTTACAAAGTGTACTTTTTATATGAGTTTTAAATTTTCTTTCATTTAATTGCAATATATCACAAGGTATTTTGTTATAGCATTTAACGCAGTACCCCATAAAAGATGTTTGTACTTTAGCTAATCTGAAAAATGGTTGATCTATTTTATCTTTATTTCTAGTATTAAAATTATGTCTGTCACTTATTTTCTTAAATAGATTTAAATTTTTTCTTACATACATAATATTCTCATAAATAAATTGGCAAGGTACCGTCATAATATTAATCCTTTTAAATAGTTCCCTGAGAGATTCGCGGCGACATATATTATAAATGGCTCTGACAGCTCTCTTTTGCAATTCAGATATCTAGGTATCACAATGGACGAAAATTTATCATTTAAACCTCTCATACACTTGCTAGCGGGCCGCGTCAGGAAACTAATCTACGTTATGAAAAAACTACGAGACTGCACACCTATTAAAATTCTCCGAACAATATACCTAGGTCTCTGTCAATCAGTACTCCAGTATGGAATTTCCGTCTGGGGCGGAGCCGGTAAAAGCATATTTATTGAAATAGAAAGAGCTCAAAGAGCGGTAATTAAAGTGATGCTTAGAAAGCCTTTTAGGTTCCCGACAGATCTACTATACAATGAGTTTCCGGTTCTCCGAGTACGTCAACTATACGTACTTAGTGCTGCTCTGCATGCACACAAATCTATTAAAAACAGACCTGACTACCAAACCCTTCTCTCAAAACGTATATTACACGTCCCTCTTCTTAATGCAATCAGTCTTCTGGCCAGACGTTGCCCCTCTTACGCACACACTCATATCTACAACAAAATAAGCAAGTGCTCTGACACTAAAGATCTTAACATCCACTCGTATACAAAAATTACAAAAAGTTGGCTTCTCTCACTGTCATATAATGATACTGAGGATTTAGTGAGTTAGCACCAAATTCTACAAGCAAGTCACTCACACAAAAACCCACACCTGCAACTCACCAATACATCCCCCACTCACACACACACCCCAACTCACAAAAACACCCCCACACTCACACTTACACACACACATACATTATTTAGAATTATTTTATTATGTTCAATTTTATTTTTATCCTATCTTGATAGTTCGCTAATTATTACGAACTCTGTGCATTTACAAACATCCTGTAATTAAATTTCAGCTAACGTAAACATGTCTAGATTTAAAATTTAAGCTAACGCAAACATGCCTCGATTTAACGCAACTCAGGCCCCCAAGATACAGGCGCTGCCTAGTTTGGGGACCACTGTTTTAATTACTGTATGCGCTGCTGAATGGGTCACACACACCTTGGATGATAGCTTGAAATGATAAGTCACGGATAGCCAAAGATGATGGTTTACTGAATATATTTAACTACCAAATAACTAATGCTATATGAATGTTGTGTGAATGAGTACCGCTGACTATGAACGCTGATTGTGTACTGTCGCGTTACACTATGATTTGTGTAAGGCGACGGAAAAGTGCTGATCTATGCAATGCGCGCGTGCCATGTACGATACATGACTCGTACATATTCCCGGGCGAGAGAGATGCCAGTGGATGATGCGAATGATTTTACAGAGTGCTTAAATGCTAAACTTATAAATTTGACCCAAGTTACAATACATGAATTATATCTATTGTTAGACATAACATAACATTAGTCACTGTCACCAGACACTGGTGCGGCGAATGCAGGAGGTATCTTCTTGTGGCGCTTGATGCTACTGAGTAAGCTTGAAAAGTTTCTTACTTCAACCGCCTCTTCTCGTGGCTGTTTCGGCTCTCGAGTGCGTGGCGTCGGATCGACGACGGGGGCTGTGTGCTGCGTCTCGGAGTCCGACTGTAAGTTGGCGCTCCTCTGCCGCCGAAGGCAAATCCATCGACACAGATAAACTGCGACTGCTAGTACAGCGCCCGACAACAACACGTAGATTGCTGAATATTGATGGATATCGTGGCTTGAAATTCCTGAGTTCAAGGCGTTTTCTGATTTCATCTGCTCAATCTGTTCTTGGATGTACCGCAATGAGGTTTCGTGATCAGTGATGTTGATTTCAAATAGTGGCAAGGTGACGTTGATGATGTGGTTGATAGGTGCGATTTGAGGTGATTCCAAGTCAACCGCAGTTTTTATTTCTGAGTATCCCAATTTGTGCGAAAAAACGGTGAAGTCTTCCCCTTTAATTACGCAATCTGAATCTAGTGTTATGACCCCGGCCTTAGTGATTTGTATTGCGGTAATCTGATGCTCGCATATGACACGAAGTGCACACTGCCCGCAACAATAATAAAGGTAAGTATTTATTTTGTTCAATTCTATCCAATTATTGCGGCATGCTGCTATGTTTGTAAGACATCTGTTTGTGCCCTTATCTTTGATACACATGCTGTCTTCTGACTTAAATTGAAAAATGGGTTTTCGGGAGTGACAGAGGCGAGTAGACTCGTCGTACTGGACACATTGTTGTATGTCTCTCGCCGTCATTGCGAGATAGGTGTCTTTGCGTAAGTTAATCGCAATGTAATCTGATATCGGCACGACGGCGACTGTAGTGTTTCCATGTTGTTGTGGTATTGATGTGAGTTGATATAGGTCGTAACTCTCTCTGTTGATCAGTGGTATTCTAATTTCGAATATGAGGTACTGCTCTGTTACCCTTGTTCTGACCTTCAGAAGGTGGTATATTTTTGGTAGTTCAGTCTGTATGTTTTCTATCGGTAAGGATAACTCTCGCGATAATTGTCCTGAGATTATGCTGAGTTGGTCTCGTAATTGCTTCGGCGATAGTAAATGGACGCTGAACATTCCATGATGGATGTCTGTTATTGTGTCGATTATTGTGTCTTGAATGGATTTTAGCTTCGTGAGCATATTTGTCGCTATGATGGTGGACAGTGCTAGCTCACTCATAACTTCTTGTTCTTGCAAATTTTTGTTCAACATATTGGTGACCTTCGTTAAATTGTTTAAATGTTGATTGATGGCCTTGTGCTGCCGATTGATTGACTCTTCAGTTCTCTTGAGTAGATTATATTCTGCTTCTACTACTGAGGTCTGGTTTTTCCACAAGAGTGCCAAGTGATTTTCATTTCCTTTTATAAGCGAAATATCTTGCTTGTATTGATCAGCGAAACGTTGATCTAAAACTCCAAATAAGCTGTTGGCAACGTAACCCACACCGTCGATGAGGCCTCGCCGCCGTCGTGTTCGCTCTTCGAAGTGCTGATTCAGTAACATTCCATTGTAGTACTTCAGTTCGTCATGAGAGTGACGTAGCTGCAGTAGGATGATGTCACATAGTGCTTTGATTGATCCTCCATCACATACGCTGTTTATTTGTCTGAGGTATTTGTCGAAGGTTGCCGAACCGTCCCAATAAGGGTTCAAGTCGTAATACACAATGAGTTTCCATTCGTCGCGAATGAACTGCATGTTTGAGATTCGGTCAAAATAGAGTGCTTTGTGTATTGTTGTCAAAGTATATGGAGATGCTGACTGTTCGTGGCCGAAGACGGATGTCATGAAGAGAAATAGTGTAACGAGAGTTGCTATCACATTAGACGCCGTTCCAGGTCGTCGTTTCGATTGGTTGGTTTTGGCATTTTGGCTGTCTGACATTTTCCCTTCCTGCTCGTTTGATGTAGTTGATTTGGGGTCAGATACCAGCACTGACAGTTTAATCACTGGGCGCTTGAGGTACCCATTTTTTGTTTTCAGGGTGACAACCCTGACCAATCCATCGGTACCGGGATGTATCTCAGTGACTCTGCCTAGAGCCCATCTTCCCGCGGGGAGGTTAGGCTCATGAATGATGACAACGTCATCTACTCGAACATTTTTGTGAGGTCTCTTCCATTTACTTCTTGTGGTGAGTACCGCGAGATACTCGGATTGCCACCTCTTCCAAATATCTTCGAAGATTTTCTGTGTTCGATTCCACCTTGTTCTTTCATCTTGTTCGGTATCTAAGATAGTCAGTATGGGGCCGCTACTCAAAAAGTGTGAAGGAGTTAGATAATTCAAATCATCTGGGTCCTCTGTAAGTGCGCAAAGCGGCCGACTGTTGAGACATGCTTCGAGTTGAGCCAGTAAGGTACTGTATTCCTCGAACGTGAGCTTTTGCTCGCCAACTACACGTCGAAGATGATGCTTCAGACTTTTTACCGCTGCTTCCCATAGGCCTCCTGCGCTTGGCCAGGCGGGGGCATTAAAATGCCACAGTATTCCCAACTCATTGATCTCTGTATAAAATTCGTCGTTGAATGTTTTGCGCAGTTCTGCCAATTCTTGCTGAAGTAATTTGTTTGCTCCAACAAAATTGGTGCCATTGTCGCTGTATATGTGATGAGGTTTGCCCCGACGTGATGACATGCGTTTTAGAGCTGCTAAAAATGCTGATGAGCTCAAGTCTGATACGAGTTCGAGGTGCACAGCTTTGGTCACCATGCACACGAACACTGCGATGTATCCCTTATTTGTCTTGACTCCACGCCCTTTATTGAGTTTCACGTCAACGTAACCTGTGAAGTCAACGCCGGTGTGCTGGAAAGGACGTGAAGGATTGCTCCGAGATTCAGGCAAGTCCCCCATCATTTGCTTTTGTATGTCAGCTTTATGCTTCTTACACGTAATGCATGCATGTAAGCGCTTTTTTACAGCTCTGTTACCGCCTAATATCCAATAGTTTTGTCTGATATTTGCGAGTGTCGTCCGAGCCCCAGCATGAAACGTGCGGCGGTGAGCTTGGTCGATAATAAGCTCAGTAACGTGGCTGCTGTGTGGTATGATCAATGGATGCTTCATATCTTCGTCAATATTCGCATGCTTGAGTCTGCCTCCCACTCTCAAAAGTCCATCCTTGTCCAAAAATGGGTTGAGGCACAAAGTTTTACTTTTGTTATGTACATGCTCCTGTTTTCGCATTTTGCTTATTTCTTCAGAAAATTGAGTTTCTTGTACATATTTTATAATCATATGTTTTGCTTGTTCTAATTCATTTCCATTCAGGTAAGCAGATCGCTCGCTGTGACGTCGTATGATACGTAACACCCATGCAAGCACGCGCACTGCGCGTGTCAGATTACTGTATCTGTGTAGTATGGATTCTATGACATCAACGTTTTGAGGTTGACGAACTGTGACGTTGCTTTGTTTTGATCTTCGCTCCTCTTGATCCGTGACGTAGACGCATTTCTCAGCTACTGATGACTCATCGAATCCAGGGAGAAATTGCGGGCCGCTCCACCACAGATTATGTTGCTTCAATTGCTCTGTTGTGATGCCACGGCTAGCACAATCAGCTGGGTTGTCAGCTGATTTTATGTAATGCCAATTGTCTGAAGGTATGATGTCTTTGATTTGTTTGACTCTGTTCGCTACGAATGGTGTCCAACGGTTGATGTTGCCTTGGATCCAACCTAGAACTGCAGTGGAGTCACTCCAACCAAAAACTTTGATTTTGCGTCCGTTAAGGGCTTGCTGTATTTTTCTCATAAGTGTTGTAAGTAGATGCGCCCCACATAGCTCTAGACGTGGTAATGTGAGTTTTTTGTTCTCTGGTACAAGCCTTGTTTTTGCAGCGACGAGTGTAATGTTGGTATCCAGTTTACAGTACACGACACATGCGTATGCTTTCATTGATGCATCGCAGAAGCCGTGCAGTTGAATTGTGTCATGCTCTCCTATTTGATACCATCTTTGAATTTTAAACTGGCTGATGTTTTGTAGATCTGTTTTAAGTTTTTCCCACTCGTTGCTTATTTCAACCGGAAGCTGGTCGTCCCATTTAATGTTAGACAGCCAAACTTGCTTGAATAAAAGTTTTAATTTTGTTGTAACCGGAGCTAACCAACCGAGTGGATCAAATATCTTTGAAATATCTGATAGTAATGTACGTTTTGTATGTTTTTCTGTTGGTTTTGATTCGCTTATTTTTAGCTCGAACGAGAATATATCTTCATTGGGGTTCCATTTCAGCCCGAGCGTCTTTGTTGATTCTGCTTGCTTAAAATCGAATGATGGTTGATTCGACGACGCTCTGCTGACGTTTTGAAGTAATTCTTCGTTGTTACCGGACCATTTACGTAAGTTGAAACCTCCCGACTGTAATAACTGGATCAAATCGGCTTGCAGTTGTTTGGCTGACGACAACGTGAAGCTTCCACTTACAAGGTCATCCATATAGAATTCTTCTTGCAACGCTTGTGCTGCCCTGCTGTGCTGATACTTGTGGCCTTCATCAGCTGCCAACTGTTTCAAAGTCATCATAGCTAAGAATGGCGCTGCTTTCATGCCGTAAGTGACTGTCGTGAGCTGATATTCACGTAAACGTTGGTCAGGACAGTTCCTCCATAGTATCTTCTGATAGGTTTGATGTTCAGTGTTGCAAAGTATCTGTCGATACATTTTTTCTATATCCGCTGTATACGCGAACTGATATTGCCTCCATCGCAAGATCAATGACATGAGGTCTTGCTGTAAGTTCGGGCCACGCTTCATGAGGTCGTTCAAAGTATAGCCCGTGGATGTTTTCGCCGATGCGTTGAATACTACTCTTAACGCCGTAGTTGTGGAATCGGCGCGCTGAACACAATGGTGAGGTAAGAAGCAAGTCGGTGTCATGTTACTAGTACACTCGACCATATGATTCAGTGCTTGATATTCATGAATGAACTGTCTGTATGCTTCTGCTAAGTGTGGCTGTTTGCAAAATTTTCTCTCAAGTTGCCTGAATTGTGCCATAGCCATGGGTTTCGTAGCTCCTAGCTTTTCTTGAAAGTTTGGTTCGAACGGTAGCTCAACAATGTAACGACCTTGTTCGTTACGAGTTGTTGTGTTCTTGTAGTGCTGCAAACAATCTAGATCATCCTGTGACACTCCCGAGTTTTCTGCTATGTCTTCTACTGTCCAAAACTGTTGAATGTCTTCGATGTTGTTCATCACAACGTTGCATTGAAATGTTGTTTGCACGTTTCCACATAGAATCCAGCCCAAACGTGTTCGCTGTGCGACAGGTTGTGATTTTTCGTGCCTGATGATACCTTCTTGGATTATGTTTGAGTATATCTCAGCCCCGAGTAAAATGTCTACAGGACGACTCTCATGAAAATCTGGATCAGCCAACGTGATTTTTTCGATAAATGTCCATGATTTTGGTTTCGTGAATGTCTTATTAGGCAAATTATTGATCAAATTGCGCATAACGAAAACATCGGTGTCAAATTTATAATCACCGTGAATGGCTCGGCACGTGATTCTTATGACCCCTTTGCAATTATTTTCTTTCGCCCCGACACCGAATATGACACCTTTGCAGCGGCCACGCGGTAACCGTAGTTTTTGCGCTGCTTTTTCCGTTATCAGGGATGTTTGTGAACCCTGATCAAGGAGCGCTCGTAAAGTTATCAGGGACCCATCGTAGGCTTGTACTTTGATCAATGCTGTGGTAAGCAGAGTTTCTGATACATCTTCTTGAGACACGTGATTGCTGCTGTCACTTGTTGTTTTCTTGCTATCAGTGCCTGCTGCTGTTTGCTGCACTGAATTGCTGTTTGATTTCTGTCCACCCACTTTGCCGTAAGCGTCGTGAAGCAATGTATTATGATCTGAGTTGCAGACGCGGCATGTTTTTCTTGACATACATTCCTTACTATTCGTATGTACGTTTAGGCAGTTTTTACATAAATTGTATTTCGCAACTGCCTTCCGTTTTGCGTCAGGCTGTAATTCGAGAAATGTTTTGCACGAAAACAACCTGTGCTCTAGATTGCAATGTGGACAGTTTGTTGCACTTTCATTGTCTTTTGTCAATAAATTGGACTTGTACTTATTAATTTTGTTCTGATTTGCGCTGAATGCTTTATAAGAATGAAATTTCTTGTTTGTCTGTGCAGGCTCCGACTGAGATGTTTTTGCTGTTTCTGGCCTCCGGCGAGATGATTCCCATGATGTAAATTTTCCTTCTAGGAAATCCAGAAAATCTACTATGTTGGGTAGCTCACGCGGCTCCGCCAGTGACTCTAAGTAGTCGTTATGAGTCAACGTATCCAACTTTTGGGAAAGCAAGTGTACCAATATTGGGTCCCACGATGATGTGTCTACACCAAGGTTCTTGATCGCATTGATACATTCTTTTGTCGTATCGTGGAGTTTTTTGACTGATGCTGCTGATAAATGTTGAGTGATAGGAACACTGAGCAATGAATTGAGATGTGACGTGAGGATCAGTTTCTTGTTATTGTATCTGCGGTTGAGAATTTCCCATGCAGTCTCATAATTTTCCGAGCTGATCGATAGATGCTGAATGAGTTTCTCGGCTTCGCCTTTCACTTTGCTTTTGAGAAACTGCATTCTCTGTGCGTTAGAAAGAGATGGACTAGAATGGATGGTCTCAACAAATAAGTCTTTGAATGCTGTCCAGTGTTCGTAGTTACCACTAAAGGTTGGAATTTCGATTTTCGGCGTCGACCTTTCTCGGTGAGTAACTGACCACATTTTGGAGTTGATGGTTGCTTTCATTTGGTTGTAAACGAGTTCGCACGTGTTGTAAGACATCTCATATTGCACGTCGGCTTCATTGGGCAAGCTATCAAGGTCCCAATAAAGTGAATCAACTGCTTTCCACCTTGACTCTAACACCTTTAAAGCGTCTTCAAACTGCCAATTTTCTTTGAGGAGGTCCACTTTGATGTTTGATGCGGTTCTTTGGAACGCTTTGATATTGCTCCTTTGTTTGCGTAGCATCTCATCTGTTTTGCTGTTACTCGCGATCTCCGCTATTTCCGGCACCTTTATTGAAAGCGGTGATTGGTTACCGCGTTCCGCTCCACCTGCACCTTGCTCTTGAAGGAGTTTTGGTTCCGATGACTGCGAGGTCGACGGTGCCAGCTCGAACGTAAAGGCTGACGGCTTTAATACGGGTGAAGCTGGTTTTTGCTCTTGAGTTAAATACTTGATAAAGAATTCCCTTGTGCTTCTGTAAAATTGTCTTGTCTGTTCATGGGAATTTTGTACAAAGTATTGATGAGAAGGATCTTCGCGCTCGCGGATCTTCTCGTGGTTATTCTGAACTTCTGCCCAATACTTGTCGAGAAGGTCAATTTTCTTCTGCACACTGTCTGTTAAATATTCTAGTTACATTAAGCATGCAATATTATTATTTTTGATTTACTTTGTAACAATGGACCAATAAATTATTCTTATTCTTATTCTTAGTTAACATGCGGTCTCTCTTCTCACATAATCATAAAGCCGTTTGGGGTTGAAACACTAGGGCCATGGGGTCTGAGTGCTTATCGAGTATTTTGGGACATCGACAAGCGGTTGTTCGACTCTTCACGTGACCAGTCAGGCAGGCTGGCCAATTCTTAGGCCAAAGAATCAGCATTGCCAGCCAACGTGGCAAAGCTGCCAGCCTATTGGACGCTTTTCCCACTGACAGCAATGCGAATCAATTTTTTGATGCCTTCCTTTATATACTTGTATATTTATATATTTTAGTGTAGTGGTAGCTTGTATATTGTAATTAAGGTGAATGAATAAAGAACTATACGTATAGTTTCAATACGAATGATGTTACCAAGATGTTATAATATATTTTGATTAATAAGTTCTTTTGTAGATAACATATAATATGTAGTAATTTTTTTCCGAAGCAGATTCTTGAAAAGTTTTTGGGTAAAAAAATAACAACCATCTGGAAACACTGATTGTAGTTGTCACTCGATCATTCAATCACTTGTCACTCGTCACCATAGAAACCTACTGTTACGTTCAAACCAGTCCAAAGTTGTGCTTTGTGCGTGTGTTATTGTTTGTTTGCTTACTTATTGTTTATTTAAACACTTACCCGTAACTTTTCTGCACATTTTAGCTCGCTATACATATTCTTGAAAGCGATATCTCACTGTCGATTTTGGTTTTCCTACTGAACTAATGATACGTGTCAGTTTATCGGTGAAATGTAATTGGATACGATATTGCGGTGCTTAGTTAATTGGAATCATGCATCAATGTTTCGGTGCATCAAATGTGTTTTGCGCGTGCAACGTATTTAGAGACGTGCAGTCAGTGAATTATCCGTGCAACTGCAAAAAACAACGTAACAAGTTGATGTTGTGATTCAGTTCCCTTTAAAATGGTTATAAGCTAAATGTTGCTGATCCACGCATCTTTTTGGGACTGGCCGTCTCTTCACTGCCATGGCTTATATTTATTTAGGTTGTGAAATAAATTGTTTAAGTTTGAATAAAAAAGGGTACGTTGTTTTTGAGAGATTTGTTTTATTTCCCGTTTCTCCGGTTTACACTGTTCTGACCACCTTACTACCTTACTAATATGTGGAACTCTCCCATAAGTTATAAACATCTGGTAGGTCTACGCCAGATGCTTATAACTATTCTAAGAGATGAGATGGATATGTGTTCAATAGGATCGATTGATATTCATAGCGGGTTTGGTTTAATTCTGCTCGAAAAGGATTAAAATGAAACAAAGAACATTATAGTTTCGTAGCTTAGCTTCTCTGCTTAGTTACCTCACTCATCTCTGATGGACGAGCTGCCTAATTCTCAGGTTTAAAAAATATACTTGTGTCTCACCTGAGCACAGTTTGGGTTCATCATAGGCTGGTTCCTAGTTATTTATTTTGCAAAATCTAGCAAACCCTACTAGGATACGAGGTGAGTATAATGTTTCTGGCGCTAATTGGAATTCGACAGTGAACTAAAAAAACGCCTGACACAAAATGATTCGCAATCAATAGTTTTTTTAAGTGTAACAAATCAAAAGTGCTAGGAAAAAGATTTTTTTATTACCGAATATATAAAAAACTGCTCCATTATCTTAAACAGGAGGTATTCTTTCAAAATGTAGGTCAAAAAGTGCTTTTAAATGCACCATGTGCAGCTTTGTAACATTGTTTTAGTAAGGGTATGCATGTATAGGAATCTGGTCATGGTCCTTTTACAGTCGTGTCTATCCGTCCGTATGCTATCTGTAGTGTCATTGTAATTGAGTTTATATCCTGGCGTTAGTGAATTTAATTTGTTTGATAGCGGGTTTAGAGCAAGACAGAACCATAGCGGGCTAAGCGAGTCACCTTGGAATATGCCTCGTTGGATCTTGATTGGTTCTGTCTCAACAATACCTGTAGATGTCGTAAGATGTAAACGTGTTGTCCATTGTGTAATTGTGTTATTTAAAAAGACAAGGATTTATTATTAGTATCAGTATTTGTTCAAATTTTAATTTATTGCTCGATTCTTTATTTATTGATGATATATATCAAATTTTAAGAAAATGTCCGATATTCATAGTTTAAATACCAGGAATAAACACATTCTTGCTGTACATCGCACTCGTCTCCACAGAGTAGGCAACTCGTTCATGGGTCAATGTATACGCTTTTATAACAAACTTCCCATTGACATTCGAAACTTACCCATTAAACGATTCAAAAGCTGTATTAAAACCAAACTTTGTAAAAAAGGGTACTATAAACTTTCAGATTATTTAGAAGATAAAAAAATGGGATTGAACTGCTCGCTCTGCTAAGCTTTGTAACATTTTGAATATTATGGAAAATCATCACCATTTTTATATACAAATTGACATTATTGAATATTACATATAAAATGACATGATTACTTTGTAAAGTATTGTATTATTTTAATTATTGTAAATGTGAGGACTACGTGGATTTTTTTTTTGTTTGTTTTAAGTTTGTTTTAACGATGGTCTAGCAATTTGAGTATTTTATGCGACCCACCCAAATGTCCTTTCTTTGGTATTGTTCGTCGAGTCGTTGAGCTCCTTAAGTTCTGAGTTGAGCTCCACTATTACTGACAAATGCTTGCACTGACTGGACAGGTCCACTCAAATCGTTGTGGTTCTTTCCTCAAAAGACCATTTCAGACGCTAATCTACATGGTCCTCATATGGTCTGACCAAGATTATGTCTGGACTTTAAAAGAGACTGCGACCTCTGAGTTTGTTTCGGCCTTTCTTCTCAGAGTAGTCAGATAGGAAACGCCGACCTCATCTAGCTTATTTTTAATATTTTATAATATGACGTGTAAAAGTGATTCCAATATCCTATTTACAGAATAAACAATTTCATTTCATTTCACTAGAATTTATTATTAATTGAACCTAAGTTATTGCACTGTGTTATTATTATAAACTTCAATTTCGATATTGAGGTATTTATATTAATTCATATGCCTAGCCTTTCCCCAACCATGTTGGGGTCGGCTTCAGGTATTTATATTAATTAATTATTTTATTTGTTTAATTATAGATATGTAGTAAGTATTAAATGTTCATAGTTCAATAGTGAGCTGGCTGTGAACTCACGCGTCGGTATGGCGATTTCGAGCCCCACGCGCGGCTTCCAGAAGAATGTGCCCGGCACCGCCGCCTGCAACCACACCACACGGTCAGTAGATGGTACTGTCTTGTTTTCCATAAAATTATTTGCAATATTATTGTTTTCTATAATCGTCCCCCCTCATAATATTTACTTGCACTAGGTATTATCATTTATACTTAGAACGTTTGTCATATCAACTGATTAGTCATAACTTTTATTTGCCATAAAATAAGTTTCCATAATAACATTTGTCATAATCATTAGTTTCTATAAGCAACACTTTACATAATCGATACCTACTTGACATAAGCAACATCCTTACATATTATAAAACAAAGTCCTCCGCCGCGTCTGTCTGTCGTCAATAATAACAATATTCAAGGGACTTTCCCTCCATGTGGAATATCCGTGGGACACCCTGTATAATAAGATAATAACCGACATCCACGCGGGCGAAGTCGCGGGCAACAGCTAGTTTAATATAATTAAGAAACGTTTATTATTTTGTAACACTATTGTTTGTTTAAGACCTTTTCTTTGTACCCATATTCGCAAATTAATAAATGATTATGATTATGACAAAAAATTATGTCATTAAGGCATTTAAGTATAAGAATAAGAAACTTTTATTTGTAAACATTTGGTCCGTAATCAAAATGTTTTATTATAGCAAACAATCTTTAGACAAAAAACAGTTTGACAAATTCGAAACGGTTAGAACTGTGACCACACAACGCGCTAGGTTTCCTCTTTTGCAAAGCAAGCATGTATGGTAGATAAGGTTTATTTTAAGGGTTTCCTTGTGAAGAGTAGCGGCCGCCGAGCGCCAGATCCCCTCAATTGTCGGTGAATCATTTAGGTTAGATTAGAACGGTGACCATTAAACCGCCGAGCGCCAGATCCCCTCAATTGTCGGTGAATAATTTAGGTTAGATTACAACAGTGACCATTAAACCGCCAAGCGCCAGATCCCCTCCATTGTTGGTGATCCATTTGGGTTGTTTTTAGGTTCATGAAGTAGTATTGTTGTGCTAGTATGGGCAAATGAATATTATGGTGAATAAATATAATGGAAAACAACGTTATTAAAAATGAAAAATATAGCAAATAAAATTGATCAAATTATTATGACACTTGATCGATTATGACCAATGAAATTAGTGAAAATGATTTTATGTAATTTCACGATTATGGCAACTGAAGCGTTATTCCTAATGAAATTATGGCAAATACAAGTATGGTACCTATATAAAATTATTGCATTTTAAATTATGGCAAACATTAGTAAACCTCAGTAGGTACCACCACACACGAGTCGCGGGCGCGCAGAACTTTTTTAAGCCCGATTCATTATAGGTAAGTACTGTGGTGTGTCAACTTGTGTCGTATCGTGACGCGCTGCACTAAGGCAGTGTTAGCCAATCAAAACTCGTTGTGATTTGTGTATCCCGCGTCACGAGTCACGCACGTCACAACACAACACAGTAACGTGTCGGTGGTTAGGTAATGGTATAGTTACCTGCGCCAGCGGCGCCACTGTGATCAGTACGCACACGAGCTGTGTGGCGGCGCACATGGTGTCGTGGCGGCTGTCTCGCGGCGTGTGCTCGAGATCAGAGTGCTCTCGCCTGCACTATATCCGCCGCAAATGACGCGCACGGCGTGTTTGTTGTGTGAAATCGCGGGAATGCGTCAATCGCCGGAAACACCGCGACTCAACAGAGTCTGCGTGATCGTGATAGATAAATATGAGTCAGTAGATAGGTACAACAGGCAAGTTTCCGAAACCTTCGTCAGTTAAACGCCACCAATGAGTAGAAGACGTGACCTACTCGTCGGAGTTCCTCGAGGGAGTGTTTTAGCAACAACCTTGTTCGCTATCTAGGATCAACCTAATTTTTGAGCCTGTCGAAACGGATGACAGGATTTACAGGGTGCCAAAGTGGATGGGTATTTACTGAGGCTTAATTAGACACAAAAGTAGGTAGGTACGTTACATTCCATTGTGTGCGATTTGATTCTCTCTGCGTCCAGCGGTCGGTGTGGCAACACGTCGTGTTCTGGTTTGCGACTGGTCAATCGTCATCCTGAGGATACCTCGTTGAGAGGTGAAACACGTGTCGATTTCTTACAGGGTTTTTAGGGTTCCGTACCCAAAGGGTAGAACGAGACCCTATTACTAAGACTCCGCTGTCTGTCTGTCTGTCCGTCTGTCACCAAGCTGTATCTCATGAACCGTGATAGTTAGACAGTTGACATTTTCACAGATGATGTAAGTATTTCTGTTGCCGCTATAACAACAAATACTAAAAAACAGAATAAAATAAATATTTAAGGGGGCTCCCATACAACAAACGGCATTTTTTTGCTCGTTATTGCTTTGTATTGATAACGGCAACAGTTAGACGTTTGAAATATTCACAGAATATTTAGTTATACATATATTCACTTTAAAAATAAATAATAAATTGCCAAACGACATTAGAGAAGTAGGCAAAACAAATATATTTATTAATAAACTGAAAAATTTTTTGGAATCCAAGTCATACTACTCAGTAAAGGAGTTTTTGGATGATAAATCGACTGCAAAATAAAATTATTTACCCTCATAAACACCAAACATTATGAAATATATATAATATGGAATATAGAAAATCAAATATAAGTATGAAAATATGAATACTTACATAAATAACAAAATAATTTAATAATAATGAAAATACTTCTACTTATTAATTTCATAATAATTACCTAGATTATTCTTATTCAATACATAAAATAAAAATAACTAATATACTATACCTATTTATACTATCCTAATAATATATTACCTACATAATTAAACACATCTAATAATTTATAATAATATTACATTTCTGCTTAGCCCTCTTCCTCTCTCCTAATTTTGCTGTGCCCAACAGGGTCCATATCGATCTTTTATTTACTGTACCATCTATGTAACATATGGAATGCAATAAAAATTGAGTATTGAGTATAATTAAATTAAAATAAATAAATATAGGGGGGCTCCCATACAACAGACATGATTTTTTTGTTATTTTTATGTGGGATTGTAAGGCAAAACAAACGATTACTCGTAAAACTGTTTATTTTAAAACAAGAAAAATATCAGCCAGCGTTACACCGTAAGTCGTCGTGGATCTAGTTCTCGCCATTTCTCTTCCTTTCCCACTCCCACACATACATCCCTTTCTTTCAACCGGTGCGTTCCTTTTTACAATTATAAGCTGCGTTCATACTTCAACGTAATACAATATTTTTATCCCACAGTCGGCCATCTTGATACATGTCTGTCCTCAGACATCCACACAAACATTCATCACTACCTTTCAACTTAAATCTAGCTTAACCACTAGTACAGCATTACAACATTAAAGTAACAACATAACATAACATCACTTACTTTCTAAGTTCTATTTTAAATAAAAGAAAACATACAACATAGCATTATCATTAAATATAAAAATACTTCAAAAACATGTTTACACACTAACCAGAAACAAGACAAAGTTAACAACTCTCACCTTTTAGGTTGTGGAATTATCACCTGGCCAAACCTTCATATAATCTGCTGAACTACAGGTTACCCCAGGGCCTTCAGTATTAGGGTCGAGCTTTTTTACATCATATCTGTTGTTCCTCTTTACTTTTACAACTTGATAGGGCCCTAGATATTTGGCTTTCAGCTTCATTCCCGTGCCAAACTGCGTGCGTTTTATTGCCACTAACTCTCCTTCTTTGTACTTCATACTTTCTTTTCTCTTCCTATTGAAATTCCTTATGTTTTCTTCTTGAACTTGCAGAATTTGTTCTTTAGCTTTCTCTCTCCTCTGAATAGCTTTCTCTTTCTTCTTCTAAAAGCAAGTCGTAAATCTCTTTGTCTTCCTTCATTCTCATCTTAGTCCCAATCAATAGTTGATAGGGTGTAGTATTTATGCTTCGCTGAAAAGTACTATTTAGAGCACGCTGTAATCTACTTACATGCCTGCACCACAGAGCAGGGTTTTCTATACACATCTTTGTAAGTACAGAGATTATAGTACGATGTACCCTTTCCACTTGCCCATTTCCTCTAGGCACTCCCGTCGTAATTTTGATGTGTTGTATGTTTTCGTCTTTACAATACTCTTGAAACTCATTATAAGCTGTTCCTCGATCAGTTATAAATCTGGTTGGATTTCCAAAATGTTGTTGGAGAATTTTCAACTTTCAATTGTTTCTTTACTTGTGGTACTTTTAGTGAGAAATATCCAAGTAAACTTCGTGAATGCGTCTACAATCGTGAGAATATGGTTATACTGCTTCTTCGTCTCAGTCATTGGACCGATGTGATCCAAATGAAGTGTATGCAGCGGTGACTCTTCCTTTTCGTTTTATACCTTTTTAGTATATCCGCTTTTGATCACACGGCGAAGTCCACGATTAGTTGAATAAAGGTCATTATTATCAAAATGATCGGAACAAACCACGCTGGTTTTCGATGGCAGCCATTCTGGATAATTCCGACTATAACTACTATCCATTTACTTTTATATTCAGTATTACTTGGATATCTAAAATATTAAATACATAAAAATAAAGAAAACAGGAATATAATTACTCGAAGTAAAACAATATCGATTGGGGAAATTTGAAATCAGTATTATGGCAAAACTCGCACTTTAAGGGCCATAGTTTCGTCACTTGACCTTCCGCATTTGGGCGGAGCTAAACCCCTACTCCCCGAATACGTAAAACGCGCGCGGTGGCGCGCTGAACTAAAACGACGATCAAAGAAAATGCAGGGGCGCAGACTTGCGCGCATAGGACGCCAATTCTACCTACGATTCCAGAAAGGAATGGCCGAGAGGAGATGTAATGCTGATATTAGTATAGATAGATACATAAGTTACGAATATTTTAAGTTTTTACTGGACATTATTTTTTAGCATGTGTTTGGAAGAAAATATTGGGGTATCTTTTCATACACGAAATATTTTAAGGGGTCATTGTACTCATCATTATGAACAACTTTCACTATGGGACCAAGCCTGAAATCACGAAAAAAAATCTGCTGTCCCCTATTTTATGTTCGCATAACTCGTCAAAATCTAGGGAACAGATGATTTTTCTTTCGCAATTTCAGGGTTAGTTCCTTAAGGAGTGAAAGTTGTTCATAATGATGAGTACACACGGCTGCACATCAAGCTATACAACTCCAGTTTATGGTGATCTCGCATTGTATAGTATTTCCATACAACGCAAGGTCAGCTTATACTGGAAATATGTAGCTTGATGTGTAACCGTGTGTCAATGACCCCTTAAAATATTTCCTACCTACATACCTACCTACATATCTACCTACATACCTAACTACATACCTACCTACATACTTACCTACATACGTACCTATATACCTACCTACATACCTACCTACATACCTACCTACATACTTACCTACATACGTACCTATATACCTACCTACATACCTACCTACATATCTACCTACATATCTACCTACATACCTACCTACATATCTACCTACATACCTAACTACATACCTACCTACATACTTACCTACATACGTACCTATATACCTACCTACATACCTACCTACATATCTACCTACATACCTAACTACATACCTACCTACATACCTAACTACATACCTACCTACATACTTACCTACATACGTACCTATATACCTACCTACATACCTACCTACATATCTACCTACATATCTACCTACATACCTACCTACATATCTACCTACATACCTAACTACATACCTACCTACATACTTACCTACATACGTACCTATATACCTACCTACATACCTACCTACATATCTACCTACATATCTACCTACATACCTACCTACATATCTACCTACATACCTAACTACATACCTACCTACATACTTACCTACATACGTACCTATATACCTACCTACATACCTACCTACATATCTACCTACATATCTACCTACATACCTAACTACATACCTACCTACATACTTACCTACATACGTACCTATATACCTACCTACATACCTACCTACATATCTACCTACATACCTAACTACATACCTACCTACATACTTACCTACATACGTACCTATATACCTACCTACAGGCCTACCTACATACTTACATACCTACTTGTACTTACCGCTCAAATCTTCAGTACCTACATTACATTTATTTCTGTTGCATTTAGAATTCGCGTCATAGTCTCGACCTGTTCTTACCATTGCATTGCTAAAATTCAAATTCTAATCACATGTGCAAGTAGCTGTATGGAGTAAGTAATGGATTCGGAATCAATGAGGTCTGGGTTCGCATCCGGGTTTTTAATTTCTTTGAAATCATAATATTTTATCAGTTAGTATTTTTAGCAAAAACTTGTTAAGTATTTATGTTTATTTATAATCTATTCATTCTTATTATTTATTTTTTATGAAGTTAAGTATTAGTTATTGTATTATTATTTAACTATTTATAGGTATCAGTATTCAGCAGACTTTATAGAAAACTAATAATAATATGATTTAGACTTTATGCATGTTCTTTTTTAAATGTAACGTACGTAACGTATGAACTCGAGCACGATACAGCCAGTGCGTTTGCGTGTATGAGTGATGTCTCAACATTCCACAGAGAACACACACAGAATTATGAACTGTCATACTACGCAAAATATAACAGTGTAGGTATTTCTGTTGCATTTAGACTACGCGTTATAGTGGCAACCTGTTATTACCATTCGATTGCTAAAATGCGCAAATTTTTTTTCATGTGGTAGTAGCTGTTTGAGCAAAGCAATGGATTGGCGATCAATGAGGTCTGGGTTCGAATCCATCAATACTGATTTACTTTCATTGAAATAAAACGATTTTTTTTGTATTTTAAGCAAAAACTTTTTATATTCTAATGCTTATTATTTATTTTTATGAAGTTAAATATTAGTAATTGTATTATTATTTAACTATTTATAGGTATCAGTATTCAGCAGACTGTATTGAAAACTAATAATATGATTCAGACTATGCATGTTTTTTTTTTAAATGTAACGTCACAATGAATGTATTATACTTCCGTCCCAAATCAAGTAAAAACTTACAAAAAGTTTTAGTACTGAGTGAGATTTGAACTCACGGCTCACTGATACACGTCCACATGTAGCTGCCCGCTAGGTAATTTTGACTCAAGGGTCAGCACAGACCGCGAAGTTTACAAATTATGTATTAGTACGAAAAAGTTTATAAATTAAGGAACCACTTGCTTATCATAATTATCAGCACAAGTGGGTATTTTATTATATTTGTCGTGAAAATCATGATAAACAACAAATCGGAAAATATTTCTTGCCTTTACTACATTATTTTTGTTTTCATATATCATAGCGACTGTACTATTTTTGTAATGAATACATTGCTTCATAACCACTACCTAAGTGTGTCGCTAAGTGACTGGACAAGCAATGTAAATATCACAAAACGATACTTTGTAGCGGTTGCATCGCGCACGTAATACAGCCGTTGCAGGGTAGCTTGCGACAAGCCAGTGATTTCGTGTGAGTAAGTTGTACCTAGGCTACAGTGCATGATACATGCACGTTGTTCTTGATGAGATAAGGTTTATAATTGATTGTGCAGTACGTTCTGATTTATGAATGTGTGTTCGCGACTTCGTATTTCGTACCTATATTCGTATTGGTTTTTACTGAATTGCATTTGTATGTGGTGACGTGGATAGTTATAAGTACATAATTTATTATTATAGATTTACACAATATTTTATGTCAACGACTGCCCCGTTAGTCTAGCGGTGGCAAGCGCTACTGCTGAGCATGAGGTCCCGGGTTCGATTCATGGGTCGGGCAAAGTGTTATTGCGTGTTTAGGGTTCAGTAGTCAACAAGGAAGCCTTACCTATAGTTTCAAACTGTCCGTCTGTCTGTCCGCGACTTAGATCATAGACTCTTAGTACTAGAAAGCTGTAATTAGCACGGGTGAACATATTAATCACGCTGAGTGATACAATCAAATCATGAAAAAAAAAATTCTAGTGTACACCTACACGTACAGTTTGTATGGTTTTCTTGTCTTCCCATGGTGTGGAGTGTCGTTGGAAAGATCGTTCAAAAATATTGTGAGTGTGTAAAAACCATTTTTTGGATTCATGGATCTGTTTGCGAAATATTAAACTTTGAAGTGTTGATTTTTGTTAGAGTCAAGTGTCTCCCCCCCTGCCAGCTAAATGGTTGGCTTTGGATATGTGAAAAAATTCACGGCAGTAGTAGTTATAGGTATATAAAGAAATTAAAAGGAAAACTATCACAGCTAAGTAGGCTCTACAAGTTAACGAGTAATAATCGACCAACTTAAATTTGCAGTTGCAAAAAATGTTTTTCAACTATAATGTTGAGTTTGTTCTTGGCATAAATTCATCCCAACTACGGAACCCTTCATTTTGTGTGGTCCGACACGAATTTGGCCGGTTTTTACATCTGAAATTGCTCAGTAGCAGCCCGGAGTCCGGATTTGTGCCTAGTTGATGGCAATAGGCTCGCCCCTAGTACATGGGACATAACTGGCAAAATGTGAGTGTACTAACTAAAAGTACACCTCTGCCTAACCCTTCGGGAAACACAGGCGTGATGTTATGTTATATTTTATATTTAATTATTTTTTTTGGTTTACTTATTTTGTAAATTGTTAATTTTTATGTAAATTTGGTCAATGTAAATAAAAAGAGTATTATACGTAATAACACATTAAAAAAAAAAAACAACAATAAAGCGCCTACGCGCGCAATTGAATTGGGCTCTCTGCAGCGAGCTAGTCTATAAACGCACATGATACAATTCGAACGTAAATATTTGCACTAATACACGCAAACGCGCGTATCGGTCCATAGCCGAGGCGGAGCAGCGAGCGACACAGCCATCCCGTCTCAATGCTAACGCGTGACTGCCGCCCGCGTCCCGCGCAGAGCACCTCTGAACCTCTATCTCTAAATGGGGTCATTATCTTTGCAAATATTGATTGATTTAAAAATGCTCTAACAGTTTTGTAGTCCTTGTAACCATCAATTTTTCAGTGTAAAAATATTTCCAAAATTCAAAGCCGTTTAGAAGTAGTAGCGAATATTAGCCAAAAATAGCGTTTTAGTAAATTTTTTTTTAAGGCAAAACTATTAGCCATACGCAAAAACCCTTTAACAAAAATGTTGTACATGAATCTATGGCAAACATATATTTTTTTCAGATCGTTTAACCAAGTTGTTAATGAGGAGTAGGCTTTTTAAAGTGACCGTTTTACGGTACTAAACGGGACTTAGCGCCTTAAATGTCACTGTTTTCGTTCATTCATTCGTTGAGGTTTTTTGTTCCAGGTAACCTAAAATTCATAGTTAACTAAATTAAGAAACGATGTTATTACTTATTACTTATGCTGACATTGAATCCATCTTTATTTTGCAAAAGAGAGCTGTCAGAGCCATTTATAATCTATGTCGCCGCGAATCTCTCAGGGAACTATTTAAAAGGATTAATATTATGACGGTACCTTGCCAATTTATTTATGAGAATATTATGTATGTAAGAAAAAATTTAAATCTATTTAAGAAAATAAGTGACAGACATAATTTTAATACTAGAAATAAAGATAAAATAGATCAACCATTTTTCAGATTAGCTAAAGTACAAACATCTTTTATGGGGTACTGCGTTAAATGCTATAACAAAATACCTTGTGATATATTGCAGTTAAATGAAAGAGAATTTAAAACTCATATAAAAAGTACACTTTGTAAACAAGCTTATTACAAATTAGAGGATTATATCCAGGATAAGAATGCTTGGAAACATGCTGGTCTTGCTCCATAGGACAATTTAGAGTCTGGACAAAATCAAACTGGTTGCTAATTTAGTTGTATATTTTATTATTTGTATGTCATAGATTTTTACACTCTGTGATTGCATGGAATCACGCACTGACTTATTAGTATTACTTGTAAAGATGTTAGGAATATTGTAATATCGTATACTTTTACAATGTTTGTAAATATGTGAGCACCATGTACCTATCACATAACTGATTTATTTGTCATTGCTCCATTTATAATTATTTTTTTTGCCTTTTGTGGGACAGTAATCTTATTGTGGGTGCATGGTCTTCACATATAATTATATAATTCATGTATAAAAAATATTGTAAACATTTTTGAAAAGAGTAACGGTGGAGTTTCTTGCCCATTCTTCTCCATACGAAATCTACCTTTTGGAATGGGCAACTAGAATCAATTCTATTTCTTTGTTTGTTTATCATTGACGTTCAAAAGTGCCTTTTATGTGCCTATTTGAAATAAATTATTTGACTTTGACTTACAAGTGGAAAGTGATTCCGTGATACTTTTTATGTGATTTGCTATCTATTTGTTTTTACAAGTTTTCACTACACAAGAAGGCATAATTCTATTATCTATGTTTACTAGATGATGACTCGTGACGTACTAGGAGCGATGAGCATAGTTTTAGTGTAGGTTGCGTGCGTGAGGCTTTGTGTTTACTTGCAGGAGCATAGTTTTGTGGCTTCACTTTTGATGTTAGCAACGCTCCGTCTACCTTTTTTGTTGGTCTAATGCCCGTTTTCACCAACATCCCATAAACTACCACCTACGTATGGGACAGTTAGCTTAAAAGCTCCCCCAAACTAGCCCCTAAATTAAATTTCGTTTCACCATCATTTTCGTCACCTAACTAGGGGGCACATACTTAGGTGACGTTTTGTTTTCGATAATAGTGACTGATCCGTTTTTGAACTTATCGATACTTTGAACAAGACAGTTTTTAATGAAATTCTCTAAAGTGTACACTTATATGGATACAATTACTAATAAATTATGCTTTGATAGTAATAGTAAATATTATTTCATTCATATTTGTAATTAATTTCATAATTTATTGCTTATTTAATCTGTGTGTATGAAACCTTGCGGGTTATCTGTGGACTTATTTGTATTTGACATTTCTTTCTTTTGAATTATTTCAGAAAAAAAAAGTACTTAATTGTAACTATGCGAATACAATAAGGATAGAGGTTCCTAATTCACCAGTTTATGGTTTTCATTGGTAATTAGGTCTCCACGTAAGTATCGCTGACTAAACAAAGAAAAAATACCACGTTATGTACTTAGGTATTTTTTTTTTTTAGTATTAAGTACCTTAGTAAATTCTAAAAACTTAAGTAGGTACTCATCTATTGTCAGGAAATTCTAAGGTATGTTTAATAATTTCCAATAAATACTACACTGAAGATTTACATAACCTGTATCTCCGAAAAAAATTAGTTTCATCAAAACTTTCGAAGTAGTTTAGTCGTTTTCGATATATTTTTGGTCAACGGCTGTTATTTACGTCGAATACAGTAGAAACAGTTTCTGAATTTTCAATAAATTCTTTTATATCACTATCCATGTTCGTTGCTTGAGAGATCACTTACGTATGTGCCGGTTTATGGGCCCACATTTCGACCACCTAAATTTAGGGGACCTTTTATCGTTTAACTGACCCCTTACTGTTGGTGAAACAGAAACCAGCCCCTAACAGCCCCCTAACCATTCTTAGGGGATCCCATAAACTTAGGGGATGTCGGTGAAAACGGGCATAAGACTCAGACCAATAAAAAAAGAAAGACGGAGCACTACCTATATCAAACGTGTAGCCACAAAACTATGCTCCTGCAAGTAAACACACAGGCTTACGCACACACCTACACAAAAACCATGCTCATCGCTCCTAGTACGTCACGAGTCGTCGTCTAGTAAACTTCAATAAAAAAATAGAATTATGTCTTCATGTGTAGTGAAAACTTGTATAAACAATAGCAAATCACATAAAAAGTCTTACGGAATCACTTCTCACATGGAAGTACTTCAAATAACATCGTTTCATAATTTAGTTAACTATGAATTTTAGGTTACTTGGAACAAAAACCTGAACGAATGAATGAACGAAAACAGTGACATTTAAAGTGCGAGGGTTGCCATAACATGATTTGAAATTTTCCCGTTCGAAATTTTTTAGTTCGAGTAATTATATGCCTGTTTTTTTTATGTATTTAATATTTTATATTTTCAAGTAATATTGAAAATAAAAGTAAATGGATAGTAGCTATAAGAAATAGTCGGAATGATCCAGAATGGCTGCCATCGAAAACCAGCGTGGTTTGTTCCGATCATTTTGATAATAATGACCTTTATTCAACTAATCGTGGACTTCGCCGTGTGATCAAAAGCGGATATACTAAAAAGGTATTTAAAATTTGAAAAACAAAAATGAGATTTTATCAAAACATTAATTAAACACGAGACTGTATTTTTTATTTTAGTTAGTATCTCAGCTTAGCCTAGCTAATTTAAATACTACTGTACCAAATTTTATTTTTTAGATGTTATTTCCATCGTCGTTCGTAATTGCTGAAAACTCAGTTTCACAAAGTTCTGGCTGTACGTTTGTTCAAGTATGTCCTAATTCTTCATTTATCTTCCTAAGGTTTTAATCAAAAGCTGCCATTACTCGTGTAATTTTTTTTGCAGGACTTACCAGACTTGCCTCATGTAGCCATTGACGATAAGGCTGTATGTAAATGCACTTTGTACTTAATTGTCATTTTATTTTGCGATGTAAAAAAAAATGGTTTTGTTTCGGAATCCTTCCCAACAATTGAGGTACAATACCATACTCAACAATATCTTACTCGTACAATATTATCCTACCCAAAATATTATTCCCCAAATTATAGGGAAAAACTTTAAAAAATGACAACCCTTTTTACACACATAGATAAAAAGGTGGCTTCACTTTTGATGTACTTAATGCTCCGTCTTTCTTATTTTGTTGGTCTGAGGTCTAAGATGATAGTACCTTTGAAACAGCTCTGCCAGTCGCCAACCAAGGTCACCTCTTTCGGGGACGCGGTTGCCAACCGTGTAGCAGGCACTTTAAAACGCTTGGTACACAGTCGCCAACCGCGTCCCGACCAAGGTGACCTTGGTGGTTTACAATAGTGTAGATGGCGGTTTATGACCAAACGTTTGACCTTCTAACGACCTTGGTTTATAGAGCTGCGCTAGCTATCAAGGGTCAATGGAGGAGGTTGGGTCGGTGGCCGACCGTGTAGTTAGCGGTTGCCAACCGAAAGTACGTCAGTCGCTCGAAATGGTTACTGCGTTAATCCATAGGTACTAATACTAATCACAATCATGCGCAAGCGGTGCACTGCACATCCCTGGTGCGCAGGGTCGGGTCCAGCCGCAACAGTATCATGAGCGCTTTTTCTGAACGTTTCGACTGTCAGTACGTGAACCATTGCTGTATGGTTCACGTTCTGACTAATGCTAAGATATTATTTTAATCTAATCTATTTAATTTATTAATGTAGAAATTCTATAATTTGATTGATAATTTCTAACTTAGTTTTAGTTAGGTAATTGTATGATCCAACGTTGATTGCAATTAAATTAATATTAATAATCCTTACTAATATTATAAATCCGTACTGAAAAGAGATAAACAAGCATTATTATTTATAGAAGTTGGTATCGCAGGTGGGGCAAACCAATATATCCTGAAATATGGTGTAATTTTTGTTTGTCCTGCCTGCGCTGCGATACCAAAATTCTATCCTACTATCCTACAAATATTATAAATGTGAAAGTTTGTGTGTTTGGATGTTTGTTACTCAATCACGCAAAAATGGCTGAATGGATTTGGATGAAATTTGTCAAACAGACAGTTTATAACCTGGATTAACACATAGGATACTTTTTATCCCCATATTCCCACGGGATCGAGACTTACGCGGGTGAAACCGCGGGGCGCAGCTAGTAAATAAATAATGCTGGTTTACTTATCTCTTTTCAGTACGGATTTTAGCAGTCGGGTTTTTGGATTTTAACTATTTTTTTTATTACTTTTTGTTTATACTCTGTCAATTTCATAAATATTGACTGAATTCATTATCTTCACTTGTTCTTTACTTTGTTCTGCACTTCTGCATAAATCTGCAACTTAAGCTTTCTTGTCAGAGTAAATGTTCCTGCAAGTTTTTGTCAGGTACACCTTGAACTATTTTGTCTCGTAAAAATTGATCCTCAATGGTTTCACTTGTGTTTTTGTAATTGCAAGCACAAATTAGTCTTTTACAATCCGTCAAAAAATTATCGAATTTTTCGTCCTGCTGCTGTTTCCTCTCGTTAAACTTAAAACGTTCAAAAACTTCGTTTACTCGAGGTCGAACATATTTGTTAATGGCGTCTATTAGATTTTCATATTTGCCTACCTTCTCACTAAACACCGGAAAAGTTGTCATTATTCTGGCGGACTCCAGCCCCATCATGTTTCTTAATAGAGCGACTTTAACGTGGTTTGAAACTTCCTTCTGACCAATTCCAATTATATAGTCGTCAAAACATTGCTTCCATAACGGCCACTCATCTCCAACATTAATTGACTGTAAGTCAAAGTTTGGCAACATTTTCACATTATAATTCTCCATAGTAATTAATCCAAATAAAATTACTCGCAATAGGTTCTATGGCTGCACCATGTTTTATACTTTAGTGAAAGATCAGCAATACTTATTAAACTTATACCCATTGATTTAGATGGTAAAGATACGGTCGTCCGAACATTTGACGAACGCGGTCGCCCTACAAAAACACTAACGCCATTTATTAGAACTAGTATGAACTACCATGTCAATCGGCGTGGTCTGCTCCTAGACGTAACCTTGTAAGAGCGTGGTGTGGTATTTTTCGAGGTGCACAGAAAAAAAAAGACCTTTTATTTTTCAAAATTTATATTTGTTGCAGTTTGTTTGTGTTATTACGTTTTCATTGGCCTTCGAATAAAACAATTTTGTGCATAATTTTATCTTATAGTAATATTATTAAATCTTTTAATTTAGATCGGCTACAACGAGCGCCGCTGCAAAGTTATGACGCACTTTTACGCGGCTTCGCGTCGTCTTTGCCAAAGGTTGAGACAAATAAGAAAGAAAATTGTTTTAAATAATGTTAGAAGTTGATGACATATTTTTAACTTACCGGTTATATGAAATGTTATAATTTTTTTTTATTGTGCTTTTTGTCTTAGTTCACGCAACCCATTTTTGCTTGTAAAATTTACGACCGCTCCCGAATACAGCCGATCGCGTTCTAGTTCACTTTGATAAAGGGAAGACCATTTTGGGACCAAGTTCGAGACGTCATTGTTACGTGCAGTCCGCCCAGTCCTTACGCAGTAATATAATAATTTAATAATATAATTATGTCAATGCTTAATACTTTACCAGTTACAGATTAACGGAGATCTCCATGAGAGGGGCTGTAGCACAGACTATCCTAGACCCACAACATAGACAATCTCGAATACCATAGATAATCCTAAGTACCTACTATTCTAGAGCAAACCTATTACTTTATAGTCTCATATCCTAATATGAATATACATGCTTGTATTAAAATCCCTGTACCTATTATGAATATATTAGTTACACCTCTATAATAGTTACTAGAGGTTACCCAGTTTTTTGCTGAAACGTACATGATACTAGAGTCTAGTACCATGTACGTTTCAACAAGAAACTGAGTGTGGTACACACGGCTACACATCAAGCTATAATTCCCAGTTTATGCTGATCACGCATTATATAGGATTTCCGTACAATGTGAGCTCAGCTTATACTGGAAAATTATAGCTTGATATGTAGCCGTGTGTACCTACCTTATGGTTGTTCGGTTATAAGCTGCCAGGGAGAACCGCAGTTAACAATTATGTTTTTATTTATTATTTTACAGTTAAGTAGGTATCTATCTTAATTTAGGCTGAAAAGTTGAAACCGGGCCTGGAGTAAATCTTAGGTAGATATTGTAGTTTCTTTAAATTGACTACATTATAACAAAAAAACCGGCCAAGTGCATGTCGAACCACGCACAATGAAGGGTTCCGTAGCTGGGATGAATTTATCCTACAAACTTAACATTGTTGTTGAAAAACTTGTTCACCCATACAGAATGTATGGGAGAACAAGTTGACTTGACTCTAACTACAAAGATAACTCTGCCTTCGGAACCGTTGTATGGATGAGGGTCACTAAATCTTAACACCGCGATTCACAAAATCGCGTCATTTGCATAACGCCATCTATCGAGCAAACTAGTAAACTAAAGCGTAGTTGTAATCCTAACTTCCCAACTAATTTTATAAATGCGAAAGTGAGTCTGCTTGTAACGCTTTCACGCTAAAACGGCTGAACGGATTTAGATCAAATTTGACACATTGGTAGACCATGACCTGGAATAGGACACAGGATACTTTTTATCCCGAAATTCGCACGGGATCGAGACTTATGCGGGTGAAACCGCGGGCGCAGCTTGTAACTTAATAAAGACATGACATGTACGATGTACCTCAAGATACGGACTATGACTATTATTTCCAATCCCTTAAGGCGCTAAGTCCCGTTTAGTACCGTAAAACGGTCACTTTAAAAAGCCTACTCCTCATTAACGGCTTGGTTAAACGATCTGAAAAAAATATATGTTTGCCATAGATTCATGTACAACATTTTTGTTAAAGGGTTTTTGCGAATTGCTAATAGTTTTGCCTTAAAAAAATATTTACCAAAACGCTATTTTTGGCTAATATTCGCTACTACTTCTAAACGGCTTTGAATTTTGTAAATATTTTTACACTGAAAAATTGATGGTTACAAGGACTACAAAACTGTTAGAGCATTTTTAAATCAATCAATATTTGCAAAGATAATGACCCCATTTAGAGATAGAGGTTCAGAGGTGCTCTGCGCGGGGCGCGGGCGGCAGTCGCGCGTTAGCATTGAGACGGGATGGCTGTGTCGCTCGCTGCTCCGCCCCGGCTATGGACCGATACGCGCGTTTGCGTGTATTAGTGCAAATATTTACGTTCGAATTGTATCAATGTGCGTTTATAGACTAGCTCGCTGCAGACAGCCCAATTCAATTGCGCGCGTAGGCGCTTTATTGTTGTTTTTTTTTTAAATGTGTTATTACGTATAATACTCTTTTTATTTACATTGACAAAATTTACATACAAATTAACAATTTACAATAAAAGTAAACCAAAAAATTTTTTAAATATAACATAACATCACGCCTGTGTTTCCCGAAGGGTTAGGCAGAGGTGTACTTTTAGTTAGTACACTCACATTTTGCCAGTTATGTCCCATGTAATAGGGGCGAGCCTATTGCCATCAACTAGGCACAAATCCGGACTCCGGGCTACTACTGAGCAATTTCAGATGTAAAAACCGGCCAAATGCGTGTCGGACCACACAAAATGAAGGGTTCCGTAGTTGGGATGAATTTATGCCAAGAACAAACTGAACATTGTAGTTGAAAAACATTTTTTGCAACTGCAAATTTAAGTTGGTCGATTATTACTCGTTAACTTGTAGAGCCTACTTAGCTGTGATAGTTTTCCTTTTAATTTCTTTATATACCTATAACTACTACTGCCGTGAATTTTTTCACATATCCAAAACCAACTATTTAGCTGGCAGGGGGGGAAGACACTTGACTCTAACAAAAAACAATACTTCAAAGTTTAATATTTCGCAAACAGATCCATGAATCCAAAAATTGTTTTTAGACACTCACAATATTTTTGAACGATCTTTCCAACGACACACCACACCATAGGAAGACAAGAAAAAAACCATACAAACTTTACGTGTAGGTGTACCCTAAAATTATTTTTTTTCTTTATTTGATTGTACCTCTCAGCGTGATTAATATGTTCACCCGTGCTAATTACAGCTTTCTAGTACTAAAAGTCTATGATCTAAGTCGCGGACAGACAGACGGACAGTGTGAAACTATAGATAAGGATCCTTGTTGACTACGGAACCCTAAAAACGCAATAACACTTTGCCCGACCCATGAATCGAACCCGGGACCTCATACTCAGCAGTAGCGCTTGCCACCGCTAGACTAACGGGGCAGTCGTTGACATAAAATACGAGTATTGTGTAAATCTATAATAATAAATTATGTATAACTATCCACGTCACCACATACAAATGCAATTCAGTAAAAAACCAATACGAATATACGAAATACGAAGTCGCGAACACACATTCATAAATCAGAACGTACTGCACAATCAATTATAAACCTTATCTCATCAAGTACAGCGTGCATGTATAGTAGCACTGTAGCCTAGGTACAACTTACACGAAATCACTGGCTTGTCGCAAGCTACCCTACAACGGCTGTATTACGCGCGCGATGCAACCGCTACAAAGTTTCGTTTTGTGATATTTACATTGCTTGTCCAGTCACTTAGCGACACACTTAGGTAGTGGTTATGAAGCAATGTATTCATTACATCAATAGTACAGTCGCTATGATATATGAAAACAAAAATAATGTAGTAAAGGCAATAAATATTTTCCGATTTGTTGTTTATCATGATTTTCACGACAAATATAATAAAATACCCACTTGTGCTGATAATTATGATAAGTAATTGTTCCTTAATTTATAAACTTTTTCGTACTAATACATAATTTGTAAACTTCGCGGTCTGAGCTGACCCTTATATTTATATGCTTACGACCTTCTATTTTCAAGAGACACATCATCATTGTCATCAACAAATGGTTCTAGTTCATAATTTCAAAGAAATATTTTTTTGAGTCAAGATTACCTAGCGGGCAGCTACATGTGGACGTGTATCAGTGAGCCGTGAGTTCAAATCTCACTCAGTACTAAAACTTTTTGTAAGTTTTTACTTGATTTGGGACGGAAGTATAATACATTCATTGTGACGTTACATTTAAAAAAAAAACATGCATAGTCTGAATCATATTATTAGTTTTCAATACAGTCTGCTGAATACTGATACCTATAAATAGTTAAATAATAATACAATTACTAATATTTAACTTCATAAAAATAAATAATAAGCATTAGAATATAAAAAGTTTTTGCTTAAAATACAAAAAAAATCGTTTTATTTCAATGAAAGTAAATCAGTATTGATGGATTCGAACCCAGACCTCATTGATCGCCAATCCATTGCTTTGCTCAAACAGCTACTACCACATGAAAAAAAATTTGCGCATTTTAGCAATCGAATGGTAATAACAGGTTGCCACTATAACGCGTAGTCTAAATGCAACAGAAATACCTACACTGTTATATTTTGCGTAGTATGACAGTTCATAATTCTGTGTGTGTTCTCTGTGGAATGTTGAGACATCACTCATACACGCAAACGCACTGGCTGTATCGTGCTCGAGTTCATACGTTACGTACGTTACATTTAAAAAAGAACATGCATAAAGTCTAAATCATATTATTATTAGTTTTCTATAAAGTCTGCTGAATACTGATACCTATAAATAGTTAAATAATAAGGTCAATGGGTCGAAGACCGTCTGTCGGGCAAGACCAAACAGTAATAGTTACGATGAATTCTGAATAATTACAAAGATGGCGACCCAAGATACTTAAACGTAAAACTGTTTTAGTTTATATTTTTTAACACAGATGGTGCTATTTATGACGCATAGAGAAAAAATGACATTTGAAATTTAGTCGGGTTATCAACTTCCAATACGACCAGTACACACGGTCGAAAAAAAATGTTTTAAGTGGTATTTTAAGAGTTTTCTAAGGATTTGTGTAGGTAAGTTAATTAATGATTAATATATTTACCTAATTACTATATTAGAATTGAATTTAACTCATTTTTCACGAAATTACATCTGATTGAAAAAACTTAACCTCAAAAAGCAATAGTGGAGAAGTCCGTCTAGTTCTTGGAGGCGAAGATCGGCATACGCCGGTCTTCGCCGATTTCAGATATCATAAACCTTTTACGCCTAAACAAATTTTCAAATTATCTAATAAGTGATTCGTATCGCATATTATGATTTCTGCTTTCTACGATATTTAACCGTAACTTGTAATTGATTATTATAAAAACACTACTTACTACTTTGTGTGCTTGCTAGCCATATTACTTGCTCTAGTGATCGACATTTTTTTATGCGGCAGAAAGGGATAGGGCTACGGGAAATGGCTGCAAACAAAAGTGAATATCTATCTGGTTCAGCTCATAATTAAGTAGAATTATGCCGACAGAATTATTGTAATAGATTTGGTATTATTGACTTGTGTGACAGTTGAATGTATTAAAAATATAACTTAGACAATTTTTTTTAGCTTCCTCTTTTCTGATTGTGACTGAACCATTTGTCTAGGCCCAACTACAATTGAAAATACCTGTAGGCTCACCCCTTGTTGTATATTCTTCAATATTATGTTTTCATAAGAATGTATTTATATAGGTATTCATGCTTTTTTTCAGGTTGCTATTATCAATATGGGCAAGTACCAAAGAAAATCCAATAGAGGATCATACTCTAAGGAGAAATTGAGAGAAGCTATACGTGAAGTTGAGTGCAGTAGAATGAGTGGTTATAGTGCTTCAAAAAAATACCAAATACCACGTATGACAATAATGGATCATGTAAATAAGAAAAGAACAAAATCTGTAACACTTGGGCGGAATACAGCTCTGTCACCCGAAATTGAATTTAAGTTGGCTACGAGTCTCCATGTAATGGAAAAATATGGGTTTGGGCTTAGCAGAAAAGAAGTTTTGCAGATGGTTGGAGATTATGTTAACCAAAATGACCTGATTACACCGTTTAAAAACGGTATACCCGGAAAAGATTGGTTTTTGGCTTTTAAAGGACGTCATGGTCTATCCATGAAAAAGCCTCAAGCTGTAGAGTACGCCCGAAAGAGGGCTGTTGACCCATTTATTATTAACCCCTATTTTGATCTCCTTGAAAAGACAATAAGTGACTTAAACTTAAAAAACAAACCATCTGCTATATGGAACCTCGACGAAACAAGCTTTTCTAAGGACCCGTCTAAAACTAAAATCGTTGGTGCTAAAGGTCATGCAGCAACCAGAGTAATCTCTTCGCCTGGAAGAGATAATACAACAGTGCTACTTGGTGCCAGCGCTGCAGGAGAAAAGACACCGCCACTAATAGTATATAAGGGCAAGAATGTTTGGGATACATGGACCTCTTCCCAAGCATATCCAGGGACATCTTACGCCGCAACAAAAAATGGCTGGATGGAGACAGACGTATTTGAAGCATTTTTTAAGAAGACTTTTTTACCTGCTGTCCAACACCAACGCCCGGTGCTTCTTATATACGATGGGCATTCCACACACGTAGGGCTGAATATTATTGAAGAAGCCCGCAAAGAAAATATAACAATCTTGAAGTTGCCGCCACACACCAGTCATATTTTGCAACCATTGGACATTGCAGTAATGAAGTCATTTAAAGACCGCTGGGATCCTTTATTGGTTCGTTGGCAGCGCCTTAACGTCGGGAGTGTTATGCCAAAAAGTGAGTTCGCTAGACTAATTGGCCAAGTATGGGCTGAGATAGATCCTCAGGTGCTACGTAATGGATTCCGAAAAGCGGGTATATACCCTGTAAACCGCAAAGAAATTAAAGAACACCAGTTTGACAGCTTAAAACTAAGACATTGGACAGAACACGAAAGTTCACGAAATATTGTAAAGGACGAAACTATAAAGAGGAACCCAAAAAGTTTGTTGACGTTAGTACTTAATTTGTTCAATGACATCCGGATGCGCGAGAGACTTGAAGTTGTAGTAGCAAATAATAATGTTAATGAATTGTTGGAAAATCATACACGAGACCAGGTAATTACGTTTGAAGAACTACTTCTAGAAAAAGTTAAACGTGGCGAAAGCTCACCAAAACCACCGCGCCGAAAAGTAGCTCCAGGTGCTGAGGTAATAACTCATAATGATGTTCTGGAAAAAATAAAGGAAGAACAAATACATAAAGCTAAAACCCATATAAAAAAGAATCTGAAAAAAGGTAAAAAAGGCACACAATCACAATCTTCTCCCAAAATCAATGATGATGTTGTTTACTTGGCTAGTACTTCCAAAAATGATAGTCAGTTGCGACCATTTACAGCTAAAGATATAAGTAACCTACCTCCATGTTTACAGAAACAAAAAACTAATTCTTCAAAGATAAAAATAATTTCTAATGTAGTAATTAAACAAGCCAATACCGAAGAAGAAGTGAAAGTTTACAATACTAGAAATCAAAAATATAACAAGACCGCCAAACCAAGCTTAACCGAAAATAAGTTTTTAGATAGTAGTTTCCAACTAGCCAAGCACATCAAATCTGAAAATAAGGTTTTGAATACCAGGATTCAACAACGCAAAAAAGTCAATCCGAGTCAGGGAAAGGTCAGCCCAGGACCTTCGGGACTATGCAAAGCCAGATATAGACGACGTTCTTCTTCTACAACTAGTGTTTCTGGTACAATCAGCAGCCATAGCGATTCAGAAGTAATGGATATAGTATCAGATAATACTTTAGACAACGATGACGAAAATTGTTCTAACAGTTTACAACAAACTTTTAATATCTTAAAAGATATTGACACGGCAATAGATTTCATACCTGAAATATACCATGATAATGAAGATGTATATTATACTGTGGACGATGTTTTAATAAATAGTACTAACAGTTTACCACAAAATGTTAATATAATAGAAGATATTGAAGCGGCAATAGATTTCACCCCTGAAACAGACCCTGGTAATGAAGATGTATATTATACTGGGGACGATGTTCTACTAAATAGTACAAACAGTTTACCACAAAATTTGAATGTCATAGAAGATATTGACGCGGCAAAGGATTTCACCCCTGATGATACTAATGAAGAATATACTAATGAACATCAGCAAGTCGTCACATATTTTGCTGGGGACGACGTCTTAGTAAGATACCATGTCAGACAAAAATGGACATACTATGTGGGGCGAATTGAAAATATTAAAATAATAGACAAAGAATTCGTTTACTCAATACGATTTTATAAAACAATTAAGAAACCAAAACTTACATTTAGAATGACAAAGAAATTCGATCGAGATGATGTTCCTGCAATATTAGTGGTAAAAAAAATAGATTTGACACAAGATCCCATAACTCTGAATAACTTTTTAACGCATTTTGATGAGGATTCGGTTTACTTTTAAGGTCTAATAAGTAATAACATAAAAAATAGGTATAGGTATAATCCTGTTAAAAAAAAAACTACCTATTTTTTACCGACTATTCCGTAATAGTCAGTAAAAAATTGGTAAATATTTCTATCACTGTCAAAACCGGTGCAAATATTATCTTTTTTTTATTATTTTACGCAATATATCTGACTGATTTAATTTAGTAGTAACTTATTCGAATCTTTTTCTAAAGATAAGTAAGTTTTTTTAGATCTCTCAAATAGTAGACTTAAGCAAAAAGTGAAATTAAACATAAATACTTAGTTAAAACTTTTACCATTACCATTACTGGCATTACATTTTACCAAAGCTGTTGCAATTATATTTTAGATTATTTCACATTAGTTATTTATTAATAAAGAGGCTAGGCACCTCAATAAAAAAAATTGTTATTGTTTATTTTTGTCAGTACATTTAGATACGAGTTACGTCTATAGATGTATATAAACCGTTTTAAACCAAAGCCGTTGTTCAAAAACCGTGTTAAACAATTTTAAAACGGTTTAAAAGACACGGATTTTGGTTTAAAACGGTTTATTTACAGCTTTAAACCAAAATCCGTGGTTTAAAAACGTGGTTTTAAAATTGTTAAACACGGATTTTAAACCACGGATTTTGGTTTAAAACGGTTTATTTACATCTATAGTTACGTCTCAGTTTTTCATACTTAACTATGTAAACTTTCGTGATTTGAACTACTTTTATCGCATATTGATGTGGATTCAGTTTACTTTTAAGGTATAATTCTGTAATTAGGACTTAAAAGTAAACCGAATAAAATAAAATAAACTACCTATTTTTTACTGACTATTCCGTAATAGTCAGTAAAAAAATTGGCAAATATTTCTATCACTGTCAAAACCGGTGCAAGTATTATATTTTTTATTATTTTACGCAACATATCTGACTGATTAAACTTAGTTGTAACTTATTTGAATCTTTTTTTAAAGATAAGTAAGTTTTTTTAGATCTCTTAAATAGTAGACTTAAGTACTAAAAACTAAACTTAAGTACTTAAAACTTTTACCATTACCAAAGCTGTTCCAATTATATTTTTGATTATTTCACATTAGTTATTTATGAATAATGAGGTTAGGTACCTCAATAAAAAAAAATGTTATTGTTTATTTTTGTCAGTACATTTAGATACGAGTTACGTCTATAGATGTAAGTAAACCGTTTTAAACCAAAATCCGTGGTTTACGAACCGTGTTAAACAAATTTAAAACGGTTTAAAAGCCACGGATTTTGGTTTAAAACGGTTTATTTACAGCTTTAAATCAAAATCCGTGGTTTAAAAACGTAATTTTAAATTTGTTTAACACGGATTTTAAACCACGGAGTTTGGTTTAAAACGGTTTATTCACACCTGTAGTTACGTCTCAGTTTTTCGTACTTAATTATGTAAACGTTCGTAATTCTATTTTCTAAACTCCTTCCTGAAAATATGATACTTAAAAATAAAAGCTGATTTACCAAAAAATGCATTTTTTTTAAAGTGATGAATTTGTTTTTTACCCCTGAATGGCGAAATATGCCGAACTTACCCGACAAACGCTTCTTTTTGCAATTTATGCCGATTGGAACCTTTAATAAGAATATCGACAGCACACATTGAACTGCTGTTGCACACGCACGCGTACCCAATGTCTGTATTCGTGTAAACCGACTATTTCTAGGTTTTTTTTCCATTAGACGGTTTTATCCGACATAGTAGAGAAATCCGTCTAATTCGCCATTTTATTAAAACTAGTTTTTATTTTATAAACTGATATCGTAAAAGTAAATTTGACAGTTTCTATTAATAGTCAACTAAATGTTCGATCACCCAATATAATAAAACTTGCCTTAAATATTAAAGAGATGGCCATTTTTGGCTAGTGAATTGAATTTTTAATAAAGTATGCCGGTCTTCGCCCCATTGACCTTAATACAATAACTAATACTTAACTTCATAAAAAATAAATAATAAGAATGAATAGATTATAAATAAACATAAATACCTAACAAGTTTTTGCTAAAAATACTAACAAATAAAATATTATGATTTCAAAGAAATTAAAAACCAGGATGCGAACCCAGAACTCATTGATTCCGAATCCATTGCATACTCCATACAGCTACCTGTACATGTTAGTTATAATTGAATTTTAGCAATGGAATGGTAAGAACAGGTCGAGACTATGACGCGAATTCTAAATGCAACAGAAATAAATGTAATGTAGGTACTGAAGTTTTGAGCGGTTGCTGTAAGTACATGTAGGTATGTAAGTATGTAGGTAGGCCTGTAGGTAGGTATATAGGTACGTATGTAGGTAAGTATGTAGGTAGGTATGTAGTTAGGTATGTAGGTAGATATGTAGGTAAGTATGTAGGTAGGTATATAGGTACGTATGTAGGTAAGTATGTAGGTAGGTATGTAGTTAGGTATGTAGGTAGATATGTAGGTAGGTATGTAGGTAGGAAATATTTTAAGGGGTCATTGACACACGGCTACACATCAAGCTACATATTTCCAGTATAAGCTGACCTTGCGTTGTATGGAAATACTATACAATGCGAGATCACCATAAACTAGATATGTATAGCTTGATGTGCAGCCGTGTGTACTCATCATTATGAACAACTTTCACTCCTTAAGGAACCAACCCTGAAATCGCGAAAGAAAAATCATCTGTTCCCTAGATTTTGATGAGTTATGCGAACATAAAATAGGGGACAGCAGATTTTTTTTCGTGATTTCAGGCTTGGTCCCATAGTGAAAGTTGTTCATAATGATGAGTACAATGACCCCTTAAAATATTTCGTGTATGAAAAGATACCCCAATATTTTCTTCCAAACGCATGCTAAAAAATAATGTCCAGTAAAAACTTAAAATATTCGTAACTTATGTATCTATCTATACTAATATCAGCATTACATCTCCTCTCAGCCATTCCTTTCTGGAATCGTAGGTAGAATTGGCGTCCTATGCGCGCAAGTCTGCGCCCCTGCATTTTCTTTGATCGTCTTTTTAGTTCAGCGCGCCACCGCGCGCGTTTTACGTATTCGGGGAGTAGGGGTTTAGCTCCGCCCAAATGCGGAAGGTCAAGTGACGAAACTATGGCCCTTAAATCTCTCTCTTGAAAAGAGTCACACAACATTTTTTCAAGAACAAACTTAACATTGTAGTTGAAAAACTGGTTCTCCGATACAGAATGTATGGGAGAACATGTTTTTGCAACTGCAAATTAAAGTTGGTCGATTATTACTCGGTTCTAACTGGTGGAGCCTTCGTAGCGGTGACAGTTTTCCTTTTAATTTCGTTATATATACTACTGCCGTGAATTTTTTCACATTACCAAACCCAACCATTTAGCTGGCAGGGGGGGGGACGCTTGACTCTTAAAAAAAATTTGCACTTTGATAAATGATAAATGATGATGATGATGATAAATGATTTTTATTTCTGTAAGTAGGTTTGTACAAACACTTTTACACGTCAATCACATTTTTAAAACTAGATGAGGTCGGCGTTTCCTATCTGACTACTCTGAGAAGAAAGGCCGAAACAAACTCAGAGGTCACAGTCTCTTTTAAAGTCCAGACATAATCTTGGTCAGATCATGTGAAGACCATGTAGATTGGTGTCTGAAATGGCCTTTTGAGGAAAGAACCACACAGATTGAGTGGACCTGTCCAGTCAGTGCAAGCATTTGTCAATAATCGTGCAGCTCAACTCCAATTTTAAGGAGCTCAACGATTTGACGAACAGTACCAAAGAAAGGACATTTGGTTAGGCCGCATAAATTGCTCAAACTGCCAGACCATGATTAATTAAAACTAAGGAAAAATTAATACTAAAAAAGAAAAGAAACAAAGATCCACATAGTCTTCACATTCACAATAATTAAAATAATATAATACTTTACAAAGTAAACATTCATGTCACTGTATAAGTTAATAATAAAATAAAAAGTCACCGAAAATAACAGAATTCAATAAGTTAAAAAATAACAAAATTGGAGAAATTGGAGCAGCTCAATCCCAAGCCTTTTTGTCCTCAATGTAATCTTTAATGGTATAATACGCTTTTTGGCACAACTTACGTTTAATAAATGTTTTAAATTTATTAAGGCTTAGATCTTGTACGTGGCTTGGAAGCTTATTGTAAAAGCGTATACATTGACATCTAAAGGAGCCACCTATTTTCTTGAGCCTTGTTGTAGGTATAACAAATTTGTGTTTGTTCCTAGTATTTATATTATGGATATCACTGTATTTTTTAAACAATTTAATATTTTTGTGGGCATATAAAAGATTTTCAAAAATATACTGAGAAGGCACAGTCATTACATTTATCTCCTTAAATTTCTCTCTGAGTGAGTATCTCGGACTTAATTTATAAATTGATCGAACAGCTCTTTTCTGCAAAACAAAGATAGTCTGAATGTCGACGGCATTTCCCCACAACAGAATACCGTACGACATTACACTATGAAAATAGCTAAAGTACACTAAACGGGCTGTCTCTATGTCAGTTAAATTACGAATTTTTCTAACAGCGTATGCTGCGGAGCTTAGTTTTTTTGACAATTTATCTATATGTGGGCCCCACTGAAGCTTAGCATCCAAAGTTAAGCCCAAGAAAACTGTGCTATCTTCGGGATTCAATTCTTCGCCCTTTATCAACACATTAGTTTTCACCTGCCTAACGTGAGGTAGCGTAAACTTAATGCATTTGGTTTTTTTTTCATTAAGAAGTAAATTGTTAACATTAAACCAGTGAACTACTTTTGAGATCGCGCTATTTACATCGTCAGTAACCAGCTGCTGACGTTTAAGTTTAAACAAAAGCGAAGTGTCATCTGCAAACAACACTATCTCATGATTATCCTTTATGAGGTAAGGCAAGTCATTAATATAAATAAGAAACAAGAAAGGACCAAGAATTGAGCCCTGTGGGACTCCCATTGTTACTATAGATCCGGGAGATCTTTTCCCATTAACGTCAACGCTCTGAATCCTATTACTTAAGTATGAAGTAAGAAGATCCAGAGCGGTGTTCCGGATTCCGTAGTGGCGGAGTTTCCTGATTAACGTTTCATGAAGAACGCAATCGAATGCCTTAGACAAATCACAAAAGATGCCCAAGGCATCGCATTTATCTTCCCATGCATTATAAATATGTCCTAAAAGTTCAACACCGGCATCAGTAGTTGAACGACCCCTAGTGAAACCGAACTGTTTGCTATGTAACAATTTATGTCTATTAAAAAATCTTTGCAATTGCTCTAAAATTAACTTCTCAAAAATTTTACTAAAGGTAGGTAGTACTGAAATAGGTCTATAATTTGTGGGGTCTGATGTACTACCTGATTTAAATAAAGGTATTATTTTACTATTTTTCATAAGGTCAGGAAACTCCCCGCAGTGGATACAATTATTAAAAATAAGAGCTAAAGTAGGTGCTACAATGTCAATAATAGACTTGGCAACTTCTACAGAATTACCCCACAGATCTGCAGTCTTTTTTACATTTAAAGTGTGAAAGGTTTTAATTATGTCTCTACAGGTAATATGTTCAAAATGGAATTCCGAATCGCAAACATTAACATTTTCCTTAAGCAAAGACTCAGCAACAGAAGGTGATGAGTTTAGGGATTTAGTAGTTGAAACGGGAATATCTGAAAAGAAATTCTCAAAGGCCTCGGCGACTTGTGAGTCTGATTTTATTATGTTGTCATTAATAGACAGGCTGTAGTCAGTATTTCGGTTAGTAGACCTTCCCGTTTCACTATTAATAATATTCCAAGTCGTTTTAATTACATTATTACTGTTTTTAATCTTCGAACTCAAATAACGAGACTTGGCCGTACAACAAACTTTTTTAAATAATTTTGAATAATTTTTAACGTATAAATTAAATTCAGCAGTGTTTACATAAGTCCTTTCACTGTACAGCTCATAAAGCCGTGTTCTACTTTTATGAATACCAATGGTAGCCCAATCACTGAAAGATGCGTTACTATTGACCGAGATAGTCTTGGGAGTAAAGGTAGAATTAAATTGTTTACAGTATAAATTAAAAAAATCATTATATAGATGATTAGGATCAGCATGATTTGACAAAACTGTTAATTTATTAATTAGTTTTTCTTTAAAAACTTCCAAGCGACTTGCAGTTTTGGGGTTTTGGGGTTTAAAGCTTAATATTCCGCAAACGGATCCCTGAATCCAAAAATGGTTTTCACAAACTCCCATTATTTTTAAACGACCTTTCCAACGATACCCCACACCATGGGAATAACGAGAAAAAAAATATATCCCCACTTTAGATGTAGGGGAGGTAAAAATGTTAAAAAATCGATCTTTTCGAAGTATTCACCCTGAGCACTTCTCCATACCTACGTCTGAACCAATTGGAAAATACCTCTGACCACTCTTCTTTAGACACCTCCGAAATCTTGAAATTATCGGCAGCCAGTGCCCCGTTCTTTGCTTTCAAACCTTTTGCCCTTTAGTTTTTCTTTGATTTTTGGAAACAGGTAAAAATCACAAGTCGCTAGGTCAGGGGAATAGGTACATGGCGGGTGACGAAGGATAGACACGTTCTTTGAGATGAAAAAGTCGAGTGTTCTAGCAGACGTGTGCGGCGCCGCATTGTCGTGGTGCTAGAGAAGGTGCCCGATTCCTGACTGCGGTCGCTTATCATCACACCAAGCTGATAGGTATTACTGTTGGAGCACAAACTGTCACATACCACTCGGAGTTCACCGTTCTTTGATCCTCTAGCACTATAGTAGCAATATGACCAGTTTTGCAGAAAGACGAGGCGACCATTTTGTTTCTGTGTGCTTTGTGCACGGCGACATTGAGTTGGAGTTAGCTCATCTTCAATACACCATACAGTCGACTGTCGCTTTGTTTCAGGATCAGAGTTATATACTTAGCAATCTTTCGTCACCAGTCAGTATATCATACCTACACGTATTTTTTCTCGCCAGCGGCGGCCAGTTCAGTAGTTCTGGCGGCATAGCTTGACAGACAGACAGAGTTACTTTCGCATTTATAATATTAAGGTCCCAAGGCTTGAGACCGCTATGTGGTTCGCTTGCGGGTGAGGTAAAATAAAAAATAAACTATAATTTTAGTGATCTTTTTATTATTTTCTCCCACACCGATCAGTTCTAGGAGGCGCGCGGCCAGTCGAGCTCGACGGCGGCCACGTCGAGCGCCAGGATGTCCGCCTGCGCCCCGAGCGCGTCGGCAAGGCGCGGGCGCGTGCGGCCCAGCTCGCCATGCGCCCATTCCTTCACGTACGTGCCCGCCTCCGTGCGCACGCGCACCACCAGCAGCGCCGGGTGCTCTGTGGAGCGAGAGCGACCTAGTACTGCACATTGTGCACACAGTAGTTGGATGTGATGTGTTTGGGTAATGTTCTATAGTTGGGAAGTGCCACTGTGTGAGAGATGAGATGGCTTAAAAAAAGGAAATGATTGATGATGACTATCTATTTTGCAGTGCCGTCATATCCATCCATCCAAAATATAAATTGATCACATTATTATGCTAATCTAATCTTTAGTGTCACCTACAAACCTATTTATTCTTAAAATTATGAATTATGGACCTGCAGGCACTATCTGAAATAAAAGAGTTATTATTATTAGTACGTAGACGTACCCGGCACGGTGCGCGCACTGAGGTCGAGGATGCGCCGCGTGCGCGTGAGCAGCGGGCGGCGGTGCAACACGCGGATGGGCGTGCGCTGGCGCAGCAGCACGCGTGCCGCGTCGTGCGCCGGCGTGTTGCGGTACGCGTTTATACGCGCGATGTCGCACGCCGTCACCGCTACGCCCGTGTCGCCGTTGGCCTGGACCACCACCGTATGATTATATCACCGTATGATTATGAACATCGTTAGTAACGTTAGTTCATAATTTATCTAGCGAGATTATAAACTATCGAAAAATTGTGAACTGCAACAAACCATTTAAGTGCAATTTAAGGGGGATGCACGAAGGTAGCTCGCGAAATTCTAATAATAATGAGTATAATGCCCCTTAAGAGGATGCCCGTGAATTCAATTTCACTTATACTTTTCCCCGCGGCTTCGCCCGCGTGGTTGTCGGAAATTATCCCTCGGGAACGTACTACTTACTACTACCGGGATAAAAAGTATTCTATATCCGAAGAATCCTAACCCAGTTTTTAGCCTATTCGTATGCCTTTCATCCAAATTCCTTCTGCCGATAAGGCATGAAAAGGTTGCAGACAGACAATACATTGAAATAATCTTTTTCTTAATGATTCTAAGCCCTCATACTCAATTGCTGAGTGCGAGCGAAACGTCATCGTATCGCCGCGCTTTCGCCGCGGAACGTGGCGCAGCGAGAGCGCGGCGAGCGTCTTAACACAAAAATCTGATCGAACGCGGCGATTCCGTTACGAGTCGTGACGATACGCTGGCGGAATTATCGCTCGTTCGTGGAGAATACACGACGTAGAAGCGCGGATCCGTCGCGATTCTCTCGCTCGCGGAGGCGGCCCCTTAGGGGTGGATTTTAGTTTTCAATTTAACATGGGACCAACTTTCGAGGTATACCCTCCCCAATAAAAATCAGATCGAACACAAGAGAGTGTTCCATTTATAATGTTATGTTAGATTGAACTAGTGCAGGGTCCACACTTTCATCATCCTCTCCTGGACGCAAACGCTTTAAAGTTAAGCCCATTGATGTGGTGAACCCGTCATGCTTCTGACGATGGAGCCCTTTAGCTAAAACATCGGCAACCATGTCTTTAGTTGATCGATATTGAACAGCAACTTGATTAGCAGCAATCTTTCAATTTGGGTAACAACTCTTCTTCTAGCTGTTTTGAATAAAGTGCTTCTTGAATTGCAGAAGCCATTGACATAATTATGTACAGTAAATTTTTTTGACCAGTGCGCAAATTTTTTTTGGTGGTTCAATATCAGTAATAGAACACATTTCCATTATTTATTCAATACTCTTTTTTTTATCCTACTTTAAATCAGCAAAATATGGACACAAACTATTCGTAATAATATCAATGGGCGCGCGCGGCGGCTGGCGCACAGGCGGCGGTGTTGCACGGGGGTGCAACCCCCTCCCGGGCGGCGCCGGGCGCTGTGGCCGACAGTTCGCTCATCGCACGCGCTGTTGTGTGACGTCGCGTCTAATAGCTTTCCCGCGCAAGCGCCGCGCCGCACGTGTGTCGTGCTTGTACCTACCGGTCACGATGTCGGACTTCAGTAACCGCGAGTTTTACGAGATGGTGCGAGTGTATGTACTGAGTGGTGAAAGTTTGCGAGCAGCTCGCAGAATGTATGCGACGGAGAGCATACCTCGAATGCGAGCCCATGGAATCCTTAACCCCGCGGTCCCTAATGAAAGATTGTAACCCACGTAAATACCTACGCCGGCGAATCGAGCGCACAGCTGATAGGTAGGTACTTTCGCGCGTTACGCTTCGCCGCCCGCCGCCGGATAGCCATACAACCACTTTTAAAGTAAACATCTTTCGTTAACTATTTTTTTATTTTTTTGTACTACGAGGACGTATCAAAATTAAAAATATATGTTTAATAAAACTCGTTTAAGGTTAATTTGTCAAAATTTACGGAGTGGATAAAAAAAAATCCTGTATATTTAGCCTCTGTGCTGGTTAATGCTATTGTGAGAAATTCTAAATCCAATGCATTGCTTTGCAGTCCCCAAATCCTTCATTTTGAATTTGAATTTGTCTTTCAACCCATAAACCTTTACTTTTTTATATCCTTTAATTACTTTAAGTCTAGCTTTGTAACGCGCTATGGACCCGTTTTCATCTATTTTTGTTTTAAAAACCCATTTACTGGGAATTCCTACTTTGCCTTCTGGTAAGTTTACTGGTGTCCAAGTGTTGTTGCTTATAAATGACTCATGTTCTTCCTTCATAGCTCTTTTCCATTCATCAGCCTTGTCACTGTTGAGAGCTTCTTCAAAGTACTGTGGATCTCTATTTAATAAACTCATAGTTGACTCACCGTTCATATACATAAATGAGGTGGCATTATTCTGATGTCTTTGTATTCGATGTAATTCCAGTGTTTCATCAGGTAAGTATGTTTCATCATGAACATCTTAAAATAGATCCGAGTCATCAGAAGAAATTTCGTGAATTTGAGAGGTAAGCTGTGTTTCATTTGTTTCAACTATGTTATCTGTTCCAGATTCATCGTGATCTTCAAATAAAGTTAAGTCTACTGTTTTCTTTTCTTTTACTAAATCATTTTTCCCCAGTATATTCTCCTTTTTATCTGAAAAAATTTCCGTTTTCTTCTCTTTAATAATTTTTTCCTTTCCTTGTATTTTAACAACTTTATTTTTCTTTACCGTAGCTTCTAAGAATACAACATCTCTACTATAATTCCTTTTTTTGTTCCAGGTTCTATGAATCGATAGCCCTTAGTGGAATCACTGTACCCTACAAATATCAACTTACGTGATTTGGCATCAAGCTTTGTCCTATTTTCTTTAGGGATATGTACCATCGCGTGACACCCGAAAATCCACATATGACTCAAATTAGGCTTCTCTCCAGTCTATACTTCAATGTGGGGTAACATCCGATAAAGCACGAGTTGGCGAACGGTTGACAATATAGGCGGCTGTGGCTACTGCTTCAGCCCAGAATATGTCCTGCAATTCAGCATTAAAAAGCATACATTTAGCACGCTCTATTAATGTGCTATTCATCCTTTCGCTGAGACAGTTTTGCTCGGGAGTGTAAGGATTAGATGTCTGGTGCCATATTCCATAGTTCTCAAGATAGGCTTCAAACTTGTTATTTTTGTATTCGGTACCATTGTCGTTCTTAGAATTAATATTTTTCTGTTCGTTTCATTTTCTACTCTATCCTTAAATTCCACAAATTTGTCAAAAACTTCGCCTTTAGTTTTAATAAAATACACATGTACACGACGGGAAAAGTCATCAATAAAAGTTACAAAATACCTGGCACCTCCAATAGAAACCTGTTTCATCGGTCTACATACGTCACTGTGAATGAGCCCTAGCAGCTCCGTTGCACGCGAGCCTTCGCTGGGAAATGGTTGCCTGGTTTGCTTGACCTCGAGACAAGTTATACAAACACTATCTTCCTTTTGCGGTGACAGCTTTACCCCTCTGTACATTTAGGCATTTTACAAATGTCTGAGAAATAAGTGGCCCATCCTTTGGAGCCATAAGTAAGTATCATAATCATTCTTTGCTGTCATTGCTTGCATTTCTTCATTTTTGCTTGACTTTAACTGATATGTATCATTAATGAGGTTTTTTTTTTTGCGACTACTTTATTATTTTGATTGTAAATTTTACAACCGACCTCATTAAACTGAATTTTGCATCCATTAGCAATTATTTTGCTTACTGACGGCAAAATTTGTTTTTAATTCTGGTACATATAAAACTTTTCTCACCTGTATTGCCTCGGTGCTGCCATCATTTGTATTCACTTTTATAGATACATTACCACAGCATTCAACTTTCAATACCTTATGGTCGGCAATTCTTATATTCTGTACAGGTGGAACCGTGACATCGCTAAGCCAATCCCGGTGCATCGTCATGTGCATGGAGGCGCCAGAGTCAACATACCAGTTCACAGAATCATTCAATGTGGTTGCTGAAAACGCTGCTACAAATCCTGTGTTGTTATCAGTTTTAGTACTGCTTTTTTTGAACCAACATTTTTTACCGAGATGCCCATACTTATTACAATTAAAACACCTTGGTCCTTTTTTAGGTTTTTGCTGATCATTTTGAGGCTGAATTTTTTTTGTGTTTGTATAAAGTGCGGTAGTGTCTGATGTCTGAACCTCTTGTAATAGTTAATTTTTTACTAAATCAACACTAATCTTCATACCTGAACTTTCCAACCCCATAATCATTGGTTTGTACATATCAGGCAAGCCTGCCAGCATCAGAGTACCTAACCATTCATAATTTACAAATAATTTTATATTTCTTAGTTTGTGTGCCGCCGACATTATTTCATTTATATAATCTTCCACTGATAAACTGTTATCCAAATTAGTATTTATTCGTTCTTTTAATAATCCAACTTTTCGACATAGTCCACTATCTTCAAATGCCCTTGTTAAACTTTCCCAAACCTGTTTAGCATTTACTGCCTCTTGAATGTGTACATATAATAAACGGTTAATTAATAATATCAACTTCGATTTGGCTTTGATATCTTTCTTCATCGAGTTGGGTTCAATGGATGGTTCGTTAAAAATGCAGTCATATACGAGTAAGTCTTCGTGTTGTAAGTAAGCTTTAACTACAAAACTCCAACTTGCCCAATTATCTCTGCCAGTTAGTTTCTCAATTGATATCAATGAATTATTAGCCATATTTCCAACAATCAGTATCTGAAAATCTGAAATAAACTGAAACCGAGCTGGTAAAAAAAATTACGTTAGACACGCATTTTTTACTTTGGCTTTTTCACTTTTACTGATCACATTGCAAATATAGTACTATACGGCAGGTGCGGGACGGCCCATAACCTGATGAAATGATAACAAGGGCAAATTACTTTATATAACTTACTAGCTACCCCGCCCCGACTTCGCACGGGTAGCACTAAGTACCTACTCTACCCTACTTTACCTATCTACATACCTACCTATATACCTACCTACCTACCCTACTTTACCTACCTACATACCTACCTATATACCTACCTACCTACCTACCCTACCTACCTACCCTACAACACTTCCATGTTGACAACATTTCCGATGCCATTGAGGAGTTGAACCGGGATTTAAATACGGTTAAAAACTGGTCTGATCGATTTGGGGTGGCGGTTAACCCTACCAAGTGTCAGGCCATCATAGTAGGGAGCCCCTATAGCATGAGGAAGCTGAATGGCATAACTGTTCCACCTGTAATATTTGACAACTCTGTCATTCCGTTTAGCTCGGATGTAAAGGATCTTGGTTTGCATGTCGATACTTGTCTTGACTAGCGAAAGCAGGTCACGACAGTTAGCAATAAAGTCACCGGAACGTTGCGGTCACTCTATCGGTTGAAAAACCTTCTCCCATCACACATAAAGGCAATACTTGTACAGTCCCTAATCTTTCCCATAATTGACTATGGTGATGTGTGTTACTATGAACTGAATGCAGATCTCCTTAATAAACTAGATCGCCTTCTCAATAATTGCATTCGATTCGTTTTCAATTTTCGTAAGTATGACCATGTATCCGCGCATCGATTGCTTTTGAAATGGTTACGCATTCGTCAGCACAGAGAGTTTAGGGCTTTGTCTATGTTGTTTTCTATACTCGACAAACCCTCTTCTCCTTCTTACCTGACTTCCCATGTTGAATACTTATGCTCTGCTCATAGTAAAAATCTTCGTTCTACCAACAATCGTCTTCTACGATGTCCTTCTCACCGCTCTGGTTTCATCCACTCTTCTTTCTTCGTCCAGGCGGTCTTTCTTTGGAATGCGCTCCCCCTGGACATCAGGACGGCAACTAGTCGCTTATCATTTAAAGTTAAGGCACGTGATCACATTCGTAAGAAGTTGGCAGAATCATCCCAGCGTTAATTAGCTGGATTCATTTTTCTCCTCTACCTGTTGTTATTTCTCCTGACTAAGTTTATTTTGTTTATATGTATGTATCTATGTATGCATTAATTAGTATTCATTATTTCTCAAGTTATATGTATTGTCTTTTGTTGCACCTGCCATGTCTGTCTCTGCATCACCCTAAGGTCGACTGGTAGAAAATGCCTCACGCATTAAGTCCGCCTTTGTACAGTAGTTTTTTTAATTGTGTATAAAGTTTTAATAAATAAATATTACATACAAAAAGACATGATTACTTTGTAAAGTATTGTATTATTTTAATTATTGTAAATGTGAGGACTACGTGGGTTTTTTTTTTTTCGTTCTCACTTATGTTTAACGATGGTCTGGTCTACTCAAATCGTTGTGGTTCTTTCCTCAAAAGACCACTTCAAACGCTAATTTACATGGTCCTCATATGGTCTGACCAAGATTATGTCTGGACTTTAAAAGAGACTGCGACCTCTGTGTTTGTTTCGGCCTTTCTTCTCAGAGTAGTCAGATAGGAAACGCCGACCTCATCTAGCTTATTTTTAATATTTAATAATATGACGTGTAAAAGTGATTCCAATATCCTATTTACAGAATAAACAATTTCATTTCATTTCACCTACCCTGTTCGTGCCCGGCATCGCCCGGGTTTCCGGTGCATTATCAAACAAAAAAAATTCATACAAACCTTGTCCAGATACGAATACAACAAAAAAGGTCAGCTAAATCGGTCGAGCCATTCTCTAGTGATGATCTTTTTTTCATACATGCGACTATTGATTTTTATTTATAGATAGCAATTGTTTTTGCTTTTTTATGTAACTACTTAAAATAATCTCAACGTGAATTCATGCAATCCCAGTACTTTTTGTTAGTTATAGCTATTTGAAATCCTATTAGTTAATACTATCGTGAATAAGCCCGTATTACCTACCATTTATACTTACTATTACCTACTATCGTGAATTCATGCAAGCCTAGTACTTTTTGCTAGGTTACACAGCTCGGAAACCTTCATTTCTTAGACAACAGTGAGTGATTAATTATAATTTAATATGAACTTTATTGAATAGCAATAAAGTTCAAATTGACTCTACATTTTATTTAGAAAACGTTTATATGGGAAAAAGAAAAGGGCTGTTTAGGGTTTTCCCGGCAATTATTGGAATTTTTCGCACCTTTTAAACCTTTCCTAGACCTCTACGAACATTTCAAGACCAAGATAAGATAAATCCGTTCAGCCGTTTTCGAGTTTTAGCGAGACAAACGAACAGCAATTGATTTTTATATATATAGATAGATTTAAGATTTATTTAGAAGATTATCGTGCCGGATAATGTTAGCACACTTGACAGATCGAACACAAGAGAGTGTTCCATTTATAATGTTATGTCAGATTGAACTAGCAGGGTCCATACTTTCATCAGGTACGAACCTCTGCTTAGGGTGCCACTGACGGGAGGACAGAAAGACGGGACAGGCTGGAGCAAAATAGGATCATCATTATTATGAATCGGGGAATTTAAAGCTACATGTTCAGCTGCGGCGCGGGCTGGCACTTTATCGAACAAGGGTCGGAGGGACGAATTTAAGCGGGGTCGCGTTCTCTCAGCCGCTTGAACATCCTTCATATACAACGCGTAACGGAATAAACGCAAGAGCTCATACACCCCAATTAGAATATTAAATTATAAGACTAAAATAATATCTGTAATTTTATTTAATTAAACCACACCTTAAATTAACTATTTTATTTAACGCGCACTACACATAGGATAGCTATGAGCGTATTACAAATTTGGTTATGCATTTAAATAGGCTTTATTCCTTTGAGATAAGGATTAAATTTCCTTAAATAAAATATCTTATTACCTTGTTATGACGCAGTGGTTCTAATTTCAATTGAATAAAAGATTTTTTCATGAAAAATTTACATATATAAATAATGACGGAAATCGATTCAGAACCCGATTGTGAGCAAACTACTTTCAGGTCTTGCGCTTATTCTGTTACACGTTGTATATATACGCGTCGACTTGAACCTCCTCCTTTTTTTCGTCGGATAAAAATGCAGTGCGCGATAAAAACGTGTCGCGTGAAAAAATTGTCCGTGCACACCTGTCCTAAATGTCTAACTAAAAAATAAATATTATTTATTTCAATATTTTCACCATTAACTTTAAATACTCTAGCGCCGCCATTGACCACGTTAATATCTGTGGTAGCCACATGCTAGCCAAGTTATTTTGTGACTTTAAATTGTAATAAGTTTTGTCCGAGGTGACCGATTTTAATTTAATAAAGAAAGAAGAAAGAAAGAAATAAAATACGTTTATTTGCGGTAAACATGACGCAAAAAAGAAAATAAACACAAAAAATAACAAAAGGTTGGGGGAAACATGCGTTACATCCACGCAAAACGGCTATCGCTCAGCATTATGCTGCGACCCTATGCAGGACAGAGCCCCAGCGCTGCTTTTCAGCGACAGCCGTCGTTGACGTAATGACGTCGACCGGTGCGGCTCGGGTAAACCATTATTAGGACGATTATTATCTAATAGAATATACTATATATAAACTATACATAAAAAAGATAAAAATAAATTGGCAAACTTATATGAGAATATCATCCTCCGTTTAGTGGCAATATTTCGAAGCGTCCTCTTTGACGTACACCCAACATGCACCAAAGAATTATGAAATTGATGTAATAATTACAAAATGGCCAGTGATGTAATGTGTTATTGCAAAAGTTATGTGTCCGTGATTTAAAATGCGTTTTTAAGTGAATATTAAATGAGATGAGATGGACTCAATGAAAAAACTAAAACTTTGAAAACGAGGATGCCAGCTAATAGCCATGACTTAATCGTCATTGATTTACTGACTAACTGAGAGACTCTGAAAGACTAAATACTAACCTCAAGATGCACTATACTACTACTATGACTATACTTCAAATCCCTTACATCTCTTAAAAAGTACATAATATTATTATACTTACATACAAAAATTTCAATATTACTCGTGAATCTACCCCATGGGGATCAAATCACAGCAACATGCAGTGCTGCTTTTATAGTATTAAGGAATTTATGGAACATAAAATTGAAAATTAATACCTATGACTGCAAGAATTATTAAAACAATATACTTAAATTAAACAGTGAATATATGCATGGTAATAATCCTTACATAATTATTATTTAAAAAAATCCTCCACCGCGTCTGTCTGTCGTCCTGTACGCGATAAACTCAAAAACCACTGCACCGATTTTCATGCTGTTTTCACCAATGGATAGAGTCATCAAAATCAAAATCAAAATATTTTATTTCACATAAGCCTACATGGGCACTTATGAAACGTCAGAAGCTAGGTGCACGGTTCCAATTGGTCGTTTCCTATGGAGAAGAGCCGGCAAGAAACTCCATGGTTACTCTTTTAAAAGATAATTGGCTTTTACAATATTTTCGAATTACAGTGTTAATAGTTATGGGAGGACAGTGGATCGCGAGTAAGGTTTTAGTATACATAAATAATAACTGACATCCACGCGGGCGAAGTCGTGGGCATCAGCTAGTATATAATAATAGTAATAAAATAAGTATTGATGTAAACTTTATAAATAAAAACTTTTTACAAAAAAACACTAAAAAAGTGAAAAATAACTTTAATTTCGGAAGTCGATGGCAAAAACGAAAATTGAAAAGCAAAGACACCGACTTCCGAAATTAAAGTTATTTTTCACTTTTTTAGTGTTTTTTTTGGAAGTCGGTTGTTTTTTTTTTACTTTTTGGATGTGGTACTTGTACCTACCCCATACAAATTCTAATACCACTACTTGCTATGTAAATAACAGTGACTGTGTCAAATAAGATGTCGTCTACATAGACTAAGTGAGAAAAAAATACGTAATTATTGAAGCTAACTGAAAAACTACGCAAGCAAAGTTAATAAAATTTATATGGGACCACACGGGTAGCACCAGCTTTCAAATAAAAAAGAATCATCAAAATCGGTTCACCCATTCGAAAGCTCTTAGGTAAAAACATAAAAAATAAAATTAAAAAAATACCGGCGAAATGATAACCTCCTCCTTTTTTGAAGTCGGTTAAAAATTAGCACGCCTGCTTGCAGGCAGTAGGTATACAATGACACTTAGATTATAAGATCTCACCTGTACCAAAACAATGTAATTTTAGCAAATAAACGTTTGATTTGATTTGCCAACAAAAGCATTTTAGATTCCGTTTGTGATTTAAAAATTCTTGTTGGCTGTTGCCAACAAGAATTTTCACTGCACAAGGGCTGAGCACGCGAGCGCGTGACGTCACTCACCGTGAGGTCATAGTCGCCGGCGTGCGACAATTTGATGCAGAGCAGCTCATATGTCTTGCACTTGGTCTCCTCACCCTTCTTCAGCTGCGCGAGGTCTTCCCTGCAAGTGCAACGACGCGAGTTACACAGACTGCAAACATCGCAACAAAGTGTCGCGGCACAATGCACTCACCGGGACACGGGCAACAGGCGAGACACGCGCACGTGGCCGCTCGCAGATATCTGCTCGCACAGCTCGCTTAGCTCCGCTCCGGTCGGCGTCCGCGTCGGGTCCGTGATCTGAGAACACATCACCGCTTTTAATTTATTTGAAACTAGCTTCCGCCCGCGGCTTCGCCCGCGTGGTATATCGATAAAAAGTATGTTCTTCCTCGAGATGCCATCTTTCCCCTTGCCAAATTTTGCTGGCCGCATCGTCACTTGTTTTTTACCAGTACAGCAATTTTGGTTTATCTCAAAGAAGGTTGTCAAAATAATGCTCGAATTTCCAAGCATGTTTGAGAAAAGAGATATTATATAAGAACTCCTTGTAAAATATTTATGAGAACAAAGGCTTACAAGAACACTTTGAAAGACTCTTGATATTTTTTTACAAAGGCATCTTATAAGTTCGTTTGTTCTTTATGCTTCTTTGGGTAAGTATTATAAAAGAGTAGGTACTGATCTTACTAAAGCATCATATATAAAATAATACAAATAAAAACCGGCCAAGTGCGAGTCGGACTCGCGCACGAAGGGTTCTGTACCATAATCTATAAAAACGGCAAAAAAAATCACGTTGGTTGTATGGGAGCCCCCTTAAATATTTATTTTATTGTTTTTTATTGTATTTGCTGTTATAGCGGCAACAGAAATACATCATCTGTGAGAATTTCAACTGTCTAACTATCACGGTTTATGAGATACAGCCTGGTGACAGACGGACAGACAGACAGCGGAGTCTTAGTAGTAGGGTCCCGTTTTACCCTTAAGGCAGGGCTTGGAACCGGTATTGAAATACCGGTTAATTTTGTTCATAAAACCGGTATAATATCGTTCTACCGATTAACCGGTTAATTACAAAAACGGTTTAGACTAAACCTAAATCATTTTGGTTACCGGTTATTACAGAGAACATAATTTTAAAACTCGCGGTAACCTGAATTAACCGGTTAAACTCAGCGCACGCTCGCCGCCGCCGTCTGTCACAATCTCACGCACGCGCTTACTTGTTTGTGTTTTGTTTTCTTTCGTCGTTCGCCGCAGATACAACTACAAGTTTAGGGTCGTGCTTTCGAGTACAACCAAGAAACAAATAAATCGATGTGTTTGATAGAAGGTTGTAATCACCACATCAAGGTAAGTTATAATAATTATTAATTATTGCCTCAGACCAACCAAAATAGAAAGACGGATCACTACGTACATCAAACGTGTAGCCACAAAACTATGCTCCTGCAAGTAAACACACAGGCTCACGCACACACCTACAGAAAAACTATGCTCATCGCTCCTAGTACGTCACGAGTCGTCGTCTAGTAAACTTCAATAAAAAAAATTGAATTATGCCTTCTTGTGTAGTGAAAACTTGTAAAAACAATAGCAAATCACATAAAAAGTCTCACGGAATCACTTTTCACAAGTAAGTACTTCAAATAACATCGTTTCTTAATTTAGTAAACTATGAATTTTAGGTTACTTGGAACAACAACCTGAACGAATGAACGAACGAAAACAGTGACATTTAACGTGCGAGGGTTGCCATAATATGATTTGAAATTTCCCCGTTCGATATTTTTTAGTTCGAGTAATTATATGCCTGTTTTTTTATGTATTTAATATTTTAGATTTCCAAGTAATATTGAAAATAAAAGTAAATAGATAGTAGCTATAAGAAATAGTCGGAATGATCCAGAATGGCTTCCATCGAAAACCAGCGTGGTTTGTTCCGATCATTTTGATAATAATGACCTTTATTCAACTAATCGTGGACTTCGCCGTGTGATCAAAACCGGATATCCTAAAAACGTACATACAATTTAAAAAACAAAAATGAGATTTTATCAAAACAGTAATTAAATACGAGACTGTATTTTTTATTTTATTTTAGTTAGTTTCTCAACTTAGACTAGCTAATTTAAATACTACTGTCCCAAATTTTATTTTTTCCCAAATTGCGGACGCTTTTTACGTGCTTTCTATAGTCAGTGATTTTGTTATCGTGGTCTTCTTGAATTTAATAAAGTTGATTGTAAATATAATTAAGTACCTATTTTATTTCAAAACAATTTACTACCCACGACGATGTTATGATTTACGCTTCAACAACCTTATAACTTAATATTTCTATAATTTACAAACCAATTTTTTTTACATTCAATTGATAATTAATGGATAGTTCTAAGTGAAAGAGCGGAGCTTCCTATCACAAGCAATTCTTGATTAAAAGGTAATCTCCAAATCATGTATGTAAATGCACTTTGTACTTAATTGTTATTTTATTTTGCGATGTAAAAAAAAAATGGTTTTGTTTCGGAATCCTTCCTAACGATTGAGGTACAATACCATACTCAACAATATCTTACTCGTACAAATTATCCTACCCAAAATATTATTCCCCAAATTATAGGGAAAAACTTTAGCAAATGACAACCCTTTTTACAGACACATAGATAAAAAGGTGGCTTCATTTTGATGTTCGAAATGCTCCGTCTTTCTTTTTTTGTTGGTCTGAGATTATTGCAGTGTATGGTAGAAAGGCTTACGAATTAACGTAACCAATTTCACTAGTTAAGTATTTATTTAATTTAGTGTCGTGTCGCGAAAGACCTGTGACAGAATATTAAAATAGTACCCTATAAACTATGTAGTATGGTATGTAAGTACCTATACCACGCTCGGTGACGCTGAACAGGTGCCGTAAATGTCCGCAGATTACCTACCCACCAACGTATCAATTTCCGTAATTTGAATTTGTTTAAGTAAGTCTTATACATACCATTGAATACCATTCGAATTACAGTACAGCAGACGTATCTTGGCGGTAATTTCGACGTTTGTACATACCTATATGTATATACATGGTTTGCTCAACCGTGTACTACAGGTAGTACAGGTACTGGAGCCGATTCTCTTGTACATCGAATTAAACTATCACTAAAATTCCTTACTATTGGCTATGAGTGCCTTTGTATTTTATGAGTGCGGTTTAAGCCGCGCGGTGTGCGCGGCGCACAGCGGGGTGAGGTGAGCGTATGTAGTGACTCTCATATGAGTCAGCGGGGCTTGACGGTACGGTAACTAGCGGTACTTCATCGGCATAAGCTATTCTGCATACAAAATTCTCTAAATTTAAAGTATATTTTGACACAACTCAAATCGAATTTGATAATCGGGACTCCACGTAGTACCTACTTGTTTACCCTACCCCGTGAATTTTTTTAGAGCCGGATGCGCGCATTTTTGGCAGCCTTGCCATGTTTTGTATGCAATTTTTCACTTTTTGCATGGAAAATATTAAAAATTATTACCTACATGTTGAGTTTTAGGATTTATGGGTTTTATAAAGGGGGTCCAAATTTTCATTATTTTTGCGATAAGACACACCATTCTCGAGATTACCAAAGCAAAAGAAAAAGGATACAGTACTGTTTTTCCACCCGAAGTCGAGGTGTTGGTGTGAATTTTAGTTCATGAAAACTAATTTTATTCCACACCTTTTTAATCGCGATTAAAAATAGTTAGACAGTCAAACTTTTAGGTGAAAAATGTCAACTTCAGAAAAGCAAAATTGCCATTTTCACTAAATTAATAATTCAGTGCCATCTTAGTCGTTTGTGTTAAAATTGTCTTGTGCAAATAGGCAAGGTACTCAATTATAAATCTATGATTGTTTTTTCTTATGTCATTTAATGATGTCTGTGGTTCTTTCCTTCTTGTTTGATTGTCTCTGAAAAGATGTCCGCCGTACGTGTGCTTCTGATTTTTTTAATAAAAATATAAGTAATACAAGCATACTTTGCCATTTATTGAAACCTTTAACAGGTTATGGGCTCAGATACGTTCATAGTACGCCGTGGATACATTAACAAAAACCAGGTATAAAGTTTTTTACTATCGATGCAATGCCATCACCGCCACATTCTCCGTCTCAAACGAATCCAACCTCTGAAACAACAATCCAGATGAATGCCAGTCATCCTCACATGGTGTCTATTGAAAAATTAGAAGGTGCTCGAAATTATTCTGCATGGAAGTTTCAAATTAAGCTTTTGCTCATTGATGCAGGGCTTTGGGTACATGTGACTGGTGATCACAATGATGATGACCAAAATCAACTAGCTTACGCAAAGATTTGCCTCAATATTAGCCAAGTATGTTACCCGCATGTGCGCAATGCAAAGACTGCAAAGGAAGCATGGCTTGCTTTACAAAAGGCGTATGAAAATACGGGAATTAGTCGGCGCTTATATCTAAAACGGAAGCTTGCCAGAATGCATTACTCGACTTTCAACTCCATGGAAAAGTATATATCGGAGATAATATCTGCAACACAAGAATTATGTGAAATTGGCTGTAACATTGATGACAATGAGATAGCAGAAATTCTCTTGATTGGGTTACCTGATGATTATGACCCTCTCATTATGGCCATTGAAGGCTCTCAGACAGATTCTTTGACATCGGAAATGGTAAAACAAAGACTCATGAGTGGTGATTTTAGGCGTTCAGAGCTGACCTCTCAAACCAGTGCATTGATAGCGCAGAAATCCAATAGGAAGACAACCAAATGTCATCATTGTCAAAAAGAGGGACATATTCGACCCAAGTGTCCAGATTTGAAGAAAAATGCTGCTGCCAACAGTTTAGCTGCAATGTGTGACAGCTCAACGACAAGGTGTGACGGTTCAGCTCTCTCTACAACAGTGGAATCTGAAGAGAAGCAGGATGCTGCTTTGTTCACAGGTTTATGTGGGAGCTCTGAATGGTTAGTAGACTCTGGTTGTACAACACATATGTCTATGCGAAAAGACTGGCTACATAACTATTCTGATAAAAATAAAACTGTAGTCACCATAGCTAACAATCAAACTGTTTATGGTTGTGGATCTGGCAATGTTGAGGTTACTCTTAGTAATAATTTAAAGAAAACCATTACCAATGTTGTTCACGTGCCAGATATTGCCACTAATTTACTCTCTGTAAATAAAATTACTCAGAGGGGTTATACGTATATTAGTATTTGATGATAAAGAATGTAAAGCATATTCTAAAAATAATATTGAAATTAATGGAAATTGTATTTTTTCAGCTTGTAATATCAATGGTGTGTATAAACTCAATCAGCATCTGCAATCTTTGAAGTCTCCTAAAAATGTGGATGCAGAATCATTTGAAACTTCATTAGTAACAGCTTCATGTAATGATATTGATTTGTGGCATAAGCGATTAGGACATCTCAGTTATAAAGGTATGTTGTTATTACGTGATGGTCTTGCAGATGGAATTTCGTTTGATGATAAAGCTTTAATTAAAGCCATGTGTTCCTTGCATTGAGGGGAAACAGAAAACTAAAACATTTCCTAAAGGTGTATCGAGAAGCGCAACATGTAAATTAGATTTAATACACTCCGATTTATGTGGTCCTATGCCTGTCCTTTCATGGGGAAATTGTAAATATATATTGACATTAACTGATGATTTCACTCGGAAATCTTTTGTTTATTTACTTAAGACTAAGTCACAAAACGAGATTCATTCAAAATTTGTTGAATTTAAAACATTAGTAGAAAATCAAACAGGGTTAAAAATTAAACGAATCAGAACAGATAATGGTTCTGAATATTGTAATAACATGATGAAAGATTTTTTCTCTGCTAATGGTATCATTCATGAGACTACTATTCCTTACTCTCCTCAGCAAAATGGGGTATCAGAACGCTTAAACCGGACTCTTATTGAAAAGGCTCGAACAATGCTTCGTGACTCTGGTTTAGATCAGCGTTACTGGGGTGAAGCAGTATCAACTGTTGTTTACTTGAAAAATGTAAGTCCTACAACTGCTTTGAAAAATGCCACCCCAGAACAAATGTGGTCAGGTACCAAAATAGATTTAAGTAATCTTAGGGTTTTTGGATGTCAAGTTTATGCGTTAACTCCAGATATAAATCGTAATAAGCTTGATGCCAAATCTAAACCATATATTATGTTAGGTTATTGTGATCACTCTAAAGGCTATAGATTAGCTGACCCATCACAGCCAGGAAAAATGATTAAAGCTAGAAATGTAGTTTTTCTAGAAAATATTTCTGGATCTACTACTGTAACTCAGAATCCCAATATAATCAGTCCATTATATTCTGATCATGGATCTGAGTCTAATGAGAATCCTCGTATTGCAGTCTATCCATTGTATCCTAGTCAAATATTAGAGTCTAATATTGTTGAGACTCAAAATACTCATTTAGAACCTATTGTCACCCATGATTGTGATTCATCAGATGAAGAAGGCATAATAGTGGAATCTTCGGATGATAATCAAAATGTTTCAAATATAAGTGATAATGTAGAAAATGATACAATGGAAAATATGCAGCAAAATATTTCTAATAGAAATGAGTTTACTGAAGCGCTGTCAAGACCTGTAAGAAATCGTCAACCACCTGTATGGTTAAACGATTATGTTAGTAATTTTGATAATAGCGACATTTCAATGCTGGTCACTGAACCTAAAACATATGCTGAAGCAATGTCTTCTAAGTATTATCTTGATTGGAAATCTGCCATGGATAATGAATATGATTAATTAATACAAAAGCATGTATGGGAGTTAGTTGATAGGCCAATAGATAAAAATATTATTCAATGTAAATGGGTTTACAAAGAAAAACGAGATGCTTCTGGTAATTTTGAAAGATATAAAGCTAGATTGGTAGCTCGAGGATTTACACAAGTGCAAGGTATCGACTATTATAAGACTTTTTCACCTGTAGTGCGACACTCAACATTAAGATTACTTTTTTCAATTGCAGTAGATAGAGACATGGACATTGACCATGTGGATGTTAGTACTGCGTTTCTTAATGGGGAATTAGAGGAGACAATATATATGGAACAACCTCCTGGTTATGAAAAAGATAAGACTAAAGTTTGTTTATTAAAAAAGGGCTTATATGGGTTAAAACAAGCTAGTAGAAGTTGGAATTTAAAAGTTAATGAGGTCTTACAGAAAATAGGTTATAAAAGGTCAAGATGTGAACCATGTGTTTACTCAAAAATTAATAGTGAATGCACTATAATAGTAGCTCTTTATGTTGATGATTTTTTCATTTTTAGTGCTAATAACTCTGAAAAACAGAAACTGTTAAATACTCTAAAACAAAATTTTGATATAAAGGAGTTAGGTGAAGTTAAGAGTTGTTTAGGAATGAAAGTTGAAAGAGATAGAAAGAATGGTTTATTGAAATTGTCCCAAGAAGAATATTTAAAAAACTTGTTAACACGATTTGGCATGACACAATGCAAATCAGTTTCCACCCCATGCAAGTGAATGTTGTATTAGAAAAATCAGACAAATGTGATTCTCAATATCCTTATCAAGAGTTGATAGGTGGGTTGATGTATTTGTCAGTATGTACCCGTCCAGACATTTCATTTGCATGTAGTAAGTTAGGACAGTATAATAATTGTTACACTGAGATACATTGGCAAGCAGCAAAGCGGGTACTAAGGTATCTTGCTGGGACATCTAATTATGGGTTGCAATTTAAGAAAGGAAATAAAAAATTAGAGATATTTGCTGATGCTGATTGGGGAAATGATATAGATGATAGAAAATCATTTAGTGGTTTAGTAGTTAAGTATGGAGAATGTCTCATTAATTGGGAAGCACGCAAACAGCAATCAGTAGCATATTCCAGCACTGAAGCTGAGTATTATAGTATAGGAGAAGCAGTAAAAGAAAGTAAATATTTGCGTAATTTTTTTATTGATGTATTTGATTACTGTTTGCCTGCAATTACTGTTTACAATGATAATTTAAGTGCTCAAAGTATTGTTGAGAATAATTTATGTCATCGAAGGACTAAGCATATTGATATCCGTCATCATTTTATTCAAAATGCTGTTCATGATAATTCTATTGTAATAGTTCATAAGCCCACAGCAGATATGATTGCGGATATACTAACAAAACCTCTACAAAAGTGTAAACATTAAGCCCACAGCAGATATGATTGCGGATATACTAACAAAACCTCTACAAAAGTGAATCTATTTGTTGAAAGTCTTGGTTTAGTTTAAATACATCATATTTTATTGTAATAAACAAAGAGTGTACCTAGTTTGTAAAATTATTTTAATGCATATATAATTGAGTAAGGGGGAGTGTTAAAATTGTCTTGTGCAAATAGGCAAGGTACTCAATTATAAATCTATGATTGTTTTTTCTTATGTCATTTAATGATGTCTGTGGTTCTTTCCTTCTTGTTTGATTGTCTCTGAAAAGATGTCCGCCGTACGTGTGCTTCTGATTTTTTAAATAAAAATATAAGTAATACAAGCATACTTTGCCATTTATTACCTTTAACAGTTTGACATGGATAAACGAGATTTTGGTAATTTTTAGTCTAGTTTAGACGCATTTGTGACAAGAGAATCGTCACCACTGTTACATCATCAAAAAATCCTACCTTTCCTTACATATTCTAAAATACGCTCTATTCGCTCGCTCACTAGAGTCCGCCATCCCCTTCGACCCTAACCTGTCCGAGTTAGGGTGCTTCAAGTCCCGAGCTCACTTCGCTCGCTGTTCCTAAGTTCTTATTGTCTTTTTACTAAGTCGAGATGAGTCGGGATCGGGACTTAGGGCTCCCCCGACTCAGGTAAGGTTCGAAGGAGATGGCAGGGTCTTTATTTGCTTGCAAGCTTGCTAGGATCGCTCAAAAAAGTTTTCTTTTAATAGTTTGTTACATGCTTAGACTTTTTTTCAGGGTAACTATGGTCCTAATTTACTGCGGCATTTTCTTTCGCTACACAGCGAAATATGAAGAAATAATAAAATTGTACTCGGAGAATAAGGAAAATATGCCACAGCAACCATTCCACAATACCAATTCCGTTATGGCGGCCTGCACGAAGCTTGTCTTTGCTAAGCTAATTCTTTGTCAAATATACAGTGAATACAAGTCACACTTGGTACGTTATCTCCATTTTGCGAATGTAAATGTGTCAATTTCAGCTTTTTGTTCGTTACTACAATCTACTGTTACCGCACTTGTACTAGCTTCATTGCTGCGACGAATTTTTAATGGGTTGATAATCTGAGACTCTTCGTTATTTGGTTCGTAAAAAAAGTGTACTTTTATAATTCTTGTTTTGTCTCGAATAAAAAAATTACGTCACATTACAAATATTATTTGTTGTTTCATTTAACCTGCATGGTTTAAACTCATCACACCTCCTTCCGGTTTGTACTGTTGACCGTTGAGGAGTTCCCTCGTCTGAAGCCAGTCCCAGGTGCAGCAGCCAGATCATGGTGAAATTTAGAACGGACTACCATAATTAAAGCGTATTTACAATTTTGTATTTGTACTGTTAACCATTGAAGAGTTCCCTCGTCTAAAGCCAATCCTGGGGGTGCAGCAGCTAGATCATAGTGGACTTTAGAACGGACTATCATAATTAAAGCGTATATAAAATTTCGTGTTTGTACTGTTGACCGTTAGGGAGTTTCCTCGTCTGGAACCAATCTTGGGTGGCCAATCAGGTATTACTTATCATAAAAATGCATTGTCTTTGAAACTGAACCAACATGTAAAATGTCAACTCCGTAGGATAAGAGGAAGTGATTTTAATTCAGCTTGCAAGATTCGCCCTAAACAAACTAACTAACAGACAAACATTGCAAGTTGAATAAAAGCTTATAATAATCTACCTACCGTGTCCGTCCGTTGTAACAGAAGTTGTATCCGTTGTATGTCCGTTCAGTGAAAAAAATCTCAGAGTTAGCTCCTAAAACTTTAGTACTAAGGTCAGTATAGTCTACTATTACTGCACTTGACTCAATCAAATATCTGTAACGCTTCTTTGATAAAATCAGTGACTGAGAATCTTCGTTATCTGGAACACTAGTTAGGTGGTACAAAGTTGATTTCACAGTAGGTACGAATTAATTGTCTGTTTTACCTACCATTCTCTGCATTAGAATCAGAAACTGTATCCTCTTCAGCTTCTGTGAAAAATGGTTGACTATCCGGTAAGTAATTCATTTTGTTACGTACGTTACGTCAACCACGATATCCTATACACAATTTACAAAAAAACAAAATTTACAAAATTCAAGTGTTTTGTTGCAAACACGACACTCAAATCAGAACGAATCTACGAGCGCGAATACAATCTACTTGTGAGTGCGTTATTCGTTGGCGTAGAGCGACTAGAGCGAGAGCTTTGTTATTGTAGGTGTAAGAGAGATGGCGTAGTAGGTAGAACTCGTATAAACCGTCGAGACTCAAATTAACCGGTTAATTCCGCTCAACGGAATCGGAATTTGTAAAATAAGGGTTCACCTATTTACCGGTTAAAATACCGGAAACCGAAACCTAAACCGCAATTGTTTCTGGTTTGGGGTCAATGACCAATACCGGTTTGGAAAATTTACCGGTTTCCGAGCCCTGCCTTAAGGTACGGAACCTTCAAAACCTAATTAAACCAAATGACATGATTGACATTACAACTGTAAATAATTATCATGTCCATAAAAGCCACTAATAAAGAGTTGAAATAAAATTGTAGGTATTGCAGCATTATCCTGCATAAAACCTCGACGCCGCTAAAGTCTGTTTTTTAATCTTGTAGACTAATTTGGCAGGTACAAATGTCAAACTACAAATTGAAAAAACAAACAACAATCTTCAGACTTTACAAGATTGGTAGCATGGAGTTCACGTTTGGTTGATAATTTTTCTGTTTTTAAAAGAGAATGACCACATGCCGTATCGCTATTTGTTGGGCTGTGACTTAGGTTTCTAATGTTGATAATTCATGTTTTAAAATATAATGATTTTATCTAGTAACGCGAATCTTTAAATTCTCCGCATAAAAAACATCCTAAAAGTATTAGTTTTTATTTCGATTTCCCATTTTATCCATACATCGTTTTTTTTTTCACGCAAGTACTGTCATATGTCATTGGCATTCAAAGAGCATCGCAATTTAACCTTCTTGACTTACGCAAAACAATAAAAGTACACATCCAATTATTGAAATTATAGTTGAATAATTAGTAACTAATTATGGCTTAACGTGCTTTCCGAGGCACGGAGAGAAGGCATTTTGTAAATTATTTTAATTTCGTTTGTTTATTTTCTTTCTTATCTATTTACATTTCAAAATATTTTTATAAAAACATTTTAAAATATAAAAAAATAGAGGTCCGCCGGTGTCGGGAGCAAGGTCCAAGCTACCGGCTTATTATAATTATTACATTGTAATAACAATCTGTTAGGGTGTTTAATTAAACAAAACTTTTGATAATGTTTTTGAGACCTTTGCCTGTTCTAATCAACATTATAAACTCTTTGAAAACAGAACAAACGCGTGCCATAGGATTCTATGCGCGCGCATCCGGAGCAGAATATGCGGACGACCGAACAGCGAGCGTTCTGTTTCTAGCATAATTATGTGCACGTCCCATTCGTTTTTTTTAAGTACAGTCTCGAACGGTATTTACTTTTATTATCTGTTTATTATTATTGTATAATTAATGGAATGATTTCATTTATACGTTTTGTTTTAATGTATACTTACTACTAGGTCATAATTATTTTGCGATTTGGATTTATTTTAATAAAATTATGTTTATATGTGTGTATGTCACATAAATTATTTTTTAAGTGAAGACTGAAATTGTTCCAACACTTACGTCAAATAAAAATGTACCTATATTCTGATTCACTTTAACTTTTTGGTTGGTTCGATAAATAAGTACCTAATTACTGTAAACCCATCTTCGTTTAATAACCGCTTAAAGAAATAACTAACGTGGACATTTTGCATAAAGATAAGTTTAGTACCTATATATGTTTACATAACCGTAAACAAGTACCTATACCAATTAAAATAAAATGGGTGCGAGTGAATCCGCGGGCAGAAACCAATATGTGGTAGAAAAAACATCCATTTCGTTTTTTAAGCGACTGTACATGCGCCAATTCTTGGCGCCAATTTTTGAATGCGTGAGTTGCTACTGTGACTTCTTGTATTCTCTCCACAGATTGTGTTTTTGTTTTTTTTTGTGAATATTTTAGTTTTTTGAATAATTTATTTTTCTGAGCATTAACAACATTTTATTTAATTTCGTCACATTAATAAGTTGTTCACTATTGAGGACTCAGTTCGTCCGTGTATTAATTGTTCGGTTCTACTGTGGTATTTACGTTGGCAGTAGTTGAGAGAAGCTAACGTTGACGTTTTCAGCTAAAATTTTGACGTTCTAACTAAATCTAACCTAAATCTGACTATTTTTAATCGCGATTAAAAAGGTGTGGAATAAAGCTAGTTGTCATGAACTGAAATTCACACCCCGCATCCCGGCGCGCGTCAAGTTGGGCGTGTACAAGCTGTACGTACGCCCAATACTGACGTACGCCGCCCCGGCATGGTACGCCCTCACGAGCGAGGGACACCGTAAGAAGCTCCGCACGCAACAGAACTTTGCGTTGCGGACTATAGTCGACGCCCCTCGTTTCGTGAGGAACGACATCATCCACCGGGACCTCGGGATTGAGAGCCTGGATGAGTTTGTGGGGCGCCTCGCGAAGGGGATGTTCGCGCGTGCCGACGCGTCTGCCTGGCCCCATATCAGGCAGATCGCACCGCTGCATGCGCGCCCCCCTGACGCGAGACCCCTCCCCCGCGACCTGGTTGCGGATACTGAACCCACACCGGACTGACGCCTCGAGTAAGCAACACCCAGGTTACACGCGGCTTACTCGTAAACAATAAGGATCCACAGATGTACACACACATCTGTTGCGCGGCGTGTGCTAAGTTAATATAGGCATGCCGCGTAACTAAACACAGACATCCACCACTATACAGACGCCGTTATACATAACACATGCGGGCGCGATGCGGGCCGCGACGCACGCAATCACTGAGCGGCGGTACACAACAATACAAGCCGCTCATACATACATACAGTTTCTCCTTCAAACCGCGAACGGCTAGATCTGTGACCGGGGCGAAGGAAAACTACACCCTACTCTGTAGTAGCGTCGAGTCGGCATCTCCGTCGCTGGTCGTCACCCGCTGGGCCTCCCCTAGGTAACTAGGGGTCTCACCTGACGGTGACTGACCGCCGAGATGTCGTGAAGAAAGCGGCGCTATGGACATAGCGCCGTGGCGCGCCTACAGAAAAACTCACTGCAACTTGTCACACGGACGCGTTAAAGTAACGAGTCCGACTATGCCGCATGCCGAACAAGGCACACATAAGGATGGGCCCGCAGTTGCGGGCCACGGTATGGCATCCGCGACAGAGGGGCGGAGCCCCGACATCGCACGCCACGTCCCCTTACGGGGACGTAGCGATTTCCACTCGGGTGAAATTCACACTAGCACCTGGACTTCGAGTGCAAAAACAGTACTTTATCTTTTTTTTGCTTATATCTTGAAAATGGTGTGTCCTATCGCAAAAATAATGAAAATTTCAACCCCCTTCGTAAACCCCAAAAATCCCTAAAACTCAACATGTACGTAATAATTTTTCTTTAAATAGTGAAAAATTCCATACAAAACACGGCGACGCTGCCAATTTGTGTTATGTATGTTATGACATTTTTCAGATATATATATATATGTACTATATACTTATGTATAAAATTTTCGTATTCAAAAATAACTATATTTTGTAAGCCCAATATGATCCGCCCCTAAGACGACCCACTAACCCAAATCATCAACAGTAATGATGCAAATCCTTTACATAATATTTAAAAATTCCCACATTTTTAGGGAATTCGCTATGCGTTGGTTTTCCACGCGTGTTGCACACGAACGCAAATGCGTTAAGTAATACACTCGCGAGGGGCGTGGTCACTCACACATCTATATATTTTTGGCTTCACAATAAACGTTGCGTTTTGTATTGAACACGGAATCTGGACATTTCATAATCTAAGCCAGCAGTATTGTTATTGTTGCAAGCATGCGGAGTACCTCGATGGCGAAGGGCCGTCCGTCGCCGAGGCAGCGAACGTCCACGTCCTCACGGCCCGCCGACATAAACTTAAGCCGGTGCTCCGCGTCCTCCACGCCCAGCCTGCACACACACACGGTCACTACCAGCTCAGTACTATAGACCGACGTTTTCGTTGGTGACAGTCTCATGGTTCACGCGGGCGTCGGCGGACGGATACAAAACAAACAATATAAAATTAATAAATAAAAACAGAAACTGAAAAAAAAAAAAAATACGTTTTCATCTGAAAACCGAAATAACCAACTATTAGGCATCTGAAAACAGAAATACTTACCGGCCAAGTGCGTGTCGGCTCACGCACAATGAAGGGTTCCATAGTTGGGATGAATTTATTGCAAGAACATATTTAAAATTTTATGTGGGTGCACATAATTTAACCACGCTGAGAAACGGGAAAAAAGATCATGAAAAAAAATAATGGACCTGTACCTACCTATTTGAATTGGGGATGTTTTCTTTTCTCGTGTTGAGTGTCGCTGCGGCGGGCGTTTAAAAATATTGTGGGTTTGTGCAAGCCATTATTTATCCGTTGATTCAGGAATCAGCGGATAAATAATGGCTTAACCAGGAAGTGCTAATTTTTGTTAGTTAATTAAATGCTTGGTTTTGGAAATGTGAAAAAATTCACGGCAGGTGTATTATAAGGTGTATCTTTTCATAGGTTCACGAAATCACGTCATTTTACTCATCATTATGCCCAACTTTCACTATGGGACAAACCCAGAAATCGCGAAAAAAATCAGCTGTTCCCATTGATTTAAAAAATTAAAGTAATAAAAACTAAAACCCAACTACGACTAAAAAGGTATAAACAAGACACCACAGACAGACAAATTAAAAATCCGGAGTCACACGTGTTAGGGCATAAATCGAACAGATAACCTGTGACTCCAGATTTTGAAATGTGCTCATTAAGCCCTTTTATTTGATACCCAACATGGTACGATTAAACAATATTTTATTTTTAGTTCCTGACTTTTTGTCCTTTAGAGGGCGCCATAATTTAATGTGACGTCACATAGCCTATAACCAGCGGACGATCAAGACGCTTCCAACGATACCTCATTTGTCAAATTGTGATGAGTGGTTTAGAAAATAGGAGGGAACAGATGAACATACTTACATACATACATAGATACATACCGATCAAATCATACCTCGCCATACTTCGCCGTAGTCGGGTAAAAACAAAACACAATGCCTTCCCGCCACGCCAGCACAAACTTTTCGCCCGGCGTTTATAGAATTACTAGCTTTTGCCCGCGGCTTCGCCCGCGTGGATGTCGGAAAAAATCCCATGGGAACTTACTACCGCCCAGGATTGAAAGTACCCTATGTGTTTATCCAGTTATCTAATTGCGTAACTTATTTTCGTAACCGATTAAGACTAATCTTTCATTTTGACAGTTCAACAACATTCATTGCGTTATTTACATTGTGTTTTTGTTTTTTAAACTGGTTCATGTTGTGGATCGTGTAATACGCAATTAGGGTGCAGGTTATAAACTATCTGTGTGCCTTTCATCCATATCCGTTGGGCCGTTTTTGCGCCAATCCGGAACAAACATCCAACCAAACAGACAAAAATTCTTAAAAATATATTTTCGGCACTCGTTCATACACCTCGTAGCAATTACTTTTTTTCAAAGTATTCAGTGTACAGTTTTGACTTAGTTACTATTTTATTATTTGTATCCCTTTTCCCGCAACACGGGCAATATTTCCTTTTTTTTATTGATGAAAACTATATCTGCGGGCTGCAACAACAAATGATAATAATTATGTAGTCGGTGGTTTAAATATTATTGTATCATTACATAATGAAGGTATTATTCAAGTTAAGTCAGATAGTAACTTACAAAACCCCGAAACACGTACTTTTATTTTTTTGTTTTAAGTTTTAGTACTTACCGTACCGAAATATCCGACAGCGCGTTAAAATTTTTACTTACTTACTTTGCAACCCCGTTATTCGTCTATGCGACGGATTGCTTAAAAAACTAAAATTGACAATCTGTATTATTTACCATGGCAAGTTTTGCCAAGTTTCTAGTTTAATAACTACAGGAATAAGGGCGAATTTCCAAAAACCCTTTCTTAGTGGATTCCTACTTCCCAATAACTATCTGTGTGCCAAATAACAGCCCAATCCGTTCAGTGGTTTGAGCTGTGACGTAGATTACCCATTTTCACCCCGTTAGGGGTAGATTTTTGAAAATCCCTAATCCACATTATTCTATATTTTTTGTTTTAAGTATAAATAGTGAGTTTCGAGTTTATCGGACAGCACGTTAAAATTCTTCTATACAAACTATAACACTCCCCAATCCTCGTTTAGGGGGTAGTTTAGAAAAACTAAAAATGACCAACTTTATAATTTACTTCGATAACTACTCGTGCCAAGTTTCAAGTCTATTAACTCAAGGAATAAGATTTATCACACAAACGAAACAATCCCCCCTTTTAACCCCTTTAAAGGTCGAATTTCCAAAAACTCTTTCATAGTGCACGCCTAGGTCCTAATAACTATCTGAATGCCAAATATCAGCCCGATCCGTTTAGTGGTTTGAGCTGTGACGTAGACTATCCATTTTCACCCCGTTAGGGGTAGATTTTTGAAAAACCCTAATACACATTTTTGTTTATTTTTGATTTTAAGTATAAATACTGAGTTTCGAGTTAATCGGACAGCAGGTTAAAATTCTTCTTTACAAACTTTGACACCCCCCAATAATCGTTTAAGAGGTAGTTTATAAAAACTAAAAATGACAAACTTTATAATTTACTTAGATAAGTATTCTTGCCAAAATTTCAAGTCTATTAACTCAAGGAATAAGATTTTTCATACAAAAGAAATCCCCCTTTTCATCCCTTTATAGGTAGAATTTTCCAAAAACCCTTTCTTAGTGTACGCCTAGGTCCTAATAACTATCTGAATGCCAAATATCAACCCGATCCGTTTAGTGATTTGAGCTGGGACGTAGACTACCCATTTTCACCCCGTTAATGGTAGATTTTTGAAAAACCCTAATACACATTTTTGTTAATTTTTAGTTTTAAGTATAAATACTGAGTTTCGAGTTAATCGGACAGCAGGTTAAAATTCTTCTTTACAAACTTTGACACCCCCCAATCCTCGTTTAAGAGGTAGTTTATAAAAACTAAAAATGACAAACATTATAATTTACTTAGATAAGTATTCGTGCCAAAATTTCAAGTCTATTAACTCAAGGAATAAGATTTTTCATACAAAAGAAATCCCCCCTTTTCATCCCTTTATAGGTAGACTTTTCCAAAAATCCTTTCTAAGTATACGCCTAGGTCCTAATAACTATCTGTGTGCCGAATATCAGCCCAATACGTTTAGTGGTTTGAGCTGTGACGTAGACTACCCATTTTAACCCCGTTAATGGTAGATTTTTGAAAAACCCTAATACACATCATTCTTTATGTTTAGTTTTAAGTATAAATACTGAGTTTCGAGTTAATCGGACATCACGTTAAAATTCTTCTATACAAACTTTGACACCCCCCAATCCTCGTTTAGGGGGTAGTTTATAAAAACTAAAAATGACAAACTTTATAATTTACTTAGATAAGTATTCGTGCTAAAATTTCAAGTCTATTAACTCAAGGAATAAGATTTTTCATACAAACGAAATCCCCCAATTTCACCCTCTTAGCGGTAGAATTTCGTAAAATCGTTTCTTAGTGGAAACTTACTCTTCATAAAGAAGACACCCTCCAAATTTCATGTCTCTAGGACCAGCAGTTTAGGCTGTGCGTTGATATCTCAGTCACCCTTGCCTTTTAATATAGATTCATTCAAATAAAATAAACTTTGACTTTGCAATGTCAATTCTAATGACTCGACTTTATACACATGTATGTTTTGTTTCAAGTTCTAATTCATTTTTACAGAATTATTACTCAGGCATAGTATGTAAGACTATTATGTGTGTTTGATGTACTGAAAATAAATCTTATAGTATTCGAAGTAAGAAGACCGGGGAAATATGACTTGATTGAATACCTATCGGTCTTCCTGGTTTTCCTTAAGGGTCTTTTCTATCTATAAAGGTACTGAATCATTAACCAAGTCGGACAGATTTATATGAACTTTTGCCAGCCGCTTCGCCCGTGTAGATGTCAAAAATTAACCCATGGGAACCTACTACCGGGATGAAAAGTATCCTATGTGTTAATCCAGGTTATAAACTATCTGTTTGCCAAATTTCATCCAAATCCGTTCAGCCGTTTTTGCGTGATTGAGTAACAAACATCCAAACACACAAACACACAAACACACAAACTTTCACATTTATAATATTAGTAGGATAATTTTAATCTTCTTTAGTTTATTTTGCTTAAACTATAAGCTAAGCTTGAATTCAGAATTAAGGATCATATTCATGTTTTGGAACTAGAAACTCAATGTTGACGTGAAAAAGTTCAAATGAGATCATTCATATTGGGCCCAAAACCAAAAGTGAAAAAAAGTGAAAGCGAATAAAAATGTGTTACCTCGGTCGGGGAAGTCCTCCTAATCATTTTTTACTATGGCACCGAATCTCTACGCCCATTCCTACAGCTGTTTTTTAAAGTTGAAAAATCTAGTTACCTTGATGATATTTCGTGTCTGGAAGGAAAATTTTAGGTAAACGAAAAAAGTATATCACCTAAATCGGGGAATTCCACCCAAGCATTTTTCGAAGACTTTTTTTTTATTCCTAGCCTGCTCTGTCCCACTCCTTGGAAAAGGTCTCCCAATACTACGCTCCAGAACAAAGATAGCTGACGTGGCGTGGCTCAAAGGGCTGCCCAATTTAAATGGGACTGGGCAGCACACTTCTGCCGCATGCACAAAACCTAATCCTCTGGAATTCACTTTTAGACCCTCTATTAAAGGGGCTGCAAGAGCGGGGAGATCACTGATGATGCCAAGCTCTCGCCAACAATATGGTCATGATCTTCGACGGCGACCTAGCATTGGAGGTTCAGAGACAGGCCAATGCCGTCCTCGAGTATGATTGAAAATGGGTCATGCGAAATAACCTGAAGTTACTATGAAAACTCATATCTGTTGTGTTATTTTAAAATTGAACGAACTTATTACTTCAACACATGGCAACCAAGGAGGAAACTTATCAAAGATTTTATTTAAAGGAGAATAACCGGACCCCGTATCGCTATTTGTTCGGCTTTTTTTTTGTGAGGGTGGAAAATCATCAAATGACTTCTCCCGCTCTGGCATTGCTCGCCGTCCGCAAACCCGCGCCAATGGTGGCAGGGAATCCGCCTGGGATTCCGGACGCCCAGGGCGTCCCCGTCGGCGGCGGTTAGGGGCGTAGGCATTACTGCTTCGCAGAACGAGGTGACGGCTTCCCATGCCCTCTCGCTCCGTACCATGGCCTGGACCAGAGCAGGACACGTGAGGTCATTGCCGAAAATCGCCTCCACGAGGACACGGCGGTGCTCCACCGTGTCCTCCGGGCGATCCACACAGTGGTGACATCCGGGCGTTTCCTCCCGCCTAATCCTACACAGGAACCTCCCGAAGCTGCCATGTCCGGTGAGGACCTGCGTCAGACGGAAGGTGAGGACGCTGTGACGCATCATTTAGAAGTACCAAACCCGTCAGGGTGGTAAATACAGAATCACTGTAACGGCTAGGGCTTTGCACGCAGACTGCGCAGGCGGCTAACCATTTGATACGTCGCGTGTAAATACGTACTTTTAGAACGAATCATCTCAATGAGCGCGGTTTCAAAATGTAGGTATTTACATGCGACGTATCAAATCGTTAGCGGCCTGCGCAGTCTGCCTGCAAAGCCCTAGCCGTTACAGTGCTTCAATAATACAATTATAATGCATTTTCCTTGAATCATAGACTAAATATATTATATATGCAAGCTAGTTATACTGGCTGTGAATATTTGTTCATAACACTGTCCTCCGCTTCAGGACCAATGATTGTGGCGTGCCCAGCTATTTGTTCGCCTGTGACTTAGATTTCTAATGTTGATAATTCTTGTTTTGGAATATAATGATTTTGTCTAGTAATGCGAATCTTTAAATTCTCCGCATAAAAAACATCATAAAAGTATGTTGTTATTTCGATTTCCTATTTTAGCCATACATCGTTTTTTTTCGCTCAAGTACCTAATGTCCAATGTCATTGGCACTCAAAGAGTATGTAAGCAATGAAACCTTGACTTACGCAAAACAATTAAATTACACATCCAATTATGAAATTAATTATAGTCGAATAATTAGTAACTAATTATTATTATTACGTTGTAATAACAATCTGATAGTAAGGTTATTACATAAGCAAAACTTTGGGTTACACGCAAGGCAGAATGTTTTCAAGACCTTTGCCTGTTTCATTTATCATTAAAAACTCTTTGAAAACAGAACAAACGATTCTATGGGCGCGCATCCCGAGCAGAATATGCTGACGAGTGAACGGCGGGCTTTTTTTTTTTTTTTTTTTTTTTTTAACTATGGCATCTTGAAGTGTGATTTCGGAAATCATAACTTCTTAACCGGACTTTCCTGTGGCTGCCTTAAGCTTCTACACTCAGGGCCTCCAGCCAGGGGCATATAAACTATTCTAAATTAAAATTAAGTGTGCGAGAACGGCGGGCGTTCTATTTCTAGCATATATGCACGTCAAATTCGTTTGGTTTTAAGTACAGTCTCGAACGTATTTGCTTTTATGATTGTTTATTTAATGGAATGATTTCATTGTTTTAATTATACTACTAGGCCATTATTATTTAGCAATTTGGATTTGTTCTTAACTTATGTTTACAATGTCACATAGATTATGTTTAAGTGGAGACTGAATTTGGCTAACTCTTACGGCAAAATAAAAATGTACCTATATTCTGATTTACTTTATCTTTTTGCTGGTTTCGATCAGTCTGCCTAGCCTTTCCCCAACTATGTTGGGGTCGGCTTCCAGTCTTACCCGATGCAGCTGAATACCAGTATTTTACACGGATCGACTGCCAGTATGACCTCGACATCCAGGTTACTGGGTAACACGATACCCCTTGGACCCCCTGTTTGTTGGACTTTCGGGCTTCAGACGACCAATAACGTTAACGTTACTTCTTGTGGTCTTTTTACTGATTGTGTTTTTGTTTATTTTTTGTCAATAAGTATTTTATTTTATTTTTTGATTAATTAGGTTTTCTTGAGCAATAATAATATTTTAATTGCGTCACATTAGTTAGTTGTTTACTATGGAGGATTCAGCTCGTCCGTGTATTAATTGTTCGGTTCTACTGTGCTATTTACGTTGGCAGTAGTTGAGAGAAGTTAGTAAAGATACCTACAAAACTCTGGCTTCTTGGATTTCTACAACATCGGATCTTAGAAGTAGCGGCACACTAGGTTGGATGGCAATAAGGCGGGTGGCAGCTACATAATAATTATTATGATCATAATATTATGTTTATTAACTTCATATCTATTTTTCCTACATGTTTATTAAGATAAAGATAAAGATATATTTATTTGCCCAAACATGTGTACACATTCAAGAATCAAAACGTGCATGCAGGGTGGGTGACATAACGAAAAAAATACAGGTTCAGACATGTTTGCCATATGCTATGGCAAGTAAATATGAATACTTAAGTTATGATTGCTAGTAATTATTTTCAAGTCAATATCATTAATTTAAAGAGAATTTAGCAAACAATAACAAATTTAAAAATGTCAGCAGTAAATAACAAATTAATTAATAATAAAAAATAAAAAATCCATGTAAAAATAAATGCTTCAGTCAGAAATTAATTAATATTATAAATAATCAATAGTGTACTATTCTGTCATGAAGTCAAATTAGAATAATAAGAAATAAAAAATAGATGTAGATAAAATTAAAAATGTTAATACAATACATAATGTCAGAATTTATCTGTTAAGATATCAGAGACACTATTATAAAAATTTTGACATAGTGTTTAATTGATGCTTGAATAAATAAAAAATTTTTTTAGCTCCTTTTGCAATTTATTATAAACGACTGGTGCCATATGAAAAATACTCTTATACATTAAGACAGTATTCGTTTGGCGAACACAGAGACAACTTTCATCTCTTCGAGTACGACTGAAAGCTTCAGATGCTAACACAAAAAGCTTAGGATTTTGTTTCACGAAGACAGCTACTTCAAATATATACAGTGAAGGCAATGATAAGACTGTGCAATTGAAAGTACTTTTTAAAGAAAGGTACACAACTCTCGGTAGGTTTTAAACCGAACATACCGTTTTATAACGTTGTATTAACGCACCGTTTCTGTGCCTTACAGACCAGATCTCTGTTGGTGGAGTTCCCCCAAAAAATTATGCCATACCTGAGGATAGACGCCACAAGCCCATGATATGCAGTTATGAGTGTTTTTAAATTTATTTTAAATGCAAGTATTAACGTTGATATTGACAGCGCGTAGGTTCGGACGCCACATTTTCTCACCGTAATATTACTGTACCTATATCGTTTGGAATATGATTGAAAAATAAAAGTTGATTTAATACAAAGTAACATAATAACGCTCCTGAATTATTGCCCAAAGGGTTAGTTAGAGGTGTGAAACCTCTTTTATCTGTTCTGTGTGTAGCACCTACATCCACATTTCGCAAGTTACGTTTAGTCTCAATGTTCGATGTTCTGTTACATGTGATTTTTCGAGTTTTTACTTACCTCAACATCAATCTCTATCAGTCGGAATTGACGAGCATTGAAAATGCTCAAACGTCATTTTGACTCATTCGTATTTTGAATTTACCACTGTACATTGTGTCAAAAAGTCACTAAGAGATTCGTTTCTGAACCTGGATTTTGAGACCTAATTACCGTGTAAGGAGAATTATGATAAAATGGTAAATAACATTTGAAAGCCCTAAAATCATCCTTTAAATTAAACCATAAATCTTTGGGCCACTGCATGTTTCATACCGATACGAGGTTCCTTAGTCACTTGGTCAATGTCCGTCCTTTCGTCAATTTATTTTTCATTTAATTTATTGTTGATATAATCTACTCATTACAATGCTTTCTATATGAGTTGTATTGCAATATGTGGTTAGCTAGCGACTTCAACAATTGATAATTATAATTTTTGTCTGAGCAACCAGCAGCAGGTTCGTCATGCTCCCTTAGATGTCACTGCTTGCGGTAGCGTCGGGTGTCGGGTTGTCTCCTTCCCTCAAATATGGCGAGGGGGGTAATGGCTGATGTTTGCGTTATGCTCGTGAACGGGTGCTGCTTGTGGTGACTGGTCGACTTGCTGATCTCGGTTTTGTTAATGTTATTAGTAATTAACTTTTTATTTATTTTACTTCGATGGTCCTAATTTATCATGTATAACTTCCAGTTACAGCATTAAACGGCTATATGTAAGCGGGCACGCCCTTTGTGCCTGGAGGCTTTTATTTCGTTAATTTATGGTTACATTTACTTATTTCTGCTTGAGTACATATAGTTCTTGTTTTATATTTTTTTTTTTTGCGTCGTATATTGTCTTGTTCTAGCTGACATAATATGGCTAATAATTAGATTTATATTTTATGTTGCGTAATGTAAATGATTTTGCATACTTTTGTATAGAATCAATTGTTTCTAACTGAACAGACAGCTGTGCTGCTGGGGAGTTTGTTGCGCCACTTCTTCTTCCCAGCACTAGGAAGTGGTGAAACGTGGGCGTTTTGTCGATTGTCTTATGTAATTTTGACATTCGAAAAGTGCTGATTCTCAGCCTAGTTTGAATAAATGAGTTTTGATTTTGATTTTTTCGATTTCGCTTGCAAATAATATAGCTGTTTAAAGTAGAGAAGAAACAAATTAAATATTGGCGCGTGAAAATATTGTTGTCCGTCATCGAGGCTGTTTTTTTAATTAATTTACTGTTTGAATTTCCGCGCATTATTTGAAAAAAGTACTATACAAGCCGCAACCAAACGATGATGGACTCACGTATGTGTGCCTCGGCTTCTCCTCGGCCCTCATTTTCACGATCATCCATCAATGCGCCAGTTGCAGGCCGCGATAGTAATGTACTATTATTCCAAAGAACATTATGTATTGACATTATGCGTTTATAAAATTATACTTCATTATTATTATGCCAACAGTATTTATGGCTATAAATATTATGGCAAAACATTTATGCCTAGTAATATTATGCGTAATGATCAACATGCTGAATTTCGTTATGCCAATGTAAATTATGCCAATATATTTAATGTTTATTAGTAAACCTGCTAGAAGTACCTTAAGAGTTTTTGATGATCAGTGAGTCAGTCAGTGACAAAATTAAGGACCTGAAATAGTTCTTAAACTATAGGTTCAAATTGAATGTAATTTGGGAATATACCTAGTAATACTAAGTTCTCTTGGTCCCCTAAATTCAGGCTTCTAGCTTTCCGCAACGAAGTTACAGGGTCTCGAAAATCGGCTGGGCTGTTCCTTCGTTTGTTTGTTTTGCTCGACTTGACAGATCTGAGGAAATCGATCAATTTAATTTATTTAATAGGAAAATAATTCTATATCATTTTAATAATATTAATTATTTCTCACGTATCATCTGGTCATTGGTTGATCTCTTTATCACCGTTGTTTGTCATATTACCTTCTCACACAAATTCCACAAACACTGTTTACAAAAACTGGAGCTGCACAACACAAACACTCAATGCATCCTTTGTTATTTATGTTCTCTAAATAGTCTGTGCTTTTAATGCATCATAACATGAAATAATAGGTACCTAATTGCGCCATAATAATTTTTACGTAACCAGCCAGTATGTCTAAGCGTCTCTGTGTCAAGGTCAAACAGTCCAAATAGTATAAATGACAGCTACGCGCACAGACTGCAATAAGCCTGTGGCGCGTGAGTCGCTGACGGAACGGAATGTTGCCATCATAAATATTATATTTTTGTAAACACTTAGTATATTTATTTTATTTCTTATTTTGTTATTGTTAATTCGTTATGTGCTACACCGTTTTGATGTCATGACGTCAACGCCGGCTGTCACTGAAAACCAGCGCTGGGGCTCTGTCCCGCATAGGGTCGCAGCATTATGCTGAGTGATTGCCGTTTTGCGTGAATGTGACGCATATTTTCCCGCAACTTGTTATTTTCGTATATTTTATTTGTCCTGTTAGCGTCATGTTTGCCGCAAATAAACGTATTTTCTTTCTTTCTTTCTTTCTTTCTAATTTATCAAGAAAACGGGGCTACAGAAATTAGAGTGTGGACTGTTCATCGATGAAAATAATCCTTTTTATGGGCAAGCCCGGATGGTCTGATAGGTGAAGACGAGGTGAAATCTTCACCTCGTCCTATAAAATTATAAATGTCCTCATAAATTTATTTATTATTATAAATAACGGCTTAAGCACCCTCGAAAAGTATGAAAACGACACTATTTACGTACGTATGCAGACGCAATAAGGACAGCTGCAGATCCGACTAAATAGCCTAAGTAGAAAGTCTGTAGGGACACACGGTATGTAAAAGCTTACTCGGCGAATATATTACTAGTGACGTACGGCTGCGCCCGTGATACAAAGATATTCAGTCACAAATAAACCGCAATCGTAATTGGTCGTTTCTATTAAACCTGCACCCTCAACACAAATTAGTGGAACACATTTAAATCAGACATTCCCCGAAGTAGTAATATAAAATAAATAATATTTATATTGGTGACATCCAAATTGGTGATCCCGACGTGATTATTTAATTGTGTTGTGGTGTGTAGAAATACTGAGTAATGCCTCAACAAAGTGTAACGCCGCGTGCGCAAGGGGTGAAAGATGACATGTCCAGCGACTCCAGCGAAAAGGCGCTGGCCAGCATAACTGTCTCTTCGCGCATTCCTGAGTTTTGGGCAGACCAACCGCGACTCTGGTTTGTTCAGTTTGAGGCCGCGGTAGAAAATCAAAGATTGAGTGATGCAGCCAAACAAAATCTGGTTGTTACTAAATTAAGCAAGGCTGCTATACAGCAGGTAAGCGATTTGTTGCTTGCTCCGCCGGAGACTCGGAAATATCAGACGCTGAAGGAAAGGCTTCTGGAGGTGTTCGAGGAGTCGGAGACGAGGAAATTGCAGAAGCTGATCAGCGAGATGGAATTGAGGGACCAGCGGCCATCACATTTGCTAAGACGAATGCGTGAGTTGGCCAGAGAGAAAGTGCCTGATGATACCGTAAAGTTAATGTAGCAGTCACACCTGCCGAGATCAGTGCGGGCTGTGCTGGCAGTGACTGACTCAAAGGATTTGGATGTGCTCGCTACTATAGCAGACAAGGTGCTGGAAAGCACGGGAGAGGGCTCATCAACAGTAGCAGAGGTCAAAGCATTGAGGTCCAGAAAAATACTACAGGGACAAGGAGTGATAGATCATCAGACATCAGCCAAATCCTGGGGGAGCTAGCGAAGATCAACCTGCGGCTCACAGGTCTGGAGCGAGGCAGAGGCAAAGAGCGTTGGGGCAACGGCAGACGAAGAGCTAGATCGGCATCGAGGCATAGTGATGCGGGTGGCGAGAGAAAAAGTGCTAATTGGTTGTGTTTTTACGACTATCGTTACAGGGAAAAGGCAGTAAAGTGTGTGAAACCCTGTAATTGGAGCAAGGGCCAGGAGAAGTCGGCGGGAAACTAAACTTGGTGCAGCCGAAGGCGGGACGTTGTACGATATACAACCGCCTAGTAGTATGTGATAAGGAAACATGTATGAGATTTTTAATTGATACGGGAACTAACGTGTCCGTAGTACCCGTGAAGAAAAATCGTTCGCGTAGTTATTATGATAATAATAGGTCTCACTTTATATTATATGCCGCTAACGGTACGATAGTAAAAACTTATGGTATTGAGACATTAACCCTAAGTTTGGGATTAAGACGTCCGTATACTTAGCATTTCATTGTAGCAGATGTAAATCAGCCCTTAATCGGCGCAGATTTATTAACAAAGTATAAATTGCTAGTAGATTTAAGCGGCCGATGACTCATAGATGAAGTAACTAGTTTAAGTGCAATAGGTTTAATTGTAAAGTGGAAGGGACCATCCTTAACTACGATTGATAATACTTGAATTTATTCGGACATACTAGGCGAGTTTCCCGAAATCACCAAACCAGTGTCTTTTAAGGAGGAACCGCCACATGTGTTACATTACATTGAGACACACGGACCTCCCGTATCCGCTCGAGCTAGACCATTAGCCCCAGAAAAATATGTCAAGGCAAAGGAAGAGTTTCGCGCATGCAGGAAATGGGAATATGCAGGCCGTCGAAAAGTCCTTGTGCCAGTCCGCTACATGTGGTACCCAAAAAGGACAGGCAGATTCGTCCTTGCGGTGATTATAGGGCCTTGAATGCTATAACAATACCTGACAGGTACCCCATCCCGCGGATAAATGACTACGTATATTATAGGCAATAAGTACATATTCTCGCGTTTAGATTTAAATAGAGCGTATCACAACATTGTGATTGCACCGGAAGACATAGAAAAAACTGCAATAACCACTCCCTTTGGATTGTATGAGTTTACGCGGATGACCTTTGGTTTACGGAATGCCGCGCAAACATTCCAGCGATATATGAATAACGAGGTATTGCAAGGCTTAGATGCACAATTCAAGATAGGTTCAGAAGGTCAATCAGACTCTATTTTCTACTTCTGTTACATAGATGACATCATCGTAGCTAGTGAGACGCCCGAGCTTCATAAGTGGCACTTAAAGGCGATATTTCAGCGATTAAATCTATTCGGTATAACTATCAATATGGCGAAATGTAGTTTTGGACAAGAAAAACTAGAATTTTTAGGTTACGAGGTCACGTCCTCAGGAATCAAACCATTACCAAACAAAGTTCAGGCAATAATCGATTTCCCAAAACCCAAAACAGTAAATTAATTACGGCGTTTTTTGGGAATCATAAATTTTTATAGGTCCAATTTACCTAGGACAGCGGAATATCAATCAACGTTGAATATTTATGTAAACAAAGTGCGTGACACTTCATTTAATTTGTACAGTTTGAATTTGCCGCGTAATAACTTAATGTATACTTTATCTGTGAACTTGTTTGATTCTATGGAGCGGTCTGCCATATTGAATCATTGATACAGCATTTGCAGCGTTGAGAATTATATTGTAATTTGAATATTTAAATAATAGTGATTAATAAGAACTGATGAAACAATAGCTTTAAATGTTGTTTCTCTTTGCAGGTAAAATTAATGATTAAAATAATGTTTTGTAAAAGTGTTAAAACTAGTTTATGTATTAAAATAAACTTTTCTCTTTGCAGAGCAACTCAATTTTGGTTATAGTTTTACTGTTCACCATAATATCCAAGGATAAATATAGATTAACACATTATATGTATTTACACAAGGCAAGAAAAAAAGATAAGTCTATATTTAACTGGACACCAGAAGCAGACATTGCGTTTGCGAAATGCAAAATTAGCCTACAGAATGCAACTATGTTATCGTATCCGGTGATGAACGCAGAGCTTGCAATTTGAGCGGATGCGTCGAACGACTGTATTGGTGCCATGTTGCAGGTTAAGGTTGACTCACACTGGTGCCCCTTAGGTTATTATTCTATGAAACTCAGTGATGTGCAACTTCAATATAGCACATACGACAGGGAGCTTCTAGCTATCTATTCGGCGGTTCAGTATTTTCGTTATATGGGAGAAGGCCGATCTTTTGTAATTTACACGGACCATAAACCAAAAGTTTATGCGTTCACAAAAAAACCAAGCGACAAAGAGACAACTAGGCGCGTTAGACAACTAATGTTTATCAGTGAGTTCACGGCAAATATACAGTACATTACCGGCAGTGATAATATTGCAGCGGATGCACTGTCGCGGGTTGAATCTATCACATGTCCAACAGCACTCGACTTCAGCGAATTAGCATTGGCTCAGCAGACGGATGACGAGCTAACGTTGCTCATATCAAACGAAAACAAAGTGATGCAATTTAAGCGAATTATGTTACCCAGCTGTCAAAGTGAGGTGATGTGCGAACTATCAACTTCGGTTGCAAGGCCATATCTACCAGTAGCATTTAGGGAAAGGGCATTTCAGGCGGTACACGGTTTGTGCCATCCTGGAGTTCGTACTACTCGGAAATTAGTGACGTCTAAGTATTTTTGGCCAGGTATGAATACAGACGTAGGATAGTGGGCCAAAACCTGCATTCAATGCCAAAAGTCAAAGGTTATACGTCATAATGTATCGGGACTAGGACGATACGAAAGTCGTGGACGCTTTCAGCATATACATGTCGATCTGGTAGGACCATTGCCTACATCACCGGATGATTATAGCTTACTCGGCGAATACTTATATTACTAGTGACGCACGGCTGCGCCCGTGATACAAAGATATTTAGTCACAAATAAACCGCAATCGTAATTGGTCGTTTCTATTAAACCTGCACCCTCAACACAAATTAGTGGAACACATTTAAATCAGACATTCCCCGAAGAAGTAATATAAAATAAATAATATTTATATTGGTGACATCCAAAAGTCATAATTCGAGGTTCGGCTCTCACCTATTTCCTCCTCCAACATTCCAATGTTCAATTTGATAGATATTTTATAAATTGAATAAGAAGGATATTTACTATGCCCCTATGTTTTTCATTTTTCATTAATAAAAATAAATAAATAAAATAAAAAGCCTTTAATTCGGACCTAGATCCATAATGATGTTAGTACACACTACTTAAAAACTATATTAGTAACAATTATAATACAAAACAAAAACAAAAATCAGTTCATATACCTGTTGTGCTCACCTGACGCACCGGGTCACCGTACATGCACTTGTACATGCACCCAATGCGCCATAATGGTGCAACAGGGCTTATCACTAATGACCTTCAGAATGTCGTTGACGCTCCCACGCACTCTGCGCATCATGGACGCAATCCTTTTTCTCAGGATGGTATTGAAACCATCGGTATTCCTGATGCACTGCAGTAACGTGGAAGCCCCAACAACACACTGAAGGCATTATTGTAAACTCTGAGGGCGTTGTATGCCCTTTGCGTATATCGAACCCACAGAGTGCACGTGTACAACGATTGGCAAAAAGCTTTAAAAAGAGTTTTTTTTTACTTCTGGTGTACAACGTGCAAACCTGCGGGCCAACATATTGCATCGGATAGCCAACGCCCTCCGTTCTCTTTCCATGTCAGCATCATCATTCAAGTCCTCAGTAACTTAATGGTTGTCGAATTTGTACAACAGGCCTCTGTTGACAGCGGTCCAAACAGGCAATTTTGACCATTTTCTGAGGGTTCTAGTGCTTCTACAGATAATCCTTACTTAATATTATAAATGCGAAAGTAACTCTGTCTGTTTGTCTGTCGCGCTTTCACGCCAACACTACTGAACCGATTTAAATGAAATTTGGTACAAAATTGTCTAGAGCCTGAGAAAGGACATAGGCTACTTTTTATCGACATACCACGCGGACGAATCCGCGGGCGGAAGCTATCATAAAAATAAGTGTTTCATAAAAAAGGAAAACATAGGGGAATAGAACTACGAGTAGTTGGTATTTATTTTACTGTACAAAATCATTGCTCTAAGGTCATAAACCAGAGAGAAAACAGGGGAGAGCGTTTTTAGGGAAAAAAGACCGACCCTATTTCCTCTTAAGATACCCCTGCCCATGAAAATCCTATTCACAATTCGAAAAAAAAAATTTTTGCTCTTCCCAGGTCAGATTTTGTGTTGCCCCGTTGCCACTTCCCATACAAGTCTCCCAAGTTATTGGGATAAATTCATCTCAACTGCGGAACACTTCGTTGTGCGTGGCTCGACGCGCACTTGGCCGGTGATTGTGATTATGTCTGAAATTTTGTTTTCATGAGAAATCTGCAAAGATGATTTGACATTGCAATTCCTTTTGCCACCAAAGAAATTCTCGGGTCACCGGCAGAGCGCGGCGATGGGCTGGCAGATGATCTCTTGCACGGACGAGTGCATCAGGCGCACGCCGCCCACCAGCCACGGAGTCTGCGGCAGCGCGCGGCTCAGCTTCACGCACCTGCGACACATCTCTCACTCACCCGTAGAGCGCGGCGATGGGCTGGCAGATGATCTCCTGCACGGACGAGTGCATCATGCGCACGCCGCCCACCAGCCACGGCGTCTGCGGCAGCGCGCGGCTCAGCTTCACGTACCTGCGACACACGCTCTCACTCAGTGACTCGACTCCGTCATCTGCCGAACTCTTCTGTAAGTCTGAGTCTTGAGTGATGGCGCACTGCGTATGGCTGATTGCGGATCGGATTTAGTGCTTGCTCACGTTAACTCGCGGGCGCGGTCACGAAATATCAAACACATAGCATTACATGCAAGCGTTCACGTACAAAACTCAGGTGCGGTGAAAGTAGCGGGCAAGCTAGCGAATGGAGCGCGCGGCGTGCTCGCGGCAATATCAAACGCGTAAGATGTTTGTGTGTGTTCACATCGGCAACTAACGGCGGAGCGCGCGATTCACTCGCGACGTCAGGCAGCGTTGCCAACTGCACCGTAATTAGGGTGGAAACACCGTATTCAGCATTGATTCACCGTCTACCGTAGTAATTTAATTACGGTGACAAAAAACACCGTAATTGGGCAGATGGAATATTGAATGTATTTTTGTTGTCATAACATGGCAACATTTTAAATAGCAGTGAACCAAGGGGAATTGTTCAACCATAGATGATAGTTTGAACCAATAGAGTACGTACAAATTTCTTTATTTAGGTAATGTACTATGCGTTACAATAAATCTGCATTGAAAGGGAATCTGTTTTGCAAATAAATTAAAATGGAAAGTGATCATAGTGAATCTGATGGTGGAAAAATTAACTTTCTACCATCAGAAGACATGCTTAGGAGACATAATACTGAAATGTATAAAAATAATCATGATCACACAGTTATTTTGTTAAATTCCGACTAATTAAGATTTATGGAAAAAGCGTTTCTTTTTTTTTTTTCAAACAAAAATGTAATATTGCACGACTTTTTAAAATCTAACGTATTTTTTTTAAATCTACCGTAATTTTAAGCTGGAAACACCGTAATCCATTATTTGGAATTGGCAACGCTGACGTCAGGTAAGTTCAACCAGTCTGAACTTATCGCTAGAAACGATAACATGCTTTCATCATGTCGTTCAACACAGAAAAATTTATCAGTGTTGATCAGGCTAGAACTCCAATTTTGCAAAGCAAACACAGTAATCATATGAACTAATTATGTTCTTAATAAGCTATGGAAGGAAATTGCTAAATTTTTTCTTGATATGTAACGTATTATTAGATATGTTTTTCCAGATATGGAGGGTATTAGAGGTTGTAACTCTGACAACACGTCACACTTGCGCAAACTAGCTAACGTTCCCAAGTTGCGCGACCGTGAAAATAACGAGGATTGGTGTTTTGCGGCTCAAAATTTATTGGTGTTGGAAGGCATAGCCGGCCAGCATCGTCGGCCATTGACAAAAAATTACCAACAACGGCAACTGCAGCGGGGAAAGCAGAAGACGCCAAAGCGAAGGCAAAGCTCGTGTTGAGAATCGATCCATCGCTCTATGCTCACATAAAGCAAGCGGCGACAACTTATGATTTATGGGAAAAGTTGAAAACCATGTTTGATGAGTCCGGCTGTACCTACGAGAAAAATAAGTTTGCTCAGAAATCTCATCAATATTCGTCTTGAAAACTGCGATTCGATGACGCAGTATGTGACCCAGATAGTAGAAACAGGGCAGCGACTTCAAGGAACAGGTTTCAAATTAACAGACGAATGGATTGGTGCATTAATGTTAGCAGGATTGCGAAAAAGATATGCGCCTATGATAATGGCCATTGAACACTCGGGAATCGAGACAAGTGCCGATGTCATTAAAACCAAGTTGCTGGACATGTGTGCTGAGGTTGGTTCAGTTTCCGGTTCGGAAAGCGCATTTGTAGCGAAAGGGAAGCAGCGTGTGAAAAATGGTACCTGAACATAGGAGCGACCCTAAATAATTGCAGGAAACATCAAAACCTGTCAAAGGAGAATGACCATACGCCGTATCGCTATTTGTTCGGCTGTGACTTAGGTTTCTAATGTTGATAATTCATGTTTTAAAATATATAATGATTTTATCTAGTAATGCGAATCTTTAAATTCTCCGCATAAAAAACATCATAAAACTATTCGTTTTTATATCGATTTCCCATTTTATCCATACATCGTTTTTTTTTTCACGCAAGTACTGTCATATGTCATTGGCATTCAAAGAGTATGTAAACAATCTAACCTTCTTGACTTTCGCAAAACAATAAAAGTACACATCCAATTATTGAAATTATAGTTGAATAATTAGTAACTAATTATGGCTTAACGTGCTTTAGGAGTCACGGAGGGAAGAGTTTTTATTTATTATTTTAATTTCGTTTGTTTATTTTCTTTCTTATCTATTTACATTTAAAAATAGTTTAATAAAAACATTAAAATATAAAAAAATAGGGGTCCGCCAGGGTCCGGAAGCAGGGTCCAAGAATTAGGGGGAGGGGGGGGGGGGTATCTGGGTTTATTATAATTATTACATTGTAATAACAATCTGTTAGGATGTTTCATTAAAAGCAAAACTTTTATACGAAAAACAGAATGTTTTCGAGACCTTTGCCTGTTCTAATCAACATTATTAACTCTTTGAATCAACATTATTCTCTCTTCCCCATTCGTTTTGTTTTAAGTACAGTCTCGAACGGTATTTACTTTTATTATTTGTTTATGTTTATATATCTCGGGACCATGGGGTCCCGGTCTTTTGGAAGGCGTACGAGGGGCCGAAACCAACTCGCAGAGGCCCCTTAGACAATTTTAAATGGGAAGAGGCACCAACCGACGGTTATCTCTGTATACACTATGAAAGTACACCCAAGGACAACCCCCGGATGGTGTAGGACTATTGCAGAACATAGAAACAAAACATTGGGCTATGGGTTTGGGTGGCTATAGTGGACTGGTTACCTAAAACTATTGAAGGACTATGTCCCCTGCCTGATCAATGTTTAATATATACACGGATAATATGGCAGGGGGTGACTTGCACACTCAATAATGGGCCCCCGAAAACGGTCGCTAGCACATAGTGACGTAGCGACAAGGAGGCAACACTTCCTGAGGTGCTAGGGAGTAGTGGAGAGGTATTCCACAGCTATCAGGACAATCCCGGAAGTACGGTCAAGATTCCTACCAGCATCTTACTGGAATACTTCCTTCCTCCGAGCGTTTGCTCTTGCGAATCTTCACTCAAGCCGGCCAATCAAGGCAAGAATGAGGGTGGAGCTCTGTTCCTCGTTAGTGTTCACTCTAGCCGGCCAATAAAGGCAAGCCAGAGATGAGGAACGAGACTTCTCCCGGGAGGTAGGGTCCGTGGGGTCGCTACTGCCCAACAACTCGCCACATGCTGCCCTGCGGGTTTTTATATCTCTCTTGGTCTGGCTCCTCACCCTAGACCCGTTCCGGCAAAGTAAACTCTACCGGCACAGACCTAGGGTTCGGAGCGCGCAAGCCGCACCACGACGTCAACGTAGAGATACGGCGGTGGGGTTTGTTTAATATTATTGTATATTTAATGGGATGATTTTCATTTATATGTTTTGTTTTAATGTATTCTTACTACTAGGTAATTTTTTTTGCGATTTGGATTTATTTTAATAACATAATGTTTATATGTTTGTATGTCACATAGATTATTTTTTAAGTTTAGACTGAAATTGGGCAAAACTCTTACGGCAAATAAAAATGTACCTATATTCTGATTCACTTTAACTCTTTGGTTGGTTCGATAAATAAGTACCTAATTACTGTAAACCCATTTTCGTTTAAATAACCACTTAAAGAAATAACTAACGTAGACATTTTGCATAAAGATAAGTTCTGGTTTGTATTAGTACCTATATATTTACATAACTGTAAATAAGTACTTATACCAATTAAAATAAAATGGGTGCGAGTGAATCCGCTGGCAGAAACCATTATGTGGTAGAAAAAGCATCCATTTCGTTTCCAAGCGACTGTACATGCGCCAATTCTTGGCGCCAATTTTTGAATGCGTGAGTTGCTACTGTGAATTTCTAGTATTCTTTCCACAATTGTTTTTTTTTTTTTTTTTGTTAATATTTTAGGTTTTTGACCAAGTTCTTTTTATTAGGCAATAATAAGTAAAACAGTAAGTGGTTCACTATGGAGGACTCATTTCTACTGCGGTTGTTACGTTGGAAATAGTTGAGAGAAGCTAGTGAAAATACCTACAATACTCTGGCTTCTTGGATTTCTACATCATCGGTAAGTCATATTAGAAGTATAGTGGAACGGCAATATAGCGGGTGGCAGCTACGTAATAATTATTATGATCTTAATATAATGTTCTATTCTTCCTACATGTTTATTAACGTTGATATTGACACCGCGTTGGTACGGACGCCACATTTTCTCACCGTAATATAACTATGAAGAATATGATTGAAAAATTGATTTATTTATACGAAGTAACATAATATCGCTCCTGAATTACTCCCGAAAGATTTAGTTAGAGGTGTGTAACTTCTTTTATCTGTTCTGTGTGTAGCAGTACCTACACCCACATTTCGCCAGTTACGTTTAATCTCAGTGTTCGATGTTCTGTTGCATGTGATTTCTTGAGTGTTTACTTACCTACCTGTAAGTCTTTAAATAAACCTTTAACGCTGTCAGAATTGACGAGTATTGGCAATGCTTAAACGTCATGTTGACTAATTCGTATTTTGAATTTACCACCATACATTGTGACAAAAAGTCACTAAGAGATTCGATTCTGTACCAAGATTTTGAGATCTAATTACCGTGTAATGCGGAGAATTATGATAAAATGGTAAATTACATTTGAAAGCCCTAAAATCATGCTTTAATTTAAACCATAAATCTTTGGGTCACTGCATGTTTCATACCGATACGAAGTTCCTTTGTCGCTTGGTCAATAAACTTTATAAAATGTTATAAAAAAAATCTGTGCCCCAACTCAGAATAAAGCAAAAAAAAAAACAAACAAATGCATTCAGTGCTATTTTTCTGAGTGGAAATCTTCAGCCACAATAACTGGTATATTGATAGTGAGGCTAGTAAACACATGACGGCGAGACAAGAAAATATTGTCAATCCGAGCCATCAACACGATACGAAGGAAATTATTATTGCAAACCAGACAAGTGTTTCAGTCCTGTGTTCTGGTGATGTCACCATCGTCGCAGTTGTGAACGGTGTGGAGTATGATGTCACAGTTTCGGTCGTATTATGCATACCGAACTTAACAACGAACTTGCTTTCGGTGAGTCAGTTGATCGAGAAAGGCAACAGTGTAATTTTTAAAGATATTGTTTGCCACCAGAAAGAACTCGTTGGTGAGGCAGAATTAGTCGAAGGTGTGTCTAGATTATACACGAAAACAGAACAGTTATTGGCAGCAACTGAAGTAGCAACGAGTGAGATTTGGCACCGACGCTTGGGGCACATAAACAGTACTAGTTTAACAAAAATGAAAAATGGTGCTTTAGAGAGAATTTCATACCCAGAAGTGGCAAACATAGATAAGTCATCGTGTGCTATTTGCTGCGAAAGCAAGCAAGCTAGACTGCCGTTCCAGCAGAGTTCGTCTAAAGCAGAGAATGTTCTAGAGATGATTAACACAGATGTATGCGGTCCTATGGAAACTCTATCAATTGGAGGAACCAGGTGCTATGTTTTGTTCGTGGATGATATTTTATGAAGACAAAGAATTAAGTGTTTAGCAATTTCAAAGATTTTAAGTCCATGGCAGAAATCCAATTTTTCATAGCAGATCTAAACATATAGACTTTAGATATCATTTGTTAAAATAGCTTATTTGGAGACATCTGAAATGCCAGCAGACATTTTGACCAAAAGTTTAGGGTTTGTTAAACAATTATTTCATGAAAAAGATTGGTATTTTACCTATTTCATAGATGTTTTCAGTATTATTTTTGCTAAGCGGAGGTGTTAGTAATAACAAAAACTGTGTAACTGCTAGCGCCATCTATTTAACATTGTAGACATTATGACATTATAAATAACAATAAAAGTCTGTCTATTGTAAAACTAGAAAGTGTCTTTTATTTGAAATAATACGCGTATATTCCGCCTGCGCGGTGCGCCGTCACTCAGGACTCAGACTTACGGCGTTTGTGCACTGCAAGGAATTTTACTGTCCGGCAGTAAAAATGTGAACGCAGCAGTATTACTTGTAGTACGAAAACAGACCTTACTGCTTCGAAATAAAAATGCTATCAACATCGGACTGCCGGACAGTAAAATTCTTTGTAGTGCACAAACGCCCTTAGATAGGATCTCACCGAGAAATCTAATGGAAAGTAAGCTGACAATAGTGTCAACCCCTAGCATCAGGTGGAATGACAGCTAGCTTCACGTTAGTTTTCACAGTGAGATTTTTAAAGAAGAGGCCCGCTGGTGTTTAGTCAAAATATACTTTTAGGAAATCGTTTTTTGTTAGGTTGCTAATAAGGTATATCTATAGATACCGACATTACAGCGGGAAATAGTCGACGCGTGATATCTACCTGCCGCCGAGGTAGAGCGGCGCATGGGTGCACACGACGCTGACGCAGGCGGGGCGCGCACGCACGGGCGGCGCGGCGTGCAGGCCGGCGCGCGTGGCCAGCGCCGCCAGCGTAGCGCCCGCCAGCGCCTGCTCCACGGAACGCCGCGTGAACTCCACGCCGAAGCGCCGTCCCGCCGCGCGCCTCGCGCTAAACAGCCCCGGAGACAGCGCCTTCAGCACCTCCAGCTCCTGCGCACACGCGGAGCAGAAGGCATAATCGTTCATAACGATCACCTTAAATCTATGTTTGTGTGTCCGTGGCATTACAGCCTGCCCTATCTAAATAACAGCGCAGCGGTATTTATTTATAGGTTTCCGAACCCGAAGGGGTGCCAAACGGAACTCTACTCGTATTACTGTAATTATGAGCATTGTACCTAGCATGTAAACAAATTAAAGGGGGTTCGGGAGGCACAGCTTTTATTTAACAGTGACACTTTTGTTTGCAAATGTGAATGTGAATGATTTATTATTTATAGATTACTAAGCCTCAGATTTCCGTCAGTCAGTTTTTCCAAAAAAAAATACCTGTCATCAAATTATTTTTGTTTTATTTAGATATCGATACCCATCACGTCGCGTCGGCAGAGTGTGACTAACTAATTTAATTTAACCCATCAGTATACTTAATATCCGCATTAACATATTGCGCGGCACGCACCTGCATGTCGTCAGGGTACTCGATGTTGACCGTAACCAGCAGCGGCGACACGGCGCCCGAATCCAGCGCCTTGGCGACGTGTTGTGCCAGCCGCACGCCGAACAACCACTTCCATGCCTCCTTTAGCGGCGTCAGCGACGCTACGCGGGAAAGACATTGTGGTTCGAATGCGAACTAGTACATCACATTCACGCGCACGGACCTTTGTGTCGAACTCAAAGTGCCTGTAAATGGTTTAATTGAAATAAAGGTTTCAATTAAACTATTTTAAGGCACTTTTGAAAGGATTCCGTCCGTCGGAAAGATGAACTAGTAGTGTAGTAGGTTCCTATGGAGAAAAACGGGCAAGAAACTCCGTGGGCAGTAAGAAGTGCTGTCTGTGAAGTTAGCTGACCAGATTGGATTTTCAAATTAAAAACGGACATTAAATAAAAAAAGAACGAGTTTATACATATACATTCGTCGCATTTTATTATGACACCACAAAGCCATCGGGCGACTCAGACGAGTCGATAGACACCTCATTTACTAAAGTTAAAGCAAATAGTAAAAGATAGGTTACTTATTAGGGAGTGCCTCCGCTGCCGGCGCCTGCTCCCAAAAATAACTCCGAACAGTGGGCTGAAAATCGATTTTCATAGGGGATCAACTTAGTATTTTTTTTGTTTTTTCGTCAGAGATGCGTTTAGCTATCGTATATTGATAAATTTAATGCCTCAGACCAAATAAAAAACCAAGACGGAGTGCTGCGGACATTACAGTGAAGCATGCTAAAATTACGCCACCGCTCTGTGCATACACGCTCACACACACACATTTACAATGACACTACAATCAAACCACACCAAACTAAGTGCACACATGTTTACGAAACCGGCCTCATGTCACTGTTGACAGCGCTCTGTCCTGGTTTTTTATTTGGTCTGAGTTTAATGCTATTTCTGTTTTTCAATAAACGTTTTTATTTACATTAAGGCACTTGGTTGAAAAAAAATTATGGAGAAATATGTAAGAAAGGATATATTTCGAATTTGGTACAAGTGCGCCACTTTTCCTTTGGCACGGTTATACCCTTATTTTTCTGCATTTTTTGACTTATCGCACAATGTGCAGATGCGCTAGATTTTGGGAGAAAAAAAAAAAATCATGTTTTTTTTAATAAAAAAAAGGTTTTAATCTGTTTATAATTGACTTACTTAATGGTTATAAATAAATTATATGAAGAGAAATAAAGACCATACATTTTGAATTAAAAAAAATATGAAGAGAAATGTAATAGCTATCGGTTAAACATAACAAATTTTATGGAAATTAAATAATATTTTTTGTAATTTAATAACGAGGATGTTCAAATAATGAGATCTTATGATCCACTGGCCATTACCTATCATAATGAGATCAATATTCTATTACTGAGATAATTTGATCTCATTAACTAACTACCTCCCTTCCTACATAGTTAGTTGCATTAAAATACAATATAAGATAAGCGGTAATAGAATAGAATAGTAGTAAAGAAAAACGTTTATTAAAAAACTAAAATAGCATTAAATCGATCAATATACGATACCTAAACCTATTTTTGCCGAAAAAAGTGAAAACTTAATTAAGTTTATCCCTAAGTCTATGAAGACTGATTTTCAGCCCACTGTGCGTCGCACAGTGGATCGTCCCCATAGAAGAGGTTGGACATAGGCAGCTTGTAATATAAAAATCTTTTTTTTTTAATGCTATTGTATTACTTTCTTAATAATAAAACTTAAAAAAAAAAAATTGACCGACTTCAAAAAAAACAAAACAAAAAAGGACTACTGTACTAAAACCAAACGACAAAAGTACTTCTTTAATAATAAGAGATTTTTTTTTTATTTTTCTCTTATTATTAAAGAAGTACTTTTGTCGTTTGGTTTTAGTACAGTAGTCCTTTTTTGTTTTGTTTTTTTTGAAGTCGGTCAATTTTTTTTTTAAGTTTTATTATTTTTCCATTTTTTGTGTAATTTGATTTTTGTAATCACCATGGGTAGACCAACTAAAAGAGCCGCCCGCATGAAGAAAAACAGAATTAAAGAGACTAATACTGCTGAAAAAGAACGCCTATCTAAGAATCGCAAACGGAGTGCTATGTCCGGTTCCCAAGAATCACCGTTAGCTTGTCATGCTAGGTTATCTCAGATGAGAAATTACATGCATTCTCATTTGTCACAGGAGTCGCCAAATGATAAGTTCTGCCGACTCAATCTTATTCAAAAACGATCAAGTGGCGAGTCGTCAGAACAGCGCAAGTATCGTTTAGATGTTATACGAAACCGGCTGGCTAATGAGACTCCCGTGCCTTCTCAAGAATATAAGGGTGAACACTATACATTTGCTTACACTGTATAGTTCCCCTCATCATCATATTATAAGGTGACCATAATCAGATCTGTAATGTCACTTACAACCTATATGGTTGCAAAGTTCTTATCAATATAAATGAATTAAGTCCAAACACAAGGTAATTACTGTGAACCGTTGAGGAGTTCCGTTAATCGTCCTTCGTCTTCATCATCAGACCCTTAACGACAGTCACAACCCATCCAAGTGTAAGGTTCTTATCAATACAAATTAATCAAGCCCAAACACAAGATATCTGCTGTAAACCACTGAGGAGTTCCCTCGACTGTCTTTCGTATTCATCATCAGACCCCTAACGACAGTCACAACCCATCAAAGTGTAAAGTTTTTATCAATACAAATTAATCAAGCCCAAACACGAGGTATCTGCTGTAAACCATTGAGGAGTTCCCTTGACTGTCTTTCGGCTCCATCATCAGATCGACTCCAGACCATCATAAAATTGTAGTGCTGTAAAATACTTAATGAATAAATTAAGGAATGCACTAGTTGCCCTTACGATTTTTGAAAGTTCCCCTCGATTTCTCTAGGATCCCATCATCAGATCCTTACTTGGTGACAATGGGACCACCTCAGAAGTATAAGCTTTTGAACAAAAAAAGATTTTTTTAATTCGGTTCACAAACGGCGGAGTAATCGGTGAACATACATAAAAAAAAAAAAAAAAAAACGGTCATCCGAACATAGTACCTCCTCCTTTTTTGAAGTCGGTAAAAACCTACAAATATTGTTTTGAGACTTTTTTAAATTGGAATCCAGGAGAAAATCGATAAAATGTGTTTTCTTAATTTGGAAATGGACACTTAAACTCCCCCACCGCCTGAGTTTCGCCTCATTTCGGGTAGTCATTTCTATTATTGGTATCTACCTACTAAGTTCCACTTGGTGCCTCAATGGTGCCCTTTCTGAGATTTTCGTTTTATCATAAAAAAATACAATAGCTTGACAAAATGCCATAGCAACCATGTATTTTAACCTAGGTACAACTACTTCCAAAATAGTGCGCTATATTATAATATTAAATAGGTCATATTGACTAAATAAACATAATTATTAATCTGCGTAGCCTTTACCCGACTATGTTGGGGTCGGCTTCCAATCTAACAGGATGCGGCTGAATACCAGTATTTTACATGGAGCGACTGTCTATCTGATCTCCACACCAACAGACTCAATAAACATATACAGAGCGTCCCAGGCACGGAATAGATAAATAAGGTTGGAAAGGCCCTAGCTCCAATTTTGTATCAGGACCAGTGTCACCGCTTGTCTCCCACTATTTTAATTTCTACACATACGCACTCCTATGTTTACAAATATTTCGCACACAACCAAATCAGACACACATAAATCTCAGGGCAGATATTCGTTCGCACACTAGTACTAAGCCCCCGTAGGCATAGACACACGCAAAAAAGCAATAAAAATTTTCATACACGCTAGTGCTTGATAAAGCCGATGTCTTCAAATTATTAAAAATATTGACTTTCCCATGCCTATATATATTTGAAGTAGCAGTGTTTGTCAAATGTAACCTGAACTTGTTTCCTGCGATAGTAGATACTAGAAAAAGAATCACTCAACTTAGATCCAAATACAAAACCATGTTGTGTACAAGTAAATACAAAACAGCACTAGCAAGGAAAAGTATCTTGGGCATGGGTCCGGATATATACAATAAAATTCCTGATAGCATTAAGAATGAAAATTTGCACAACTTTAAAAGAAAATTAAAGAATTTTTTGATAGGAAAATGCTATTATTCTATCACCGAATACTTGAATGACATGTCGATAAATTTATAATTTATTTCTTTCTTTTCAATAAATTATTTCTGTTATTATTTTTACTTATTTAAATTGACATGCTTGTATTGTACCCGTAGCCATAGTTATTATTGTAGCCAATGACATTTGATGTAATATTATGACATTTTGTGTGATTCTAATGTTACTTTAAAATTATACTAGACTAATAAGATTTGCATGCCCATGTGACGGCAAAACATGGAGATCGAACCTTATAAAAACACCTATGTACAAATTTACCCATGTTTGCAAAGGAATAAATGATTTGATTTGATTTGATTTGATTTATCGAATTAAATTATCGAAAAATTAAACTTGCGAAATGAGTTTTGGTGAAATATTAGTGAAACCATTAATCTTTAAAAAAAACATCTATGTAACGATTCTTGACCAATCTTTATAGGTATAAATTTACTTACTTCAGTGTTTTTTCTTTTTAAAGATATATCTTTTTTTGGTGTCAACAAAATTTAAGATGAAGCCTGTGCTTGTAAATCCTAAAATTATAAATAGCATAAAATATTTTGAAATGCGGACTTTACAAGAGCGATTATAATTCAAGATATAAGTATAAGGTTACCTGAGCGCCTTCGCAATTTTGCACACTGGTGGAAATAGCATCATAACTGGGCTTATTAAGTATAGCATTGCAAGAATTAGTTGTCTGAAAAATAATGCAAAAGTTTTAACATGTCACGCACGGTACACTTAATAATAATTCAAAATTGAAATATTAGAGCTGAATGCTTGCGTGATAATGATTTACCCGAGTGTGATAATTAATCTACTGTAATTATTATATGATACCATACATACTCGAAATATTTTTCATGAAAATGAACAATCAAATAAAATAAAACCTGATGATCCTAACATTTTGAATGCAGGGATCCGATTTGTTCATAATTTAGGAGTTAATAAATAGGAGTAGAATATGAAATATCGGAACTTAATTCCAACAAGTTAGTAATACATTTTAACAAAACCTACCAAAGAAGAAATCTGCACAATTTGTTCTCTTGGGATCGCCCCTGGTTTTAGGTACCTATAATCTGATTTTTTAATGATAAAATCATCTTTACTGAAATGTATAGAGCAAATAGTACTCGTCTTTGTCGGCATCCAGTTTCCCCTACCTGTCACGTCAATCCATTGTTCCCTGGCGTTAGGTTCTTTAGGAAACCTAAAATTTATAATTTATTGCGTAAGTAAAATTGGATTTTACTTATATTTTAATACTAAATACAATATAGTAAATACTTGTAGATGAGTACAATGATCTCGTATAATGTTGCCAATGAATTCAATTTCTCCCTGTAAATCTGTCATCTACAAGTATTTACTATATTGTATCATTCGTTCAATAATTATTGTAATATTTAATTGACTCATTATACATCTAACTAAAAATATACTATCATTAATTAAATATAAAATATTTCAAAAAGAATCTTTGTCCAACGTAAATTTATATTATTTGAGAATTCTATCGATGATTTTATTTAACCACATGTCACCTCACTATCGACCGTGCATCACGGCCAATCAGGGCAAACGACGAAACGTCAATGGTTGAAGTGAAGAGGACGCGACGTATGCAGTACATTGTAAGCGGACTTAGTAATTGCGTTGATTACGCGAGTACACATCGTGCAATGTATTTTTTTTTTTTACTTGTTGCAATAATGTCGTTAATGTTTGGAATTTCATAGTGATCAGAATATTTTTATGTTTTTTACTAATAAAATTATAATTAAATGTTATTTTCGACTTACCGATGGAAAGATATACCCCCTCGCTCTATACTTGCGGTCTGAATTTTTGTTTTACAAGTTATAATTGCACAACACGGCATTTTAAAGCAGAGCTCTGTTCTCCGCAGTAGTCCGAAGCGCACGAAACGCGGTGAATGAAGAATCGGTCGAGTTATGATTATCGAATCATAATTGTGGCGCGCTTGCCACGCCCACATTACCATTCCAACCTTATTTATCTATTCCGTGGTCCCAGGGATATGCCACATGGAGGGAAAGTACCTTGAATATTGTAGATGGAACATTTTACTGAAAGAAGACATTATTTGAATTCAAAAGCAATTTAAACTGCATTCATAGATATTTAAATAATTACATGGTTGAATCGGGAATCGAACCCGTTATATGAGAAAAATAATCAACCTGTAGCTTTATCATACCGATCGAAAGGCTTCATCATAAGGATTATTTTTTGCTAAATAACATAGTGTCACAAATAAAAGGAAGACCATGAATTTTAACATTTTTAATACAAAATTATCAATTTACCAAATGCTCAAAATGAGTCAGTCCTTCCTGTTGAATACAAAGTCCCACTCTTTTGATTATTTCGCTCCCTGTCGATTTTTTGATCTTGTTGTGGTGGATATTTAGAATAATACGTCTAAATTCTGCTTGTAGCTCCTGGAAACTTTCATACAGGTTCTTATAAACTAATTTTTTTACGATAATGTCAGTTGTATGTCCTTACGGCAATGTCAGCTTTTCATTTTTCTGAACAAAGGAGATCACCCATTTAGTAGGGCGACTCGGGCTAAAAAAAAAAAGTTGGCGGCCAGGAATGAAATACATTTTATTTGAAAGGTTACAGGAGTAGAAAGAAAATTGTATGGTGACAACGTTATAATTAATTTAGGGACAAAGATATAGAACGGTCTTAAAAAAATTAAATCGGGTTTGTTCGAACACTTTAACTCGAGAACGGCTGGACCGATTTTCATGGTTTTTGGTATTCATAAAATAACAAAATGGAAAGAACATAATGCAACGGGCGGCCTTATTGCTTGGCAGTAATTTCTACCAGGCAACTTTTGGGTTAGGAAAAACAGCTAAAAAAATATACATTTTGAATTCGATCCCTATTTTTTATATTTTATGATTACAACACTGCTATCTACTAACCAACTAGATATATATAAAAGGCGTTGTACGGATTATAATAAAACAAAGAAAAGGGTACAAAAGTATCAATTTATTGTTTTTTTTATACAGTGATCTTACATATTATGCTCATTATCTTGAACGATAACATAATCTAAAAAACCTGCCGGTGTTTGTAAGGGCTCATCTAGATGTCTAGCCAAGCCGAGAAACCAAATAATTGACATGGTATGAGCACAGCAGCCTAGAGTTTTTTTGCCAGTAAGACACGTACAATAATATTTTTTAATTGCATTTCTGCCATTTTCCGTATAATCTGCCATAATATAAACATAGTACGTCCTGGCCCTCGAATGTCGCGATTGAATACGACCTCTTAGAAGTCTCGTTGTATTATTAACATTAGGCAAGTTGATAATATTAGGATCATTATACAGTTCAATCGTGTATACCCCGTCTCTGATGTGCTCGCCACAGTATGATCGGGCTAATTTGAGCTGATAAGTGCCCAAAGCAAAAAGAATACAATCTTCTTCATTCAGACGAGGAAAATCTATTAGTTCTGGGTCATCAGCCGTCATTCGTCGGAATACAACTCTTTGTCTGTTCATATTATTTTCTATGACATAATCGGCAAGATCGTTCTCTATATTTCGCCTGTGTTGTATGATTTGCAAAAAGTCTTCTGCGTGTATGCTATCTATTATTGGTTGATGGAATGCATTGACGAGACTGGCTGCTAGTCTAAAATCATCCATCATATGAGGCATAGCTCTATTGAAAAAATCTTGACGGAACAATTTATAATCGCGCTTAAATCTTCCATTCACCACTTCGATTACCCAACGACACATAGTAACAAGTCTTGATTCGTTGGCTTGAGCTGTGGATAATTGTAGTGCACCAACTTCTTTAGAGTGTGGTAAATAGCACGAATAGCCACATTCTTCTAAGGATGCAACTGAGTCTCGAAAGCCCCTGTCAAGGATGAAGACATCTTCATTTTGAAAGTACCACTTGAACACATAACCACTCTCGTCTCTTGCCATATTCATCATGATACGACCATCAGATGATGTAGCAGAATATGGGCCAGTCACATCAATTATATATCCATCGCAAGTTACAAATAGAAATGGCTTCAGTAAATTGGTATATTTGTGTAAGCTATAGCTTTCCCGCTGAAAAAAGAAATTGGAGCTTTTCTGACAATAAACGTTGTTGCGTCGCATATTACGATTGCCTTTCTCTCTTCCGGCGGCGACCCAGGATTACTGAAAATCGTTTCTGGTACTAATAAGTTCCGGGATACTACTTCCTGTCGACTAATGTGATCGAATCCTAAATGACGAGGAACAAAATCTCGAAGCAAGCATTTTCTAGCAATTCCAAGTTTTCGTTGTAGAGTAGACTCTGGCATTCTGAACATGTTACTTAGACGTAGGTTCGAATCACCAGTTCTGTATTTTGCTAGTAAAATGCCTAGGCAGGCTTCAGGACGTTTTTGGTTTCTCAGACTAGGTGTTTCAGACAATATGAGTTGAAACTGATCATGACTAAGACCTGTCCAGTAAAATAATTCTGTTTGGCTCATTTGCCTATAATTGACAAAGTCTAGAAAGGAACTCCTTTCTTCTTTTAACACATCTATTATATCATCTAAGTAAGCCCCACTAAAATCGGTACATAGATTTGGTGCCTCCTGTAATTGTTCCCAATCAAAACTGATCAAATGTTCTTGACAAACACGACTATCTTTAGGTATGTATATGTTATACTTGCATAAAACATTCGCCCGTAAAGAACTCGGCAAGCGGTGGTATTTTGACAACCAAATATTAAGCAGCGCGAACTTGTGCAAGGAACACGTCGATATCTGCTACTTTGGACAGAAGAGTCTCTGGCCGTTGGCTCAGCGACTTCCACAGGCACAGCAGCATCAACAGGCGCAATGTCATCTGCTGGCGGAACGTTATCTGCTGGCGGAACGTCAGCTGCTGGCGGAACGTCAGCTGCTGGCGGAACGTCAGCTGCTGGCGGAACGTCAGCTGCTGGCGGAACGTTATCTGCTGGCGGAACGTCAGCTGCTGGCGGAACGTTATCTGCTGGCGGAACGTCAGCTCTTCTTCTCCTGTCTGCTCGTTGTACACAAGGACGGCAGATAAATTCTTCATGATTCAGAAGAATCTGAAAAGAAACAACAAAATGAATTCGAATCTATTTTTTGGCATTGATTTACTCAAAGCGGTTACTGATTCACTTTAAAAATCGTAACTAAAAGCCTGACCACGAGGACGCCTTGTAGGGGCGAGATCGTAAGGCAGCGGGCAAATAAACACGTGCCCTTATCTTTTTCACGCCTTATCAGAATACAAAAGTGACGTCATCGACGCCAGGTGCAGAGATATTTTAACCGGGTTGTACACAGGTAATTCTTAGATACCTACATACATACATACATTAATTATTAAGTACAAACATTTTTAACATTTGACCAAAAAATATGTACTTATATACTTACTTGTCGAGGGTGTATAACTTCTGTTATATACAATGGTAAGTGCGGCCTATTTTGAAACAACTCAGACGTCAATAAAGATCGTCTTCTATTAACAACTGAACGATTACAACACACACACCTTCCCATGATAACATCAAGTCCGTTATTTGCGCAATGGTCACAGATTATAAAAAAAAACAGTCCTTATAACACACGCTGAGAAATAAGCTGATTCGCAAAAACAGTGAGTAGTGAACAAGGCAACAGATGATGCGTCACTGAACGGACTGAGACGACTCGCGCGCGCGTGTCTATTGTGTTACAAGTAAACGGCACAGAGAACGGGGGAAGTGAGGGACGCGCGGAGCGTGCAAGATTAGAACAGGTTTTTACCTGAACGCGCAAAACGTATTGCTTGTACCAAATATAAATCCTAATAATTATCCATAACGAATTGTTGTTTTAATTTTTACATGCAACATAAATCTTCGAACCCAAATTGTTCTCGTCTTTGGTGCCATAGTAAAAAATAATGTATTCTATACATATTTTTAAAATAAGTAAGAATTATCGAGGGCCACCCAAAAAAAAAAAAATTTGCCCAGAATGGGTGATCTCCTTTCACATCAAATGTTAAAATTCATGGTCTTCCTTTTATTTGTGACACTATGTTATTTAGCAAAAAATAATCCTTATAATGAAGCCTTTTGATCGGTATGATAAAGCCACAGGGTGATTATTTTTCTCATGTAACGGGTTCGATTCCCGGTTCAAACATGTAATTATTTAAATATCTATGAATGCAATTTAAATTGTTTTTTAAATTCAAATGATGTCTTCTTTCAGTAAAATGTTCCATCTGCAATATTCAAGGTACTTTCCCTCCATGTGGCATATCCGTGGGACGCGCTGTATATTATTATAATGTTATGATATATGTATAAGCAAATACAATCCTGCCTCTAGCTTGGTGATTCATACAATTTAATATACTATCTTTGCTAATTGTTTTATCGTAACTAGCTAATTGTCAATTACGATGAAACAATTAGCATAGTACCAAATTATTTACGCTAATTGTTTAATACGAGGGCTGCACTAAAAGTATCGTGAATGGAATATTTCCACTGTTCCTTTCATATTAAAATCTTTTTAATTGAAAACTCCTTGGTTTTAAAAATCGAATACCATTTATTTATTTAAAAAAAGGATTCTCGGTCTTGTCACAAGGTTTTGTCAAACTTGTTTAGTCGTTGAGAAAATGGAATTGACTCGAGAAAATTCAAGAGCGATGATTTATTATGACTTTCGAAGTGGTTTAACACAAAAACAGTGTGTTGACCGGATGATTTCTGCATTTGGTGATGAAGCCCCATCCAAAACCAAAATTTTTCGCTGGTTTGCTGAATTTCAACGTGGACGGGTCAAGCTCAGTGATGATCCCCGTCAAGGTCGTCCAAAAACTGCAGTCACCCAAGAAAACGTTGATGCTGTGAGTAAGCTGATTGAGGAAGATCGACATGTGACATACCGCGAAATTCAGGTAACTTTAGACATTAGCATGAGTCAAATACAAATAATCTTGCATGAACAATTAGGTGTAAAAAAGTTGTTTTCCCGATGGATATCGCATTCGCTCTGTAAAGAGCAAAAAGCGGCTCGCGTTACTTGGTGCGTCAGAACTCTCGAAAGATTCCACGCAGGATCCTCAAATGCTGTATACAACATCGTATCAGGTGACGAATCCTGGATATACGCGTACGAACCCGAAACAAAAAACCAGTCACGAGTTTGGGTGTTCGAAAATGAGTTAAAGCCAACAACAATTGTTAGTTCACGGAGTGTTGCAAAAAAAATGGTGGCCACGTTTGTCTCCAAAACCGGCCATGTTACAACTATTCATCTTGAGGGACAAAGAACGGTTAATGCAGAATGGTATGCTAGCATTTGTTGCCACAGGTCGTTTCTGAACTCCGTAAAGAGAACTGCAACCGCCGCATCATCCTCCATCACGACAATGCGAGTTCTCACACCGCGCACAGAACAAAAGAGTTTTTAGAGCAAGAAAACATAGAATTATTAGACCATCCGCCGTACAGCCCCGACCTAAGCCCTAATGATTTCTATACTTCCCTAAAATAAAGAATAAATTGCGTGGACAGAGATTTTCATCACCTGAAGAAGCTGTGGACGCCTACAAAACGGCCATTTTGGAGACCCCAACTTCCGAATGGAATGGTTGCTTCAGTGATTGGTTCCATCGTATGGAAAATGTGTCAAATTTCGCGGAGAATACTTCGAAAAGCAATAAATACATTTTTAAATAGTAATGTTATGTCACTTCCTTGATTCCCGAAATTTTCAGTGCCACCCTCGTAGTAATTGGCAATTAGCCAATTACGATGATGATTTTAGGGACCATAGTCGATTGTTTAATACATTAAAATCATGTTGTGAAGTGCCATTAACAGAGAGTGTTGAAAAGGACTTACAAGTCTGGTGTCGTAATTTTTGCTTTCGCATTTATGCAAAATGGTCCCAAGCTAAAAGAACTGTCAACAAGTTTATGAACAAAAATACTAAATGGCCAGAATCTGACATTAAATGGCTAGATTCTTTCAAGAAGATCATACTCATAGAGCCTAATGTTGATTTGCCTGAAGAGTCTAATGTTGATTTGAAGACCCAGTTACTCCTTCAGAAAGAAGAAAGAAAATACATATATGTATTCAGCACAGACTGAAAGGCACACAATATACATAATATACAGCAAATAACAAAATAAAATATACAGGGTTACTGGTAACTCGACGTATTCCTTGCAGGACGTCATAGTAGGGTTAAAATGCAACAAATTAAGCCACCAAATTTGTTCTACCGAAATTCAGTTTTTTTTTTTTTGCACAAGACTACATTTTTTATGAAGTAATAGCAAAAATTACAAAAAATTAAATGTTTGGTTAGTGATATTTGCCAAAGTTTTAGGCATTATTGAACTTTTAATTATTAACAAAGGTCTGCTACGGCGTCAACTATGATAATAACTTAAATTTCAGTACAGTCGCGCCGTAAATCATTTTTAAATTGGTTTCAAATGATTTAATCTGGGATTTTTCATAAAAAAACTAAAACTCTTAACTAATTCAAAAACTACTGAATTTCGGTAGAACATTTGGTGGCTTAATTTGTTGCATTTTAACCCTACTATGACGTCCTGCAAGGAATACGTCGAGTTACCAGTAACCCTGTAGAAACAAATTAAAAAAAAGTGTAAAAGTACGATGTAGGGGAGTGTGCCTCACGGCTGCACCAAAAAGGTCCAGTTCAGCAAAAATGTCAGACAACTATAAGTGCCTGACGCTGGTTTTCAACCGGACCTGAAAGTGTAAGGTGACGTATGCAAATCAGTTTTATAATATAATAAGTATATGCATACCTACTTAAATAAAATAAAAAACCAAATTAAGTGTCACATAATAATAATAATAACAAACTACATGGTACTTATATACATAATTAGTGTGATTGCGTATAAAATTGCAGAACAGAATTAAAAATAAAAACACTGATAAATAAATAAATGAGACGGACGCATGACAGACCATTGTTCATATTTAAATAAAATACAGAAAGAAATCCTTCGCAACGAGTCAAAATCAGATGCTTCGACGTCAACTGAAAAAACTCCTCGCAAGTCTTTTGAGGATTTAACTAACCGTCAGAAAAGAAGGCGCACTGAAGATATTCGTACATCACGTAGTTCCGATGAAATATTATATTCAGCAGTGGATGCACTAAAGACTTCAGGGAAAAGTTATGAAGCTGCTATTGTGAAGTACATATTAGAGAACCCAAACAGGTCCCCACATTTTACGTATGTCCAACTGACTGTGGGGGGTTCAAAGTTAGCCATCATTTCATATTGACTATGATTGATGGCAAGATACGCTCATACATATCAGAAACATCATCAGCTGAATGTGATATAATTATGTAAAGCGCGTCCTACAGAAATTATCAATTTAGTGGATGTGAGGAAGAAGCCAGTGAACGAAGAATTATTTAAGCATGGCCTTAGTTCACTGCATGCGTGGATTAGGTCCATGGAGTGCTTACTGCACATCTCACATAAACTTGAAATTAAATGATGGCAGGCTAAAGGCAAAGAAATGAGAAAAGTGAAAGAACGAAAAGAAATTATCCAAAAAACCTTCAGAAGAGTGTTACAAAAAATTAAATAAAAAAACAGCAATTTTTTTATTACATTTTTCTTGTTTTGTGTGTTCTTAATATTTGGGTTAATAACATATCGAACTTTTTAACTTGGACACTAAAAGGGATCGTTTTACATGTAAAAATAAATAAAAATATTTTGACGATTTTTTTTAAAAAAACGGCATTAAATTTTTCGTCAAATCGGCAACCAAAAAATCATAAATAATTAGCACTATGACCACCTCCAAGGATATTACGGTTAAACATGCCGTTTAGGAGATAATTCGATTTTTCATACTAGCTTCATACAAATTTTTCGTAAAAAAATTATATTTCCTTTGTTTTTGGGCAGAATTAACTCGGGTGTCATTTTTGTACATAGTAATGACTAATAGAAGCGATATCCGGCAAAAAATCAAGCACTTGCAAATTGAAATCCCTAAGTCTATGAAAGCCGATTTCCAGCCCACCGTGCGGCGCGGCGTTTATGGGTACCCTTCCAGTATTCAGAACCCCAACTAACTAACCCTAACTAAAGCATTTTTTCTATATGTCGCATCATGGGTGGCCGAGATGCGAAACATCGGGTCTTCTTCACGATCCGACATAGTTTAAGTAGATGTGGGCACTGTAGTGGGTACTCGAACGAAAAGATAATTCGGATTTAGAATAACTTTAATAATCTAGGGAACGAAACAAGCACGTGCGTCGGAAACAGACACGTGCGTTGGTACTGAGCGTTTGCCGAGACTGTCCGAGCTCGACTGTTCAATGTAGACTGTCGCAACGCTCGGTCTCTCGGCCAGTCCTCGCTGCATCCCCTCTACTCTACCGACGATCGTGTCCAAGCGGTAGGACGCGCTTACGTTTCCGATCACATCATGATTATTCGTTTACGAATCAAATTGTTAGATGGCGCTGTCCACTGTGTACTGTGGCGCCATCTATCCACGACATATGTAATTACTCTAGTCGTTTTTGTCACTCTCCAGCCGCTGCCGCGGCAACCCTTGCTCCGCTCGCTCGGCTCTCGTAGGGGGTCACAGTTCTAACCTAACCTAATATACCACCTAACCTTATTTTAATAGTAATAAATACGTAAAAATAACTTAACTTTATTACCGTTATTCCCATAAATTTTTATGCCTTACCAATGCGAATTAAAATTATGCCAAAACAAATTATCCAACAAGATAATTATGTCAACATAAACTGAAGACTGTAGGTATGGCAGAAACAATTATTAGACCAAAAAAAGTTATACCAAAATCATTAGACCAAAGAATATTAAGAAAAAAAAACAATATGCGAAAAGAAGGGGTTCCTACCAAGAACTCCGTCTTTGCTGTCGCGCGGTCGGGTAAAAAAGAGCTTATTTCTGGGATTTCTTAAAGCTTCCGAAGCAATGAATACAATACGACTACACCCAGCTAAGTTCCCTGTACTGTTCCTCACCGTCGTCGTATCCTGCGCAAGCGTCCTTGAGGCGGAGCGACACAACCCGCTCGCGCAAAATGGTAGCGATGGGCGCCGACAGCGCGCACGCGAACGTGGAGCACTCGTAGCTGCAACAAACACCACTGTCAACGCAGTCTTGTTGCTCTAGGAAATCTCGCATTCAACAACTGAAGGTACCTTGGGTCTGTTCCAAGTGTCTGATGAAAATGGAAACAAATAGATAAGAAAACATACCTGTGGATGCCAATTTGTAGTGCCACTTACAAATTCAGTGGTTTGATTTGGTTATTTTAATATTTAAATTAGAAATAATAATTATAAGTCCCCATAACAAAGATGTAAACACATTACTTTTCATATCGAAAAAAATCGAAACACTACATGATTTTATTTCTGGCAACAAATAACAAAAAAAAACCGGCCAATTGTGAGTCGGACTTGCGCACGAAGGGTTCTGTATCTATAAAAACGAAAAAAAACTCGTTTGTTGTATGGGAGCCCTCTTAAATATTTATTTTATTCTGTTTGTTAGTTTTTGTTGTTATAGCAGCAACAGAAATACATCGTGTGTGAAAATTTGAACTGTCTAACTATCACGGTTAATGAGATACAGCCTGGTGACAGACGGACAGACAGACAGCCGAGTCTTAGTAATAGGGTCCCGTTTTACACTTTGGGTACATAACCATTTTTTTTTTATGTGGGTATCATCAAGTGACTTCTCCCACTCTGGGCGGATTGGAAGGGCGTGTCAGACTTTTACTGACTAAAACCCACCCGTGTTCCTACAGTTGCCTGTTGCCAAGGTCCCGGTATCCCTTTTCGGACTTTCCCGCACGACTTCGGGTGCAAACAGTACTGTATTTTTATTTCTTTAAAAAAAAAAAAAATATTCAAGTAAAAACAAAAATGTAAAATTATGATTAACATTAATTACAAATGAGGTAACTTTAATTCTTGCTGTAATATAGACCTGCCTGATCTAGGTTTGTTAGAAACTGTGTTTTCTTTTGCTTATATGTCGAAAATGGTGTGTCCTATCGCCAAAATAATGAAAATTTCGACCCCCCTAATGAAATCCCATAACCTCTAAAACTCAACATGTAGGTAATAATTTTTCATATTTTCCATACAAAAAGTAAAAAATTCCATACAAAACACGGCGAGGAGGCGTAGCCAGCGAGCCTCCAGTTCTTAAAAAAAATTCACGGGGTAGGACAAACAAGTATAACGTGGGGTCGCGATTGTCAAATTCGACTTTAATAGTGTCAAATAATTTTTAAAAAGAATTTTGTTTGTAGAATGGCTTTGAGATTCTCATAGCCAAAATTAAGGAATTTTAGTGATAGTTTAGTTCGGTATCCAAGAAAATTGGCACCAATGTTATACTAAATTTCATTATGCAACTCATTTAAAAAAAGAACATTGTCATGCACGCGCTTTTCACTACCAAAACGCCGTACTTAATTTTTTTTGTAACTTCTAGGTTATTCGAATTCACGTCGTACCCGCCATTTTTGTTCAATATTGGTATTGCAAAGAACCTTTTATAGAGGATTCATATCATGGGTGTAGATAAAAAAATGCAACTGTAAATAATTTGGTACTTATTAAAACACGAATATGGGTTTATCTATGTTTATAATTATAATAACTACCTGCGCCCCGCGGTTTCACCCGCGTTAGTCTTGATCCCGTGGGAATATCGGGATAAAAAGTATCCTTTGTCCTATTCCAGGTTATGGTGTAGACCAGCGGTTCTCAAACTTTTTTGGCCATGGAACCCTTTTGCAAATGTTAATATTTGACGGACCCCAAAAATAATCAGAAACTGCGTTTCATGGAATTCCACTTTGCTCCACCAATATGTCCCACCAGTTTAACAAAGTTGATTGCTTGTTTACAGTTTTGTCGTCCACTGTGTCCCTCTAATTGATTTTGGTGGGTATTTCCCCACCAAAATCTAGAAGTAGAAAGATACAAAAACAAAACTAGAACTTTTAAAAAGGAACAATTCCATCATATATGATATTTGCGTAACTTAAACCGTTTACGCAGCGCACGCAACGGAAGCTCTCAAAAAGGAATATTTTCTCCCGTTTTTGCAACATTTTTCATTTATACTCCGCTCCTATTGGTCGTAGCGTGATGTTATATAGCCTATAACCTTCCTCGATAAATGGACTATCCAACACAAAAATTATTTTTCAATTCCAACCAGTAGTTCCTGAGATTAGCGCGTTCAAACAAACAAACAAACTCTTCAGCTTTATAATATTAGTATAGATAATAAAGTATAGAAGATTTGAAAATAGAGCCTCGCTGCCGCCACATTGTTTTTTATTTTAAACTTGGCCTGTTTCACTCGGGATAATGTAAGGATTCTGATGATACCCCATACATCCAAATCCGTTCAGGCATTTTAAAGTTGTGGTGGAATAAAGAAACTCACATACATACATACACGAACCTTGAAAACATTACACACCTTTTTGGGCAGTCGTGTAAAAAGTAAGCTATGGTGGCTGTTCATGAACACTTTGGGGCGGCATTAGGCAGTAATAATTTTATTTATTTATAATTAAGAATAAATAAGATTTCTCATACAAACCAAATCCCCCCTTTTCACCCCCTTAAAGGCCGAATTTCTAAAAACCTCATCTTAGTTGTTCCTCTACATTATAAAAGGAAGCTATGTGCAAAATTTCACGTTCCTGCAGTAGTTTCGGCTGTGCGTTAATAGACCTCAGTCAGTCATAGCTTCCTCGTATACATCCTTACATATTATAAAACAAAGTCCTACGCCGCGTCTGTCTGTCGTCCTGTACGCGATAAACTCAAAAACTACTGCACTGATTTTCAGGCTGTTTTCACCAATGGATAGAGTGGTTCTCGAGTAATCTTTTGGTATATAATAACCGACATCCACGCGGGCGAAGTCGCGGGCATCAGCTAGTATATAATAAATAGATAGAAGATAGGTTCTTAGCAAAGAGAATTAAACCACTTGAGAGCTGATAGACCGATTTCGTCTAGGCACACGACTCACTACTGCGGGCCGGGGGACGAAGAAATTACAGCGTTTGTGATTGGCCGATGCAACAATGTTAGGGCGAAAGTTCCAAACATAGTGATGCACAAGTCAGTTTTGCAACAATAATATCGATATCGATCAAATCGACGTCTACCATCCTAATTGAACAATAAATTATTAAAATTTGCATTTCACTTAAGAGAATTTATTGTTCTATCCGACAGGGATTGACATTGCGATTACTTATTTTTAATTTGCTGTGAAATGCCATAAACAAACAACGCTATATTTATTTGGAAACTAATTTTCCCTGTTAACTGCATTAATCCACTTTTTCTCAAACATGCTTGGAAATTCGAGCATTATTTTGACAAACTTCTTCGAGATAAATCGAAATTGATGTACTGGTCAAAAACAAGTGACTCATATCTGTCGTGTTATTTAAAAATGGAACGAACTTTTTACTTCAACACAACGCAACCAAGGAGGTAACTTACCAAAGATTTTATTTAAGTTTCGATTTGGCTTGCAAATAGAACTGTTTAAAGTAAAGAAGAAACAAATGAACATATAGGCGCATGAAAAATTATAGTTGTACGCCATTGATTCTGGAATTTTTATTTAATTTACTCAGTTTGAATTTCCGCGCATTATTTGAGAAAAGTACTATCTATACAAGTCTTGGCCGCAATCAGGAATTGATGGACTCACAATGTGTGCCTCGGCTTCGCGTCGGCCCGCATTTTCACTATCGTCCGTCAATGCCCTTACCTACTGCTGGCCGCGACAGTACTGTACTATTCTTTCAGTTACGGAACATTTTGAAATCTAAAATGTAAACATTAAGTACTTAATGTTACTTTTTTACCATTAGGACACTTCGTAAGTAACTTTCATCGACTTAGATAGACTTTGTTTTGAAGTTGTCGCAACACTCTAAGAGTATAAGTGCAGAAAGGGACAGACTTATTGCAATACCCTAGTGAGTGAAAGGGACTTTTCAAAAAGACAACAACGCGGTGTGCATTTTTGTGCCATTTTACGTAAACAACCAGTTAGGCTTGAGCCCAGCAATTAGACTTACTTGCTCACTAATATTATAAATGCGAAAGTAACTCTGTCGGTCTGTGTCTGTCGCGCTTTCACGCCAAAACTACTGAACCGATTTAAATGAAATTTGGTACACAGATAGTCCAGAGCCTGAGGAAGGACATAGGCTGCTTTTTATCGACATACCACGCGGGCGAAGCCGCGGGCGGAAGCTAGTTCTTAATAAAATATTTATTTACTTACCGATGAAGAGTAATGCAATCTTTTTATAGGTGGATGTTCTAGAGGATTTCCCACACCATTTAATTGAACAGGAACTCATAATTGTTTTTATTTATGCAGTAATGTTTTAAAAGATATCAAAATAACCGCGTGTGCAGAGATCCAATAACTGGTCAAAACTAAAATGGCCACTCATATTTCCATCGAGTATCAGTGCAATTCAACTTATGTGTCGTGAGCTTCAATCGCCCGCATGAGCAGTCAAGACGCTGTACGGTCATTGGTTCTTAGGTTTGACTTTCTTGTTTAAAGTAATTATAAATCAGGGTGTGCATTGCCCAGATTTGGCGAGTCAGTTACGCATGAATGTGCCTAGACCGTCTGTCAGGGTTCAAAGTTATGGACCTTTCTCGATTAAATCCAGTCTAAACAAATACGGATACAATGCGCCTCTTTCCTATATCCTCAGAAGATGCAATGACTTGTTCCACAGTTGCGAGCTTGATGTTTTCGGGGGTAAATTGTGTTTAGTTATGAATAAAAAAAAAAAAAAAATGTAGTGTTAATACCAAAAAAGCATTATTTGTAACTTAGTAGTAGTTCAAAGATATTATTTGTTTGTATTATATTATTTGTTTTTATTTGTATTCGCTTTATTTTATTTTTATATTAAATTGATGTTTATGGTAGTGTATGTATACACTTATATAAGTATACATGTACACTTATATACAGGAAAAGTTTTTGACCAGTGCGCAAATTTTTTTTGGTGGTTCAATATCAGTAATAGAACACATTTCCATTATTTATTCAATACTTTTTTTTGTTTTTTTATCCTACTTAAAATCAGCAAAATATGGACACAAACTATTCGTAATAATATCAATGGGCGCGTGCGGCGGCCGGCGCACAGGCGGCGGTGTTGCACGGGGGTGCAACCCCCTCCCGGGCGGCGCCGGGCGCTGTGGCCGACAGTTCGCTCATCGCACGCGCTGTCGTGTGACGTCGCGTCTAATCGCTTTCCCGCGCAAGCGCCGCGCCGCACGTGTCGTGCTTGTACCTACCGGTCACGATGTCGGACTTCAGTAACCGCGAGTTTTACGAGATGGTGCGAGTGTATGTACTGAGTGGTGAAAGTTTGCGAGCAGCTCGCAGAATTTATGCGACGGAGAGCATACCTCCTTAACCCCGCGGTCCCTAATGAAAGGACCATTTTAGCGGCCACTCAAAGGCTGCTTGATCACGGACAGTTCAGAACCCCGATTCATGCACGAGGGTCTGGCAGACCCCGACAGGCGATCGAAATCGAAGAAAGCATTTTTGATTTCTTTGAGCGAGATCCAAGGGCCAGTAACCCACGTAAATACCTACGCCGGCGAATCGAGCGAGCGCACAGCTGATAGGTGGGTACTTTCGCGCGTTCCGCTTCGCCGCGCGCCGCAAGCGCCGGTTAGCCATACAACCACTTTTAAAATAAACATCTTTCGTTAACGATTTTTTTATTTTTTTGTATGAAGACGCATTAAAATAAAAAAATTATGTTTAATAAAACTGGTTTAAGGTTAATATGTCAAAATTTCCGCAGTGGATAAAAACTTTTCCTGTATTGTATAAACCTATATAAATGTTTATGTTTTATGTTCTTTTATTTTTGTTATTACTAGGACTCCGCTGTCCGTCTGTCACCAGGCTGTATCTCATGAACCGTGATGGTTAGACAGTTGAAATTTTTGCAGATGATGTATTTCTGTTGCCACTAACAAAAAATACTAAAAAACAGAATAAATAAATATTTAAGGGGGCTCCCATTCAACATTTATGTGATTTTTTGCTCGATATTGATAACCGCAACAGGTAGACGCTTGAAATATTCACAGAATATTTATTTAGATATTTGCTTTAAAAATAAATAATTAAATTAAAATAAAACAAATATTTAAGGGGGCTCCCATACATCAATCGAGATTTTTTTGCCGTTTTAATTAACTAGGTGATGCCCGCGACTTCGCCCGCGTGGATGTCGGGTATTATATACAAAAACCTAATTTTTTTTTTTTTTTTTCTCAGTATATGGTACATTGAGATCTTACATTAAACACTGTTTCACACATACTACCATGGCTGGTGGAGAAACATTTAAAAACAAAAAAAAAATATGCCAATAATATTAAGTAGGTACATGCAAATCATCGAATTAGGTACATTATAAGAATAATATATAAAATTATGAAATGTTGTATTAAGTTTATGAATTTATGAATTTCATCAAAAAACAATAATATCGAAAATATACTCTTACTCGAGAACCACTCTATCCATTGGTGAAAACAGCATGAAAATCGGTGGGGTAGTTTTTGAGTTTATCGCGTACAGGACGACAGACAGACGCGGCGGAGGACTTTGTTTAATAATATTTATGTAAGGATGGTACGGAACGGAACCCTTTGTGCGCGAATCCGATTCGTTTTACAATTGAACAACTCAAATTACTTAGTGGGACCACTGGGAATCCTTCTCCAGTGTTATATACTTACTCTAAGATGATTTTGCAATAACAATTTAATAATGTTACTCAAACAATAATTATTGGAAAAATAGGTGATAACGTATAACATCACGCCTTGTTTCCTCGAAGGGTTGGGCATAGGTGTAGCATTAGTATACTCACACTTCGCCACTTATGTTTATCTCCCATGTAAAAGGAGGCAAGCCTATTGCCACCAACCGTTCACAAACTTCGGGCTGCTAGTGACTTTCAGATAGAAAACCCAAACGCTTACCAACCGGGGACTCGAACACGGACCCTCATGTTCAGCAGTAGAGCTTGCGATCACCAGACCAACGGCGCAGGTCAGTAGTGAGATATAAAGTTGAAACCTGATTTGAATATTATTCTAATACAAATGAATGTGTTTCCCTTGAGTGATTGCGTAAGAATTTAACCTGAACAGGGTTTGTCTACAATTTTATCAAATACTTTTAGAACAGAGTTTGGACTGTATACGTTTTGGGCAAACCATGTAGTAGTGACTGACCTTTTCTTATCCAGCACTTCTTTGACCATGTTTAAACATTGTGGCCAGTTTTCTTCCTGGAGCACTCCGAGGCAGGTCACACACACACCTTCTACCTTCAACCTCTTGGCCAGTGGCTCACTACATGAGGAGTCTTCTATCATGTGTGACTTGTCTGTGGTGAGCGACTCAGTGCAGGAGGTGTATTCTGGCTCATGTGACTTGTCTGCTGTGTCTTTCTGAGATGGTTCTGTTCTGACTTCCTCGGGAGGATTGACTGTTGGCTCCACAATAGGTTCTAGTTTAATTTCTAAGTCTGGTTTGTATGGCTGGCTGGCTGGCTCCACACACTATTTCAAACAAATCAATTAAAAGAATGAGTACTGGCATGTTGCTACAAGTGGCATTAAATACTGAGGGAACCCACAATGGAGGAAATTGCAGTATGATCTTTGTTATCTTTGTTTCCTTAGGCCCCTCGTACACCTTCCAAAGGTCTAAGACCCCGGGGACCGTGAAATGTCAAGATAAAAATGCATAATTTTATTTTAACTAATTATAATCTTCAGCCCCTGTCCCAAGTTACTTGAGGTAGGTGCAGCGGGTTTTTATTTTAATTAATTTAATCTTCAGCCCCTGTCCCAAGTTACTTGAGGTAGGTGCAGCACGTTTTTATTTTAATTAATTATAATCTTCAGTCCCTGTCCCAAGTTACTTGAGGTAGGTGCAGCACGTTTTTATTTTAATTAATTATAATCTTCAGCCCCTGTCCCAAGTTACTTGAGGTAGGTGCAGCACGTTTTTATTTTAATTAATTATAATCTTCAGCCCCTGTCCCAAGTTACTTGAGGTAGGTGCAGCAAGTTTTCTTCTTCCATTCTTCCCTGTCAACCCTATCATTCACTCACTTCTCATTCATATCATTGCATTTTAAGTAATAGTAGATTTGATCATTTTTGTTATCATTTTTCCATTCAGTATCATTATTTTATATTTGTTCCTGGAATCAAAACATAAAATAATAATCAGAATCATAATCATAAATCTTTATTTATCTCAACATCATAATACAAGCACTGGGTAATAAGATGCATAACAATAGAGAAAGGTGTTTGAGGTAAGAACATCCTGAGTTACAGATCACCCGGCTCTCTTATGGTGGAATCCCACGGTCAGCAATATTGCAGACAGACACCGACGAGCCCGGACGACGAAACATGGGTAGGTGTATGTGCGGGGTATCGCAGACATCGGAAGCGCCTCGGTCCGCGAAGCTTGGCGGTCTGTGGACGTCTGCCGTGCGTGTCCGTCTGCAATATTGCCGATTGTGGGATTCCACCATTAGATAGCACATGTTAATTTACAAAACAGTAGAATCAAGATAATTTAGGTATAAAAAAAAGGTTGAAAAATTAAAACCATATCACAGAAAAGCAAGGGGACATAAAATTCAAAGAAATAACAATTTATGTACCCGTATTATTATTCACTGATATGTACATAAGCATAAATAAAATAATAATGAGAATAACAAAAAATTAAGAATGTAAATGGGGAAATGAATAATGTTGTGCTGAATGTTTGTAAGTGTAGGTGTTTGAGTATAAGTGTGTGGGTGTTAAGACATTGGTTTTAATAAGTTTTCAGTGGCAATGTAGTCCAGATTTAATAGCCAATATAGTACTTTTCTTTTACAAATAGCTTTTGTCTAGTTGTAGATAGATATTTTGTTATTAATTGAATTGAGTTATAAAGAAAAGTGCCAATGTAACAAAAACTTTTGGGAGAAACTAGTATTATAACAGATTATTGAACAAACATTCCTTGATTGTCTATTTAGTGTTGGTTAATCGTGATCTAAGGAAAGTTCAGTGTGTTTTTAGTACTGTCATGAGAATGAACAACTGCCGGTCCTTTAGCACTTGGCAGTGTTGGTAAAGATCGAAAGTTGGATAGAGGATTGAGAAAAAGCAACTAGCTTTTAATGCAGCTCTTTGAGCTCTCTCTAAATTTATTAAGTACATTTTAGAGGTAACGACCCAAGTGGTAATGCAATATACTAGCAAAGACTGGCATAGTGCAAGTAAACTATCTTAATTACTGATGTGTCAGATATATGTCTTAGATTTTTAAATATGTAGATTAATTTTTGGATTCTTTTAACTAGGGTTTCAATGTGTTGTTGGAAGATGAGATGATAATCTATGCCAAGATATTTGATAGAATTTGTTTTAACTAATACAGGGCTAGAACAATGGTTGATGAGTGCATTGTAGAGTTGAGTTCATGAGTGGACTTGGAATCCATGTTGAGGGTAAGCAAATTGGAATATAACCAGTGATACACCTTACCAAGAACTTGTTGAGATAATAATTCAACAAAACATCATGTTACTTGGTCTGAACAGTGATTAGCTGCCCGGCTGCTAGGTCTGTTCCCATCTCCCTTTCCGATCAACACCAACTTTTCAAATTTAAGTACCTGCTTCCTGACAGGCAGTGTGACCAAAGTAACAAAGAATGTATTGGGGGTGAGAATGTGTTGAGTGACCAGTGGTTGATCGTGGATAATCTATCTTTAAGTGTAATTGTTCGAGGATAGATTTGTTCGCTTTCTTTGTAATCCATGGTATGCGGCGCATTCTTCGCCAACACCACATCGCAAAAGCTGCTTCCTTTTTCCGTTCTATTGCCCGAATCATTCACGACTCGGAGCCGTAAAGGAATATTGACAAAACGAGTGTCCTAACTAGTCTCATCGTGGTGACATGGGAGACCTTTCATAAATAAACAATCACGTAGGTATGTAATATCTATTTCATAAAATTTTGAGGTTAAGTAAGTACTAAACTATTGCAAGTCGGAGACTTGCAATATTATAGTACTTACTTTAGCAAAGTTAAAAGTAGACTTACAGATTTTAGAACGAGCTGTTGAGCATTTTCGTAAGCCGATGGAGTCTTTAGTCCTAAATATCGAATACAGCACGCATCGCAGCAGCCCAGCTCCTTACAAAGCTTAATGATAGCTTTTTGATTCATTTTAAGAATTATTTGTCTGTAGATTATTATATGATTTCTGTAAGCATGTGCAATAACTGTGAGCTAAAGATACACAGCAGTGTTGCCAACTCCAAAAGTTCAAATTATCGACTTCCCATGTCAAAATTATCGTTTTTTGGGCAAAATTATCGTACAAAAGAAAAATCCAAATAAAAAAAAAAATATCTCGTAAAACTTTAATTCAAATTGCTATCAAAAATCAATATTTTTTTACTAGAGTCAAAGGGGAAGTATATGCCAAGATTCACCACTAAAGGCGCTAGCAGCACAAACCTTTAACATGTTTTGTCATATTTTTTTTGTTGATATTTTTATGTTTTCTATTATAATCTAAATTAGATTAATTATTCTAATCTAGAAACCATTTGTGCATTTCACGTCAGTCTCACAGACTAGATAGTAACTGTAGGAATGGATGAATAAAGTGCTACTAGGATCTTTTGACGCTTGATAACATTATAAGAGGGCGCTGTTGGTAAACATTTGTGAAATTGTTTTGTGATTAATTGTATTGAACAAAGATCCTCGTAAAGCTTTAACAATCTACATGGGCTTCTACATTGTTAGAAATAACAATGAAAACATGTTTTTACCCGACTGCCCCAGAAAGAGGGTAATGTTTTTCGAGAGTATGTATGTATGTTTGTGCCAATCTGTACAGTGTATACATACACACGTCACACACAACCACCGAGAGTTCTTCGTTGTCAATTGTTAATTTGTTGTTGTTGACTGATTGACTGACAAATGACAATTGATTGATTGACATTGACATTTCATAGTTTTTGCTGCATTTGACAAATGACAATAGACATATTTTTTTTTCTTTCTGCGTTTTGTTTTGTCTGACAAATACGTTTTGTTATTGGATCTTTTTTTTTCAGCGTATCTCAAAATTATCGTACATTAGACATTCATTATCGTACATCGTACCATTGGCCAAATTATCGTACACCCCCATAATTATCGTACGGGTTGGCAACACTGATACACAGACACACGTACTTGAGTATTAATGTTCTGTGCACACAGTGCACACTAGTGATGGATTAATTAGCATTCGCATTCATTGTTAGCTTGTGAAAAATCATTTAGCATTTAGCTAATGAAATTTAGTTGCGAAATTTCGTGAAGTGCTAAGTGAATTATCGCTTCGTACATTTTCATTTTCATTAAAAGTGCGAATTAAAATGAGCGTTCACCATTTTAATTCGCACTTTTAATAAAATTTTCATACTTCATTATTATCAATTATCATCATATTAGCTATTAGCATAGCAATAGCAATTATCATGCTAAGACTCAATAATTCACTTGTTAATGAAATTAATGAAAAATCGCATTAATTGCCATTACTAGTGCACACGCACTCACGCAGCAACAGTAAGACAGTCATAGAGTAAAGCATAGATTACTATTATATATAGGGTAGAGTAAAGTAATATATGAAGACAGTAAACAATTAAAGTATTAAAAAAATACAAAGTACGTTTCTTTTCACGGCCCGATAAGACAAACAATATTGGAAAAGAAATATTATCTTTAAAAAAATATTATGTGGTAAAAATATCGATAAAAATTATTTAATTTATTTAAATACTTTTAACGGTTTCCTTAAAACTAGTGTTCGTAAAAAGTATTTGAGTAAGGGTAAGGATAGCAATATTTTTATATTTCGTCATTGACACAATGAAAACGAAACGTTTCGGAGCTGCTGTATTTTTCAACGTTTTGTTTTTGCATTGTGATCATTTATTTTGTCCATAACTCAGACCAACAAAAAAAGAAAGACGGAGCATTATGTACATCAAAAGTGAAGCCACCTTTTTATCTATGTGTGTGTAAAAAGGGTTGTCATTTGTTAAAGTTTTTCCCTATAATTTGGGTAATAATATTTTGGGTAGGATAATATTGTACGAGTAAGATATTGTTGAGTATGGTATTGTACCTCAATTGTTAGGAAGGATTCCGAAACAAAACCATTATTTTTTACATCGCAAAATAAAATAAAATAACAATTAAGTACAAAGTGCATTTACAGGTTGGCAAAAAAGAGTTTGGAAAAAATGAGGGCGCCACTACCGCACATAGGTCACTTCAAATAGGAAATGCGTCAAAGAATTTAAATAAATAGTGAAAAACGCTGCTTGTACTGACTTTAAAACCTACTAGCACTTGTCGGCAAAGTAGTGCCAACATCATAGGTCTGCATTACTTATGTAAAATATTTAGTTTCATTTGTCACCGCATCATACTCTTTTTTGCCAAGCTGTACATACAGCCCTATCGTCAATGGCTATATGAGGCAAGACTGGTAACTCCTACAAAAAAAAAAAAACACGAGAGTTATGTTTCGGCGGTCGGGATTTCAGTTAAAAAATATTTATTTATTACAATATCAATTTAATTATAAAAATACAGGATATTAAGCCGGTGGCTGATGCAAGACTGAATACAATGCAAAGTAAAATAATTCTATTGAATTTCCGGTAAATGCATAGTTGCAATACGACGCATGCTGACGGCGGCTGCATGCTCAGCGTAAACGCGTGTTACGATGAGTTAACTCGAGTAATGGCAGCTTTTGATTAAAACCTTAGGTAGATAAAATGAAGAATTAGGACATACTTGAACAAACGTACAGCCAGAACTTTGTGAAACTGAGTTTTCAGCAATTGCGTAGGACGACGAAAATAACATCTAAAAAATAAAATTTGGGACAGTAGTATTTAAATAAGCTAGACCAAGCTGAGAAACTAAATAAAATAAAATAAAAAATAAAGTCTCGTGTTTAATTACTGTTTTGATAAAATCTCATTTTTGTTTTTTAAATTTTATATACCTTTTTAGGATATCCGCTTTTGATCACACGGCGAAGTCCACGATTAGTTGAATAAAGGTCATTATTATCAAAATGATCGGAACAAACCACGCTGGTTTTCGATGGCAGCTATTCTGGATCATTCTGTGGCGAACCAATTAATTATCTGTGGTTCCCACCGTGGTATAACCTGACAACACTGGTTGAGTGGTTGGTCTGGGATAGGTCTATGATCACAAAGTACATTATACTATTGTCTATGATCCAAGAAGTTTTTGGACACTGATCTGTAAAAACCTGCTAGGATAACCGTGCGTTTGCACTGGCGAAACATTCGAGACAAAACATGTTTAAATCTCTAGTTCCTGTCAATATTCCATAGAATTTTTGACAGGAACTAGAGATTTAAACATGTTTTGTCTCGAATGTTTCGCCAGTGCAAACGCACGGTAATATTAATAAACTCTGTGTACTACCAACAATAATATCCTGGATACTGTCAACAATAGTGGATACTGTGCTGTTTTATATTATTAATACACGTCTTTTGCAACTGGACTGAGTTTCATTCATAGGGCGCCGTAACGCGCCTAAATTGGTGACCCCGACGATAGAAGAACATATCAACGTAAAAAAGAAAACTAGAATCCAGTATTGTGAAGCGCAACGAGTCCACACTAATGCCGGACAGCGGTTTTCTTCGTGAACAGATCCAAGTCGGTACCTACTCGCCATTACGCGAGTTTACTTACGATAATCGAGGAATTATTACTTTTTGAACATTCGTGCTATTGGTACATTGACTAACGAAATAGTGTTCAGTTGTTGCATACTTTCAGTGCCAAATTACACCGTATTTGAACGTTATTGTCCTGAAACAAGAAAATCATCGAACCCCGCGACAGCAGTGCCATTTTTTCTTGTGCGGTTTTATTAGGAAACTTCAAACTTTGCGCGCGAAGCTTGACACTTGACAGTGCCTGTCATATGTCTCCTGTCATCACGGTCTGCAAACTTCAAACGTCAACCGGCTGCGTTCCAGAGACATTCAAAACGTAAAACCGTGTTCCGTATTCCAATAGTGTGACAACAAAAGCCTGTAAGTTTTTTTTTCTCATCTTTTTGCATGGGTGGACATTCCTACAACTTACCTCAAATCTACTAAGTTTGTGCATCAAATACTATATGGTGTCTCTTTATGAACAATAAGTGTTTAGGTTTAAACTGAATGCCTCAACAATAACTACATTTTATTGTATTTCTCTTCTTTATTTTGTGCATTCCACTTTTATGATTTTGGTTAATATTCCGCTATAGTTATTGCTTTGGGGCACATGCATGCCAGGGCATGGTGGCAATACAAATAATTTAAAAAGAGGTTTTTCTAGAATTGTTTATTTTTTATTACTGTTTACACAAAAAGTTTGCATTTTATTGCCTGTGTGTTGCAAGTATAATTTTTATTATTTGTGCTCTTTATTATGTATGTGTTTTCTCATGAGAAATATTTAACTCTTTGATTTACTGCTGTGCCAACATTGTATAATTTATGTTGCATTCCTCTTCATAGTGTTGTGTGTGAGTTAAATATAATTGTATAGTAACGCAATGGCAAACGACGGCCAGGAGATTTTCCTTGATCCTAAACCTGGAACTGGTGGTGAACAGTCTGTCGACACCCCTTCCACATCTCAACCTATATTAGTCAATAGAGTGTCCATACGCGTTCCCCCTTTCTGGCCTGACCAGCCCGGCCTCTGGTTCGCAAGCCTATAAGCACAATTTCATATCAGTGGCATCACACAGGAGTTGACTAAATATTACTACGCCGTAAGTCAGCTCGACACAAAATCTGCAACTGAAGTTGAGGACATCATCATTGAGCCACCTAAGGATCAACCTTACACTTGTCTAAAGAAGGCTCTCATTTCTCGTTTCTCTTGAGTCCTATGAAGACAAAATTAGAAGGCTCCTTGAGAAAGAGGAGATAGGGGATAGGAAGCCCTCGTCATTCTTGCAGCACCTTAGGACTTTTCTGGTTCATCTTTTCCAGAGCAACTCCTCCAAACTATTTGGACGAATAGTTTGCCTAATTACATGCAAGGCATTTTAGTTGCGCAAAAACATTCATCCCTTGAGGACTTGGGCGATCTGGCTGATAAACTGCAAGAAATCAGTCTGCAACCAGTGAATGTGCACGCAGCAAGCAGGGCATCATCATCATCATCTAGTGGACACCAAGGAGCAACTTAAGTTGCTCCAACAACAAGTGGCGGATCTGACACGGCTTGTAACCGGCCTCACCACAAGTAATAACAGAAACCACCGCAGTCGTTCAGGTTCACGCTCACGCATTCCTAACGGCCAATGCTGGTACCATAGGCGATTCACTGCCAAAGCTTCCAATTGCATACAACCGTGCATGTGGTCTGCTTCCGTACCACAGGGAAACTCAAGCAGCAGTCAGTAGTGGCGACCACCTACTGCTCCTTAGCGAGTCGCCGTCTATTTGTTACCGATCGGTATTCGGGCCGACGATTTTTAATCGACACCGGATCCGATCTTTCGTGCCTACCTAGACGTTTCAATGGCACTAAAATAAATACTTTTGGTCTGGTCGAACTAAAATTGAACTTAGGTTTAAGACGCGATTTTGTATGGAAATTCATAGTCGCAGAAGTAGGAACTCCAATAATTGGATCAGATTTCCTGGCTCATTACCACCTATTACCAGACTGTGGTCATGGAAGGTTGCGAGACGGTAAAACAGGGTTGTCAGCTGAAACAGAATTCTCGTCAATCGATCAACCCAGCATTAAACTCATTCAATCTACTGAGTCACGATACTCGCACATTTTGACCGAGTTCCCGAGCATATCACGTCCTCCTGGCGCGCCCAAAGCGGTAAAGCACACTACGGTGCACTTTATCAAAACAACCGATGGCCCACCCGTGACAGCGCGACCACGTCGCCTTGCCCCACTTAAGCTTCGAGCTGCTCAGAAAGAATTCGAGGAAATGATTCGCGTAGGCACCGCTCGTCCCTCCAGCAGCTCATGGTTCTCCCCGCTACATCTCGCGCTTAAAAAAGACGAGACCTATCGACCGTGTGGTGACTACCGCGCATTGAACGCCCGCACAATTCCTTACTGCTACCCTGTCCGTCATATAGGGGATTTCAGCCACAACTTGTCCGGATGCTCTGTTTTCAGTACCCTAGATTTAGTTAAAGCATATCAGCAAATACCAGTAAATTCGGAAGATATTTGTAAAACAGCCATAATCACACCCTTTGGACTCTTTGAATTCCCCTACATGACCTTTGGCCTTAGAAATGCCGGACAAACATTTCAAAGGTTCATAGACGAAGTTGTGCGGGGACTTAATTTCTGTTTCGCATACGTTGACGATATCCTCGTGTACTCGAGGGACCCCCAGCAGCATGCTGAACATCTAAGGCTCTTGTTTAACCGGTTACATCAATATGGAGTGGTCATCAACCCGGCGAAGTGTGTACTTGGGGCAGCCGAGGTAACGTTTTTGGGTTACCGTATTAATGCTGCAGGCACTTTCCCTCCCGAAGACCGTATCCGTGCTTTAGTGGATTTCCCTCTCCCTAAGACCGTGCAAGGTGTGCGTAGGTTCTTGGGCATGTTAAAGTACTACCGCAGATTTTTGCCCGACGCCGCCAAGTATCAGGCCCCCTTAATCGACGCAGTCGCTGCAACTAACAGCAAAGGCGCAAAACCATTTCCATGGACGCCCGAGCTCGAACAGTGTTTTGATGACTGCAAGAAAAGCCTAGCTAACGTTACCACATTATCGCACCCCAATTGTGAGGCCCCTTTAGGCCTTTTTACCGACGCGTCCAGCATGCACATTGGTGCATGTTTACAGCAGAAAGTCGATGAGAACTGGCAACCTCTCGCATATTTCAGCAAAAAGCTAACCGAGAAACAATCTCAATGGCCTGCTTATTATAGAGAACTTCTAGCTGTATACGAGAGCGTTCAACACTTTCGGCACATATTAGAAGTGCAAAACGCAGCAGTTTTTACTGACCATAAGCCCCTAGTGTATGCCTTCATGCAGCGTCGCGATAAGCTTCCACCAACACAACTCAACCAGCTAACTTTTATCAGCCAATTTACCACCGGCATACGGTATATTAAGGGCACCGACAACGTAGTCGCTGATGCTATGTCGCGGGTTGAATCCATTTCATTAGAAGTGGACTACCAAGCCCTTGCAGAGTCGCAAGAGAGAGACGAGGAACTCAAGGACGCGAGCTCATCTACTTCTTTGAAATTGAAAAAAATCGTTGTTCCTGGAACCAACACTTCCATACTCTGCGACACGTCGACGGGTAGACCTCGCCCACAACTTTTTTTTTTTTTTTCCGGTGTGGATAATCCTCATGGATATCCTCCGCCCTGGGGTGGGCGGAGGGGTCTGTCAGACTCTTACTGACTAAAAACCACCCCGGTGTTCCGACTCACACCTACGCCGGGCGTCGCGGGAACGTAAGAATCTTCCGCAACCCCCGACTGGTGCCGGCCCGCCAGTGCAGGCCTCCTCGGGTCAGGGGAGTGAGGTGTCTGACTCCCCCCGTGACGTCAAAGAGGAGCGCGCGTGGAACACTACGCGCCGCCACCTCGGGTCCTGATGTGTGGGGGGCGACAGACGTCCCCGAGTCCGTCACCCCTGGACCCATTTAGGGGGGCTGGAAGAGGGCGTTATCCGCCCTCCGCCGACGCCCGGTGCGCCTGCTGCGGGCCGGGTGAGTGGACGAAATCTCCCTCTCCCTTTCCGCAGCCTCCTTCTGCGAGACGACCGTCTCGCAGTAGGAAACCACCGCGTCCCAGGACTCCCCGCTGCCGACCATGGCATTCACTACGGCCGACAGCGACAAGTCACCGCCTACTTCTGAGATGAGGGCACGGCGTGGCTCCTCCCAAGCGGCACACTCTGCCAGCGTATGCCGCGCCGTGTCCTCCCGGCAGTCGACGCAGTGATGACACCGGGCGTCCGGCTCCCTGTTTATGCGACACAGGTACTTCCCGAAGCAACCATGCCCCGAGAGCACCTGCGTCACCCGAAACGACAGGGAGCCGTGCCTCCTCCCGAGCCAGCGCTCGAGCACCGGCCGGACCGCCTCGATGATGTCGAGGCCGGCGGTAGGGCGTGAAAGCCTTTCCCGCCATTCCGCCACCAGGACCTCGCGAAGCTGAGACCGATGCAGCTCTAGACCTCGCCCATACCTCACCTTACCTTTCCGTCGAGCAGCTTTCGACCGACTGCATGGTCTCAGTCACCCAGGCGTGAGAGCAACCTTACGATTGGTGGCTGAGCGTTACGTCTGGCCGCATATTAACACCGACTGCCGAAAATGGGCAAAGTCATGCATAAAGTGCCAACGCAGTAAGGTAACCAGGCACACATCTGCACCGCTGATGTCTTTTCCGATCGCATCAAACAGATTCTGTCATGTCCACATTGATATCATAGGACCACTGCCGTCTTCAGACAATTTCACATATTGCCTGACCGCGGTTGACAGATTTATTTATTTATTTATTTATTTATTTATAGTTAATTAAAACGGCACAGGTCCAATTACATTAATTAACATAGAATTATAAAGATTAAAATAAAATAAGCATTCAAATAACATTACAAACAGTACAAACATTAAATTCAAATTCAGAGATATACAATTCGTGGATAAAAGTATTAATAATAATTTGCGTAAATGTAAATAAATTAAAAAACATCATAAACTAACATGTAACAGTGGACACCCTCGCATATTGTCTCTCACAAAACACCAGACAAGCACGCATCATTTTCTTCCAATCATCAGCAAACACATCACATTCAGGGTCAGTAGTCAGGAGGGCGTTTAGCATCCTTAGGGTTCGACATACCGGGGATGCAGCTCTGGCAACAGATCTAGATAGCGGTAGTGCGAACAGGTTATGCCGGCGGCTTTGACGGTGCCCAAGGTATTTGTCGGGCACAAATAGGCAGCAGAAAAGTCCGTGGAGCTCAGGGCAGTCAATACGACCGTTTAGGGTTTTACAGGCAATCGTGAGCTGATCAAAGCCCCTTCTTACCTCCAACGAATTGAATCCCAACACCCCCAGAAGATAGTTCGTTGGATACATGAATGGATAGTGATGGTACAGCCTTTGATACAAAAATCTCAGGAAGGTTTTCTGAACTTTCTCAAGCATCAGTGTCTGTGACGCAGTATGTGGATGCCAGACACAGGCGCTGGACTCGAGTTTACTCCGAACCAAAGTGGTGTATAGGAGTTTAATAATACTGGGATTGCGAAAGTCACGAGCGTTCCTCAAGACAAATCCCAGACGCCTGAAGGATTCCTTTGCAAGGGCAGACACTTGGTCTCTAAATGTCAGACCTCGGTCGAAAGTCACTCCTAAGTCCTTAACGCTGGTGACACGAGTGATCACTATACCCCCCAAATTATAATCGTATTTTATTGGTCTCAACGCTCGACCATAAGTCATAACGCTGCATTTACTAATATTAAACAACAACTTGTTCGCAATGCTCCACTCATAGACGGTATCGATATCTTTTTGTAGGAGTTCGCAATCCACCTCTGTTCTGATTTGGGCAGCTAGCTTTAGATCGTCGGCGTATAGTAGACATTTTGCGAATCGAATCTTACAAATTAGATCATTGATCATGATCAGAAACAGAGGCGGCCCCAATACGGATCCCTGACTCACACCCGAGCGAGTGTAATAAGCCTTCGACTCAAAGCAGCCATGTCGGACGAACTGTTTGCGATCCCGTAGGTAGTCGGCGAAGAAGTTAAGAAGACCGGATGAGAAGCCCGTAGCCCCTAACTTTGCCAAAAGCACATCGTTGTCCACCCTGTCGAACGCCTTCTGGAAATCAAAATACAGAGTGTCGACCTGCCTACCAGATTCTAGGCTACTGGATATAAAGTCAACATGAACCAGCAGATTTGAGTTCACGGAGCGACCAGGTCGAAAACCATGTTGAGCATCGGAAAGATATATATTGGTTTGTTTATAGATAACAGTGTGAAGTATATGTTCAAAGACCTTTGCAATGGTTGATAAAATAGCGATGGGTCTGTGTTCCTCGACAGATGTCTTGTCACTGGTTTTAGGGATGGGAGTAACACGTGAAGTCTTCCATATCTCCGGATACACGCCCGATTGAAGAGCTAGATTAAAAACATGACATAAAGGGGCTGCTAATATACTGCTACATCCTTTAACGATATATGCAGGGATGTTATCTGGGCCGACCGAGCTGCAGGGTTTGAGTTTGGAAATACCCCTAACCACGTCTGGAGGGACTAAAACGGGCAGGGGAAAATTACCTCCCTCACTATTCACCGTGCTTGATTTCGGGTCCAATTCTGGTGTGTCCGGCAGAAATACGCTGGAAAAATACTTAGCAAATGCCTCAGCAGCTTCGACACCTGAATAGACCCTGCCATCAAGCACAACGTCCGGCTCAAACCCACCCTTAGATCGCAGGCTTGAAATGTGCTGCCAGAACAGTTTTGGATTCTTGCCTAGGCTGTTTTCCACATTAGAACAATGCAATCTATATGCCTCCTCGGTTCTCACTTTTAATTCCGACCGCAGTGCGCTAAACTGAGCATATGTAGCATCACATCGGGATTGTTTCCATTTATTATGGAGTTTTGATTTACTACGAGTGTCCCTTACGATATCTCTAGTAAACCAGACTGGGTACCGCTTATTACCAGAGGTCCTTCTCGTCTTCTTTGGAATAGAGGAATCAAATAAAATAATCAGATATACGCGCTGGCCCGAAGCGTGGCCTATGACATCTATCACGGCGGAAGAAGTGGCAGACACGCTGGTGACTGGTTGGATATCCCGTTACGGGGTGCCAAGCACAGTGACGACCGACCAGGGTCGTCAGTTTGAATCCGCCTTGTTTCGGCGCCTTATGAACGTTTGTGCAACAAAGCGGATTCGCACAACCAGTTACCACCCGTGCGCAAACGGCATGGTAGAACGCATGCACCGCCATCTAAAAGCTTCTTTAATGTGCCATCCCCAAACGTGGAGCAAGGCACTTCCACTGGTACTCCTTGGCATGAGGACTGCCCTCAAAGAGGACCTAAATACCTCATCCGCTGAGCTGGTCTATGGAGAACCCTCCGACTTCCCGGAGAACTAATCTTGCCAGCGGAAGAACCTAGAAGCTCAAACGACATCACAGATTTCGTCACGGAGTTGAGGAGCCGGATGGAAATGTTACGTCCAATACCAGCCTCACGACACGCTCGACCGTCAACCTTCGTATTCAAAGATTTGGCGACGTCGACCCATGTTCTAATGCGCGACGACACTGTTCGACGGCCTCTGCAACCTCCTTACACCGGCCCATACTGCATCTTGAGGAGAAGGGATAAAACCCTTACCTTGGATATGAAGGGAAGAGAGGCTACGGTCAGCATAGACCGTGTTAAGCCAGCATACCTGGACTCTGAACTGGTTTCCTCTCCACCTGTCTCAGTTCCTGTTCCAGTTTCTCCTTCCACACACCCAACTCCCTCCATGCCAACAACTACTCCATCCCCTTCAGGCACTGTCACCACCAGAACTGGCAGACGGGTTAAATTTAGGGACATCCTAGATTTATAGTTCTCTTCTTGTATTGTTTTATTTTTTTCTGTGTGTATACCTTGTATTTCTCCGTAGGGGGGTGGTGTGGCGAACCAATTAATTATCTGTGGTTCCCACCGTGGTATAACCTGACAACACTGGTTGGTCTAGGATAGGTCTATGATCCATGAAGTTTTTGGACACTGATCTGTAAAAACCTGCTAGGATAATATTAATAAACTCTGTGTACTACCAACAATAATATCCTGGATACTGTCAAAAATAGTGGATACTGTGCTGTGTTATATTATTAATACACGTCTTTTGCAACTGGACTGAGTTTCATTCATAGGGCGCCGTAACGCGCCTAAAATTCCAACTATTTCTTATAGCTACTATCCATTTACTTTTATTTTCAATATTACTTGGAAATCTAAAATATTATATACATAAAAGAACAGACACATAATTACTCGAACTAAAAAATATCGAACGGGGAAATTTCAAATCATATTATGGCAGCCCTCGCACTTTAAATGTCACTGTTTTCGTTCGTTCATTTTTTCAGGTTTTTGTTCCAAGTAACCTAAAATTCATAGTTAACTAAATTAAGAAACGATGTTATTTGAAGTACTTACATGTGAAAATTGATTCCGTAAGACTTTTTATGTGATTTGATATTGTTTTTACAAATTTTCACTACACAAGAAGGCATAATTCTATTTTTTTTATTGAAGTTTACTAGACGACGACTCGTGACGTACTAGGAGCGATGAGCATAGTTTTTGTGTAGGTGTGTGCGTGAGCCTGTGTGTTTACTTGCAGGAGCATAGTTTTGTGGCTACACGTTTGATGTACGTAGTGCTCCGTCTTTCTTTTTTTGTTGGTCTTACCGTGCGTTTGCACTGGCGAAACATTCAAGACAAAACATGTTGAAATCTCTATTTTCTGTCAATGTTCCATACAATTTTTGACAGGAACTAGAGATGTCAACATGTTTTGTCTTGAATGTTTCGCCAGTGCAAACGCACGGTGAGGTCCATAATAACTACAGTATTAGAACAACAAAAAATAATCAGTTTCTATGAGAAACAGCAATTAAACCGAAATATTTTGATTACAAATACCTACTCTGGTAATGTTTGTTTTTTTTAATGAGTTAATGCTCTGCTCTTGATCCCGATCTAGACAGCTTTGTCAAGATGTGGTCGATTATGGAGCGAGCAAACCTATTAGGTGCCGATTTACTCCAGCTTTAAAGGCGTAAGGTTGTAAGTGCCCGGAAATACAGACGCCGGCAGTGAATTCCACAACTTGGCTGTGCGCATAATAAAAGACTTCTCAAAGTATAAGTCCTGAGGATTTCTACCAAATGTGGATGATATCCTGCAGTGCGTCATATAATCCGATGATAGAAAAGAGATGGCGGGATAAGCTCATGGAGCTCTTGCGCACACTCTCCAAAGTAGTGCAGTCTGTAGAACACCGACAAACAAGCAACTGGGCGTTTATGGGTTAAGCTTTGTAGCTTAGATTTTGATAACAGTTCGTCACTTACTAGCCTCTCTCAGCTGTGCGTTGAAACGAGTCAAGAACGGCAAGCTGGTATTTGGCGGAGCTATCCCATAAGTGACTGCAATACTCCATGCATGAGCTATATACAGGGTGTAAGGGACAGCCCTCCGCAAATTAACAGGGGGCATTCAGCTCCTTATTTTGAATCATATTCCAACGGAAATTTTCTCAGGAAAGTTTTCATTTTTTTAAATCGTTTTTTCAGTTACTATTCCTTTAATTCAATGTAAAATTACATTCTCTGAACGCAGCACTTCATTTATGTAAATAAAACAGCAAAAACAAAAAAAAAACAGCAATTGATGTTGAAATACTCGATCGAGCCCCCCGCGCCACAGGGAGTGCGACTACGTGGGTTTTGCCGCGGTAATAATACATTGCGCGTCAGGTAATAATACAAATCAGGTTTATTGGATTCCCATAACGTTCCTGAAATAATTTCATGTACCGGTCGTATTAGTATGATATGCTGAATTCATCCCATCAGTCTGCGGAGGGCTGTCCATCCTGTATAAAGTGAAAGCTGTCCAGGTGTGAAGTATCGTTTCACCTTGTTTAAAATGCCCAACTTTTTGGCCGCAGTTTTAGCCTTAGCCTCGATTGTGGTGCCAAAGTTGAGGTTAGTTGACAACTTCATGCCAAGAAGTTCTAGGTGGTCGGTGATGCTAATAGGTGTACCCTGGATAGTAGGAGCTAGGTGGAATGGATTCCGTTTAGCGGTAAACAGGCCTGAGTTTTGGAGGCGTTAAAATTGACCAGATTGTCATATCCCCACTGGGAAAAGAGATTTAAGGTCAAATTCGTTCGCTCTACCATGGCCTCTCTTTGAGAACAGATTTCCCGTTGGTTGACCCTCGCACTGGTCAGGTATCTCTCTGTGACAGTCCTGTTATCTGCATAACCAACAAGACCTAACTGAAGCAGGTCATTTATGTGGAGCAGGAAAAGTGTCGCAGAAAGAATAGACCCTTGAGGAACTCCAGCATTTATAAAATAAATAAATAATAAATAAATAAATAATACTTTTATTGTACAAGAAAGAAACACATAAATTATACAGTAAAAGATGATTGTACAAGTGTTTATCAAAATTAGGTAGAACAGCTGGTTCCTGAACTAAGTAAAACGATACTTGTATCTCAGGAGCCAAAGTTCCTCACAAACTATGTAACTAAATGCAATCAGGTTGAGGTGACTCAGTAATTTCAGGTATCATTATTGAGAAAAGTATTCATGAGGAGATCATTAAAATACCTTCTGTATCGTCGTAAGACAAATTCAGCAACCAATTTGTTAGCTTTGCTTTCAGTGCAAACTTGGTCAACGTGTAAATTTCAATTAAACGGTGTACCCTATTATAAAGCCGAGCACTTAGGACCGAGTAATGGCGGCTAGCAAAAGCGGAACGATATTGGACGGAGTCACAAATCGGACGACCTCGACGTTTTAGGAGGATGTTTGAGTCGAGAGGTAGGATGGAGTGGCGGCGTAAGACAACACGCAAAATGAAGAGTTGTCGCACAGTGAGGACTTGGGTTTCAGAGTACAGTAGGGCGGTTGGATAGTCTCTACGCTTAAAATGCATAACCTTTAGAATCACCCTTTGAGCACGTTCTATTTGAATTAGAAGGTTTTTATAAGTGCCTCCCCATACTGTAATACAGTAGGTGATTATTGATGCACATAGACTCTGGTAGACCAATGACAAAGTTGCAGGGTCAGCTGAGTGTCTTAATTCTTTAAATAAAAAGATGAGCTTCCTTGTACGTGTACATAATGCCCCGATGTGAGTGCGCCAGGTTAGTTTTTCATCTATGTACACCCCTAGGTATTTGATACTCGAAACTAAGGAGAGTGTAAGACAACCGCAGCTGGTATCATGCTCTGAACAGGAATGGGCTTTTACTATACTAGACTCGGTAGATAAAGGAATAGAATTCGGCAAGGAAAACCGTAATAGTTTAGTCTTCTCAATATTGAGAGTCAAGAGATTTGCTGAAAGCCACTCCATCACAAGGCTGAGAGAGTGTTCCGTTCTTTGTTTGGCTTTGTCCCAGTCATCATCATATATTATAAGTGCTGTATCGTCAGCGTAGGTGAATATATCACAGTTGGGGATAGACATTTTGCACAAATCATTTATGAATATTAGAAACAAGGTAGGTCCCAATATACTTCCTTGGGGCACCCCAAAACAGATACACTCATCCTCGCTGACAAAGGAATTGATCTTTACACGCTGAGTTCTACCAGACAAATAATCTGTGAACATTTTTAACGCAAGGCCACGTATTCCAATGTTTTCCATCTTCAGAAGCAGTAAGGGGACAGAAACTGAGTCAAATGCTTTACATAAGTCTAAAAAAACCCCATAGCATTTTTGCTTTCTATCTAGATTGGAAACAACGCTGTTTACAAGATCTTGGACAGCGTCTTCAGTGGAGATTCCTTGTCTAAATCCGTACTGGTTGTTGGCAATTATTTTAAATTTGTTGAGATATGAGGTTAAGGAATGGTTTAATATTTTTTCAAGGATTTTAGACAAAGAACTCAAAATGGAAATTGGCCTATAATTGGACACATTGCTTCTGTCCCCACTTTTATAAATTGGATGGACTATGGCTTTCTTAAAAACTCTAGGAAAAATACCTGTATCTATAGCACGATTACATATGTGAGTTATGGGTGAAGTGAGTATAGGGCTGGATTGCTTGAGAATTTTTACTGGGATGTTATCGTGGCCAGTGGCACAATCTGTCCGCAAATTACAAATTATCCCATAAACCTGTGACTCGTCAACCGGCATGATAACGAGGGAATTTGTCGGAGTCGGCTGAGCTGTGTTATTTAAGGGGGGATAACAGGAAGGTTTAATTTTTGAGGCTAGGTTTTCGCCCACACTCACAAAGAAGTTATTTATTTGGTTTATAGACAAATTTCCATCAGCAGAGCCCAGGACAAGATTATCGGGTGACTGGGGCTGAAAACTAGAGTTAGTGATGGCTTTGACTGCTTTCCATGTAGCCTTGATGTTATTTTTAGCCTTTATCAGCTCATTCCTGTCATGAGCGCGCTTCAGTTTTTTTAACAAATTATTCAAGAAGTTACGGTAACGCGTATAGGTGGTTCTTAATATATCGTTATCGGGTGACGAGGTTGATTGTTGGTGAAGGCTATCGCGGTTTTGGATGCAACGGACAAGACCCGTAGTCATCCACGGTTTGAGAATTCGGGTTTTGTTAGATACTTTTATAGTTTGCGAGTGCTTAGAAGAAATTTGTTTAATTATTTCAACGAACAGGTCGGCTGCTAGATTCGGATCAGATTCATTTAATACAGGGCTGAAGTCAGTGTTGCCTAATTCGCTTTTGATAGCCAAATAGTTCAAACGGTAAGTGAAGGTATTTGGAGATTTTACTATATTTTTTTTATTTTTAAGACACAAGATGATAGGTAGATGGTCAGTTATATAGGTGTCGAGTATGATAACTTTAGCGGTATTTTTAGTTTTTAGTAAAATATGGTCTAGGCAATTTCCAGATCTAGTAGGATGCACATGGGCCAGAAGTAGTCCAAGCGAGGCACTGAGGGTGAGATAGGCATGCGAGTGACGGTCATGATTATTAGGCTTAATATCGATGTTCATGTCCCCGACTAGAGTTATGTTTTTGTACCGCTTTATAGATCGAACTAAGGAGTCTAGACTGTTAAAGAAATTTTCGAGATCTGAGAAAGAAGGGGAGCGATATACACAAATTATAGCCGTATTGCCTATAAAACACACCAAACAATTGGCATCTTGAAAGGTGGGTTCGGCGATAGAGCATTGTATGGTGGTCTTTGTGTAAATCGCAATACCGTCATTTTGGGTAGGATTATTTTGGCTGGCATGACACGAATAACCTTGAAGAGTCGGAAGTGACCCGGTAACTTTTAACCAGCACTCAGTAAATACAATAACATCATAGTCTATTTTAGTTGTAGTTAGCATGGTAATAAATTGGTTAAAGTTTTTATTAATGCTTCTAATATTTATGTGGATTACTTTAAGGTAAAGATGAGGGTATCTAACAAAACCCGAAGAACGCTCTGGTGAGCATATGTGGGAATTAGCTATAGTGATGTTGTCAATGTCTGTATTTATGTTATTTATATTAGCCATCGGTAGAAGTAAACTAGCAAGTGAAAAACTGGGACAAGCAACAAGCAATGCAGTGGTTGAGAAGTTGTAGGTGTGTCGTGCAATACTTTCTTACGAAAATTGAGAAAATGATGTGAGTAGTATGTGTTAGGAGCGAGTTTATGTGTTACAGCAGTCTTCATAAAACAAATAAATATAAAAGTAAAACTGTTCATAAAACTTAAGAATAAAATAATCATGAATAAAAACAAAAAGGCTACGCACCAGGAATAGGGCAGCACAAGGACTATTACATAGGATGTAACTAATAGAGAAAATAGTCATTCCCTATTTTTTATCGCAGATAAACAGTTTTCAGAGGCGATTTGAATGGGCTTGTCGTCAGGCTGAATTTTCATAAGAATTTTCCCGTTTACACTCCAGCAGGATAATTTATGTGTCTTAGCATATTGACGACATTCATAAAATAGTTTTCTCATGGATGGAGTGAGATGTTCAGCAGCATAAATGGGGGATTTATCTCCTGGCAGCCCAATTGTTTGAGTGTTTAGCTTATCATTTGGCGATCGCGCTTTGTTGAATTGTTTTATATTGGACAAGAACTCATTTCTACAGGAGACCGTCGTAAACTCTGCCACAATGGAACGCGATGAACCCGGTTTACCAGGTAGACGATAGATATCCCGGAGACTCGATTTATTAATGTCTAGGTCTACAGCTTTCCCTACTCCTGATACGATCGCGACGAGGTCTTCCAGTTTTTCATTTTCTTTCGCTGGTACGTTGCGAAGTTCAATGGTGGCTGGACGGAATTGTAGGTTAAGTTCCTGTATTTGCTTTTGTAGATGACTAATAGATTTTTCTTTTTCAGTGTTCTGTGTCTCCAACTCGGAAAGTTTACTTTTCATATCCTCGTAATCCTTGTTCATATAAGTCATGCTGTTCTCTAGTTCTTGGGTTGTTTTTTGTATTTCCGAGCATTGGAGCTTAAGTTCCGACACATCCTTGGCCAGTGACGAAAATATTGCGTCCTGTTCAGCTTTCCAGGTGGTTAGGCGCAGGTCGTGGTCATTTTTCCAGTCGTTCAACATTTCCATAAGCTCGACTTTAAGGTCATTACATATGCAAGGCGACAGCGTCTCAGGGTTGTCCGGAGAGTTTTCAAGACGCTGGCGCTTACTTCGGTTGGTAATGTTATCAGTCTCATTTGCCTTGAGTTTAGGTTCCGTTTGCGATTTGCCCTGTTTGGTAGGTTGTTTTGAGGTTGGAGGGGGAGTGCGGCGAGTAGACATTGTAAAGTTTAAAGTAGCAAAGTTTGTTAAGCTGAGATGACAAGAGGTTGCAAGCAATTAAGCAATGGATAGTTGCAAGCAAACTTAGCAGAGGTTTCGAAGCGGGGTTGTGTCACACGTTGCAGTGAATAAAGTCGCAGGCATCACACGACTGGAGCGAAGCGCTATGGATGACGTCAGCCGGTCACTTGGCGCGCGCAACGTAGCCACTGATTTCGCTGCTTGATGACTAATTCTCGTGGCGCGGTGGGCGAGCGCTCGATCCGCGCACTCGACGTCGTGGTTTCAAAACCAGCCCGGGCAGGACGAATCACAGGTACACAAAGTTCGCCACAACACACAAATATCTATTTGTTTCTCTCTAGGACGGCCCAGTGGGAGGGACTTCTACAATAAAAAACACTTGGAGCGACAAGGAATCACAATTTGGTGCCGTTATCCAATCACAAATTAGCAATAGGTAAAACTGATACTCGAGGAGCAAAGCTTCGTTACACACGTCCACAGTGTACCGAGTCACGCGGAGGAATGAATGAGCCATGAGGTCAGAGGAGAAGCCGTCAAAAACCACTCGAATGGACCGTTCACTCAAGAAGTCAGTTATCCAAGTGCAAAAGTTTGATGGGATGCCGTACGTTGGAAGCTTGTTCATCAGACAATAAAATATCCAAAGAAACAGCTAAGGTTTCGCCATGGTTCTCGATAGCTTCGCCCCAACATTGAGTGCCGTACACAAGAAGATCACCAGTGGATCGTTTCTGATGAAAGCCATATTGACGATCACTGAGAAGATCTTTGTCTTCCAAGTACACCAGCAACTTATTATTCAGTATTCTTTCCATTACTTTACAGAGTATGGAGGTGATGGCGACTCGTCTGTAATTACTACTGTAAGTACTGGCTATACATTTGCAAGCTTCCAGGGCTTGGGCACAGTTATTTGACTTAAAGAGAGGCGGTACAGGCGTGTCAGTACAGGAGACAACTCAGGTGCACATTGCCCGAGAATCCTTGCAGAAATACCATCGGGTTCACTGGCCTTATTCACATCAACACACAAAAGCGCTCTTCGTACCTCTTTAATATGAATTGCGATTTTCGGCAACGAAAAATCGCAGTGACATATAGACGGTGGTAGTTTTGAGCCAGAGTCGAGACACGAATTGTTCGCAAACAAAGATGCAAATAAATTTGCCTTTTCGGTCGCGGAGTGAGCTAGTGATCCGTCAGGATTCTACGTTGGAGGCAGCAAAGGACGGCAGAAGTTCGATCCGACCAATTTGGACCAGAACTGCTTGCTAGCTGGAGAGTAAGAAGCTAACTTGTCCCTATACGCCCAACATGGTCGAAACGGGCCTTTCGTAGTACCCGCTTGTAGGACTTGGCGGCAGTATTAAAGACTCTCTTCATTTCTCGCACTTTCTCACGTCTATCCTTGCGGTTACGAGCTTTGACCCAAGATTGGTAAGAGAACTCTTTGCGTGCCTCAGCTCTAGCACAGTCCGTGTTGTACCAAGGTCGGGCTTTGTGTCCGAGCGGTATGTTGGAGAACGGAATAAAATACTCCATTCCCTGCCGTATCACGTCCGCGACTGCAACAGCGCAGATGGGCGGGTCGCTGGAAGAGAAGCACAATTGCCACCAAGGGTAAGATGCAAAAAAGTGACGCGTCTCATCCCAATCTTCTGACTCGGTTCGCCACACTTGTCTCGTGCCTCTAGGTCCGTTATCCGGAGGGGATCAGATCGACACGGATTTCACCACACAGTGGTCGGACGTTCCCAGTGGAGCTGAGACCGATACTGAGTGACTGCGTGGATCAGTTGTCAGCAGAAGGTCCAGGTAGTTGGAATGGTGGCTAGCGATATCCGGTATTCGCGTTGCTTGGTTCACCGACTGTGTGAGATCTAGCGATAACTCAGATTTGCGTGCCCAGTATGGTCAGTTTTCAGGTTTGGGTACATCCACTCTTTATGGTGGGCATTATACTCCCCCAAAACAACATGCTCCACCGTTGGACATCGCTGAATGACCAAATCTGTCGTCTTTGTTATATGATCACACAGCCTGGTAGTCTCCTGATCACCGTTGTGCGATCGGTAAATACAGTTGTAAATGGTTTTAGCTACTCCAGTATCTACCAATAGCCATATGGCAGGAATATCTTTTGCCTCAAAGCAACAGAGACGTCGGCAGCAGATGTCATCGTGTACGAACACACAGACCCCAGCGACCTTCTTGATGAAATGCTCAAGCGTGTACCTTGGGTAGTTGAGGTACGCCACGTCCGACGGGGTCGCTATCTGCGTCTCCGTGAAGAAGAATAGATGCGGCTTAGCAGTCTCTAGGTGGTGGTGGACCGGATCAAGGTTGGTGTGCAACCCCCTGATGTTGGTGGAGTGCACTTTCAGTGGGAGGAAATGCAGCCGTTTGGGAACATTATTCTTTTTCTTGCTTTTCTTTGGTTATTGGAGTTTTTGTGGTATTAGTGCAGGCCCGAGACATTGCCCATTAAAACTAACCAGCACTCTTTGGGTAAGCTGACCTTAGAGGGACTCATCCGGAGACTGCGGGGACGCCCGAACCCCCCGAGGAAGGCCACCGGGTCCTCCCGTCCAGTCGCCAACTGGCACGGTGGAGCAACTCGGGATTTTTCGCAAGTTGGTGGGGCAGCCTTTCGCCCGTGGTTGGCGCGCTACTTGGGCCCCCTACTGACTGCGGTCGGTCAACGGCTAAGACCGTGCTTCGGATCCCGCTAGTCTCCGAGATAAGTCGCTCAATACAGCGTCGCCTAGAGGCTGAGACCAGTTCTGTGCCTAGCAACTGGACCTACAATAACAACAAACGCGTATGGCAAAAAAAATATATACGGCTACGCACTTACGTTTCGCTACTATTGAAGCATTCATTCCCATGTTGTGTTCACTGGCTGCCCGCATACGTACCGTTTCTTGATCAGGATTCTCGATTCGGAAACCTGAATGCTTGCTTTACATACAAAATGATCAACTAACTAGGCGCACACGTTCCGAACGGAAAAAAATCCTGACGTTCGTTCGAATCAGGTAACCGTACGTATGTGGCCAATCTTCAGGTCTCCTAATCAGGAAACCGTACGTTAGCACATCTTGCTCAATTAAGCTTAGGCACGGTACCGTCGCCGTATGCGTCACACACACGATTATTCTACGGTGGGGCGCTCTAGAATGAGACGCACCGCAGGATAATCAGCAAAATATAAAGAAACCATGCCGTGTACAACGGGCCTGAGTAAATGAGTAAAAGGCCATAGTAACACGTATTCTGTGAAAATTAATAGGGCGGGCGTAGGCTTGGTAATATAGTCCCAGTGGTATGGCTGGCACTTGTTGCGGTGATTGATGGAAACATCAGTGGAGCTATCAAGCAGGGAGTGTGAGCGAGTCTAACGCGACCTTCGCGCGCCTCGTGATAAGCTAAAGGTCAGCGATGTGCGAGAGGACTGTGAGATCATGCAGCATTGTGCCGCTAAACAATGTCGCTAAGTGCGCGCGAGGTTACTGCCTCACTAGCTGTTTACGTAAACTATTCATTACAATAACAATGCCTCGTTAGTTATTGTCTCTCCCACCTAAGAATAACTTTATTGTTTTCTATTTCCATCTATTTTACCATATTACAATACCTACTATCAAAATATTGACGATAGGTACTAAACCTATTTTCTCAAGGGTTAGGCCCATATTTGGCCGGTGCAATGATGCGTTATGTCAGATTTGTCTTTGGCTTGGCAACGTCTCAACAACACCTCTGGTAGGTATTGCATACGCGGCGGTGTTGACCTTACAATCTGGTTAGGTATGCCCTGCGGATAACCTCTTGCTTCCGGTCGTGGTTCAGTCCTTGGTCGGAAGTGAGAGCGCGTGGGACTCATTCATTTATTTATCTAATGTATTTTGCATGCTAGTTTTAGCGAATTGTTTTAGGAACTGTTAAAAAGTCCGACCGAAAGGCCTTCGTGGCTTTATGTATGATGTTCGTTCATTTCGTTCGGTTCTCCCCTTCTCTCAGGGCGGGCGTAACAGAGAGTCCAGTGAGGGCGGACAGGGCGGTTACTTGGTCTGACCAGCAGCGGTTAGGTGACCGGCCGTAAAGTCTTTTCCCATAACACCAGCTATCATGCAGATTATATTATTAGTACATTCGTTTATTTATTTTCTTTCTTATGTAATTATATTTTTATATATTTCTTAAATTAAAATGATAATATAAAAAAACATTTAAAAATATAAAAAACTGGCATCCGCCCGCGGCTTCGCCTGCGTGGTATGTCGATAAAAAGTAGCCTATGTCCTTTCTCAGGCTTTAGACTATCTGTGTACCAAATTTCATTTAAATCGGTTCAATAGTTTTGGCGTGAAAGCGCGACAGACAGACAGACAGAGTTACTTTCGCATTTATAATATCAATAAGAATAGTAAGGATAGAAGTCCGCCGGTGTCGGGAGCAGGGTCCAAGCTACCGGTGGTTAGAGCTGCAGAGACAGGAACCTCCTCACAATGCAAGCCGAGTCAAGGAGTACTGCCTTCTGAATCAGGCCCTTGATGCAACCGCTTAACGAGAGCCTCGAGAGATGTTGGTCTAGGCTTTCGGCCATCTGGCTATTGGCCGTTACGACAATCGGCACACTGATAGCCGAGCTCACATTCCACATGTCGACAACCTCGTGTGCTAATTATTAGTACATATTACTACATTACGATTATATTATTATCACGCATTACTAGTAGGTACATAGAAATGTCCTTAATTAATTTACAATAAAGTCATTAGATAATTATTACTCTAATCAAATATTTTTATGTTGTAAAAATTCCTTTATCCTGTAGAAACACTTTTTTTGTAACCACTCTGACAATTTCGGTTTGGAAACACTACCCTGCAAAAATTTTAATTCATTTGGTAGTGTATCATAACTTAATATTATAACTCTTACAAATATCTTTATGTCCAACTGGATGATATAAGAGGTTGCGAAACTTAGCCCTTTTCTGTCTCGGTATGTTTATACGTATCTTTGTAAAAATGCCGACATCTTTAATATACATACAGGGCGGTGGAAGAATTTTCAATTTTTGAAAGAGGACTTTACAGCTGTCTTAGAACCATGCCCTGTTTAATAACCAGATGCAGCGTTTTTGGAACTTAAAAACTCTGTCGGCATCGGTCGAGTTGCCCCACATGATTAGTCCATTGCTTAGAACAGATGACACGTAACCATGGTAAGCTGCAAGAGCAGCTTCTATAGATACATTTTGTCGCAGCTTTTTTAAAGCAAACACAAACCCATCTAGTTTCTGACCTATACATATACTCCACGTGACTTTTCCAATTCAAGTTTTTGTCAACTTGAATTCCTAAAAATGTATCCACTTGTTGTACCTTTTCACCATTATAGAGAATATCCAAAGCTAATGGTTTGCTATTAGAAGACTTAAATTCAATCAATTTTGTCTTGTTAACATTTATATTTAAGTTATTATTTGCATCCAACTTGTTAAGTTTTCCTTAGCTGATTTGTAGTCGCTTTTATCCTAACATTTTATGACAAATGTGTATCTGCAAACAGTATACATTTCTGCTAGGCGGCCTCTGGAAGATCATTAATTTTTTTAAAGTAAGAAAAGTAAAGGACCGAGAATGCTTCCCTGAGGCACGCCACACTTATTTATTACCGCTATCGATTTGAATTTCTCTTTGGAATATATTCTGTCACTTTTCTTTACAACTGTGGATATCTCGGTACACTGCTGCCTGTTTTTACCCGACTACGGCGAAGAAAAAAGGAGGGTTATGATTTTGACTTTTATTTTATGTAAGTATGTACATCTGTTCCCTTCTATCTTCTAAACCACTCGTCACAATTTGACAAATGAGGTATCGTTCGAAGCGTCTCGATCGTCCGCTGGTTATAGGCAATATGACGTCACATTAAAATAAAAATGGCGCCCACTAGAGGGAATAAAGTCAGGAACAAAAAAGAAAAAAATTTTAGTCGTACCATGTTGGGTATCGAATGAATGGGCTTAATGAGCACATTTCAAAAATATATATATTATAAACCCAAAAGAATAAAAATAAAAAAAATACTAAAACCCATTTACGACTAAAAAGGTATAAACAAGACACCACAGACAGACAAATTAAAAATCCGGAGTCACACGTAATCTGTTTGATTTATGCCCTAACACGTCTTGAATTCTGTTGACGCAATGGAATTATTAGAATTGTTAGAGTTTAAAGGCAGATTAGATGTCATATTGATAAAGTAATTATTATATATATTATAATTATTACCGGAGGTTTATTGTGAAGGACGGCACGGTTGACATCTGTCGGGCATGCCACCGACCGGGAGAATCAATCCGTCACATTATCTCCGGGTGTTCTCATCTAGCTAACGGAGAGTACTTGCATAGACACAACCTTGTAGCCAGGATTATCCATCAGCAACTTGCTCTGAAATACAGCCTTGTGGAATCGGAAGTGCCGTACTACAGGTACGTGCCCGACCCAGTTCTCGAAAATGGAAATATCACATTGTACTGGGATCGATCCATCATCACTGACAGGACTATTGTTGCCAATAAGCCTGATATAGTGGTGGTGGATCGAACAGAGCGGCGCACACTGATCATTGACATAACGGTCCCGCATGACGGGAAACTCGTGAAGGCCGAAAAAGATAAACAAATCAAGTATCTTGACTTAGCTCACGAGGTTGTCGACATGTAGGATGTGGACTCTGCGATCATTGTGCCGATAGTCGTATCAGCCAATGGCTTAATTGCCAAGAGCCTCGATCAACACATAAGGAGGCTCTCGTTGGGCAGCTGGATTAAGGGCTTGATTCAGAAAGCGGTACTCCTGGACACGGCTCGCATTGTTAGGAGGTTCCTTTCTCTGGGGCCCTGACCGCCGGTAGCTTGGACCCTGTTCCCGATACCGGTGGGCTACTATTTTTTATATTTTTTAATGTTTTTATATATAATTTTAATCTTATATTTAAAAATATAATTTATGTGTTAGAAAAATGAAATACAGAGAAAAGTAATTATTAAATATATTACAAATGTCAGATGGATTCTTATATTATGTTAGATTATTAAAATTGGTTTTGTCAATGTCATTTTTATACAAATTACTCCCAGTAATTATTGTTGAAGAGATTGCATTCCATGTAGTTTCTACATTTATTTTTATGCCTTTGTATACGTCTTGTATTCATGAGTTTTTGCGCTCGCTGTGCACATCGCCTAAATATATGATTATAAAGTTTATAGGATTTCTTGTGTTGCTTTTTATTAATTTAACTTGTTTTAAATTTTAGATAAAGCTGACGTTTTGTTTTGCTAGATTTTTTAAAGCCTTTCGTTATTCAGTTATAACCTTAACCTAAATCACCGGAAAACACAGATAGTAAAATAATGTAAAAGTTTCATAAAAGATATTGAGTTAAGTCATCATTATAATTTCTAAACTAGGTACTCATCATAATTTGGGGTGTTCCTCGAAGCGCAACTACTTTAAAACGCAACAAATGAAGCACACCTAAAATATTCCTCAAAACGCACCCACGATGAAACATAGAGAAGAGCATGAAGGATTCGTAATAAATGATATCGAAAGACGTTATATTCAAATGTCCTAATTGTTTATCTATTCAAACTACCAGGAAAGCAGAAATGAACTAAGTGCTTAAGCGACTTACTTAGCTCAACAGGTTTTGAAATTGAATTATTTGTTGTTTTGAAAAGTACCAGGGTGACAGAAAATAGGCGCCTAAACGATCTCACTAAGTCGCACAACAACCAATGAAAGAGGAATATAGAGTACCTATTCGTTATTATCCACTTTATCGATAGAAGTCCTATTCCTTACCTCTACCTGTAATGTCCTATACCATAACTGTCAGGAAAACAGAAATGAACTGGAAGTAGTTGCTCATGCGATACTACTTAGCTCACTAATGGTTTAAGTACACGTGTCATGATTTCCAAAATAATAAGTTTTGTCGATTTTAAATAATAAATATAAAATTGAAAGTATGGGATTTGACTCAAATGATTTCTGTATCAGTGAATTCATAAAGTTTAAAAATATTTCATTTGACGGTAACTGAAAAGTACTGGGTTTTTATTCTAACGGAATGAAATGGAAACATGATTTTTGGAGTGTCGTCTAGTTTCTAAGTTAGTTCTCATCGAGCCTCAGAACTGAAAGGTTGACTACTAGTAGTCCCTGCTACTGATTATATTTACCAAATTGAAGTTTGTGTATGGACAAGATTAAACAGAATTATTCTTACTGAAAAGGAGTTTCATTACATTTCAGAAGAGGGATAACCCAAAAAGGTTCGTAAATATTTTTTTTTTTTAAAAACAAGGGAATTGCTTGTAATTAATTTTATTTCAACAAAATTGTTATACGTTCACTTTTGATAAACTTACCAAGAGGCTTATGACAAACAACTAGGTACCTAGCTGTACATATATGGATTATTGTATTTGATTAAATTGTTATAATATTTTATTTTATATCGCTGTCATTTTGTAGGCTGCATGTCGATGCACATCAGGTCAGGGCAACTCTCTGATGATGTGTTGCGTTGTGTAGATTGTGTGTAATATTGTGTGCGGGTTGCATGGCTAGGGCTACACTCTGGCGGTACCTTACCACGCTTTATTGCACAACATACTAACCGGACAGATCATGTGCTTGATCGGGGCGACTCCCCGATAGCACGGGATATGTTCTGGCTGCCTAAATGAAACCAATGAACGTTATTTCGGGGCACGTGTGGGTACCGCACATTAGGTCAGGGCGACTCTCTGATGGTGTGCGGTGGAATACACATGTGTACAATGTTTTGTGTGGGTCCGTGGCCAGGGCAACTCTCTGGCAGGACGATAGCGCAAAATATTGTACTTTACTGCTGGACTTATCACGTGCTTGATCGGGGCTACTCTCTGATAGCGCGGGATGTGTTCAGCCAAAATTGTGCCTTGGAGTCATGATTTCTGGGTAATTTAAATGAAGCAATATTTTCCCTGATTTTTTTTTTAAGTACCTTCGTTATAATTTATAACTTGGCTACGTTCCCATAACCCTCTGGATACAGTAACATATATTGAGATGTAAATAAGCAACATTTGAACAATTTATTTCATGATTATTTACAAGCAACACGTGTTAAGCATAAACAAATTGTTGGTTATTATTATTCCTGCTTTAGTAATATGCCATGATAATTTGCATAATCGATAAGTGAACTATGTATGATTGTTCACTAGGGAAATTTTACTGGGCGTACTTTGTGATTTCACTGGATTTTGAGTGGGTTTGGTTCCTACTGGTTGTTGAACGAGTCACTAGTAATCGAACTATGTTACTGGGCGTACTTTGTGATTTCACTGGATTTTAAATAGATATAAATAGTTCCTACTGGTTGTTGAGTGAGTCACTAGTCGTCGGATTATGTTAGTGGGAGTTCTTTGTGATTTCACTGGATTTTAAATGAGTATAAATGGTTGCTACTAGTTGTTGAGGGAGTCACTAGTAATCGAACTATGTTACTGGGCGTACTTTGTGATTTCACTGGATTTTAAATAGATATAAATAGTTCCTACTGGTTGTTGAGTGAGTCACTAGTCGTCGGATTATGTTACTGGGCGTACTTTGTAATTTCACTGGTTTTTAGTGTAGGTATGGTTCCTACTGGTTGATGAGTGAGTCACTAGTCGTCGGATAAAATGTTTTAAATGAATATTTTTAATAGTTTTAATAATAATTGATTGAGTAAACGAACTTGGCCAACACTTTATTTTTGCATGGATTTATGTATTTATATGAATTTTAGTCTCAAATGGATAATATTAATGGTTAATATTATGATTGATTTTTAAGTTATCGTTTTATTTTTATGATAATTATGATACTTAATGCCTAATGCATTAATTGAGTATTATGTTTGAGTTCAATATAGTCCATTATGCTCGACTCCATGTGTTAGGATTGTGAATGGATTACGCCCCAAGTAATATTAAATGTTTCAGAGAGGTGTGACGATGACGTCTGATGTTGAATCTGATCAAACCCCACCTGGGACACCACCAAGAGTTCAGCGTAAATCTAAGATGACGAAGGCTAGGCGGAGAAGCCCGTCGTTATCTAGTTCAAGCGAAGAGGCTGTACCAAGAAAAATACGTAAGCGTGCAAACAAACTTTCTACTAGAGATATATTAAGGTTAGTTAAGCATGTTACAAAAGATACTCCGAAGAACTCCTGGAATAACAACAATCTTAATAATGTTATTCCGGAGTTTGATCCGTCGAATAGAACTCAAACCATCGAAAGCTGGTTGCGAAAAGTTAATGAATGTGCTGTCATTTATGGATGGGACGAGAAACAAATTGTCCACTTCTCTATGCAAAAGTTAGCCGGCCTAGCAAAGCGATGGTTTGAAGCCTTGCCGACAGTTGTCTTCACTTGGGATGAGTGGCAGGTTAAACTCAAGAAGGCTTTCCCTAATGAAGAAAACTATGGACGTCTGTTAGGAGAGATGTTAAATCGCACTTCACGTAGTGATGAAAGTCTACGTGAATATTTTTACGATAAATTAGGATTATTAAATAGATGTGAAATGAGTGGTAAAAAGGCTGTTGATTGTATTGTATACGGTATAAGTGACCGTTCGATTATGAATGGGGCACAGGCTCTGAATAGTTCGGAGCCTGAAGATTTACTTAACTTTCTTACATATCAGAAACCTCAACCGCAGTTTAATAGTAAATTCCGTGAGCGTACAACGCAAAAACCAAGCTCTAGTAATACCAGTTCAAATAGTGCTAAAACCAATTCAATCACTTGTTACAATTGTCGTATGAAAGGTCATCCATTTTTTAAATGTACTCAGCCCATTATTAGATGCAGACGATGCAATCGGATAGGGCACGATAATGACGGCTGTAAATTAGAACCCTTTGTCTCTTCAAATTCTAAATCTAAACAAGCAGAAAGTACGGAAAAAAAGACTTTAAAAATTGATTCTTACAATGAGGGCAATGCCAAATACTTTAAGTCCGTAGTAATAAATAATAAGTCATTTGAAGCTTATATTGACTTTGGTAGTGAGTGTACACTCTTGCGCAAGACCGATGCAGAACTACTTAATGCAGTTAAGAGCTTTGATAACGTTCCGATTGTTAGGGGTTTTGGACAGTCTTCAGTTGTACCTATATACAAGACAGTTGTGTTTATTAAGATCGATGAAGTTGAATCTGACATTGAAGTATTTGTTGTAGATGACGTTCACATGCAGACAGCACTGATTATTGGTCAAAATTTTACAGTATTACCGTTTATCACTGTTTTAAAAGATAGCTCTAAACTTACTTTCTATAATAGCCCAGGCCTAGCGCTTTCTGACGTTCCAAAAGATATTTTAAAACTTTATATTACTGATAGCGTAGAAATTTTGAAAACCAGTAGTGTCCCTGTTCATTCAAACGGTAACTTCATAGGAGATGTATTTATAGAAGGTTATAACGCTGTCGAAACGGGTAAAGAGTTCCGTCTATTACAGGGTGCTTTTAGTATTTCTAATGGTAAGGGATCCGTTATTATATCTAATTTGTCACCCTTTGCTATTACCTTACCTTCAAACGTTTTAATTGCTAGAGCCATTCCATTTAATGAACAAAAGGTATGCCAAATAAATAAAATAGCTAAAGATACCACTATTGTAGAACCTCTAAATAAAGACGATATTAAAACGGGACCAAGATTGAACGATGAACAATTCGATAGATTGTACTTACTGTTGCAAAATTACCGCGATTGTTTTGCTATGAACCTTAACGAGATAGGTTGCGCTATTGATGTAGAAATGAAAATCGATTTAGCAGATAATAAACCAATTGTTTACCGTCCATATCGGTTGTCACATTATGAACGCGAACGAGTCCGAGAAACCATTGATGAGTTGCTTCAAAACGATATTATTCAGGAATCGAAATCTGACTATGCCAGCCCGATTCTAATGGTCAAAAAGAAAACGGGCGAGCAGCGATTATGCGTAGACTTTCGAGCCCTTAATAATAAAACTATAAAAGATCGTTTTCCGCTGCCGATTATAGAAGACCAAATATCGAACCTCAGTGGCAATGGTTTCTTCACGACTCTGGACCTCGCTTCAGGGTATTATCAAATACTTATGGCTAAAGAAAGCCAACATCTTACTGGTTTTGTTACACCCGATGGGCATTTCGAGTTCAAAAGAATGCCTTTCGGCCTAGCGAATGCCCCAGCCGTGTTCCAAAGAATGGTCAACAAAGTGCTCGGAAATAGACGATTTGAATACGCGTTAGCTTATTTAGATGACGTATTAATTCCCGCAAAAACTGTAGATGAGATGTTTCGTAGACTAGAAGACGTGTTAATACTTTTTAGGCAATATGGATTAACCTTAAAACTGACCAAATGTCGATTCTTTGATAGCACTGTTAGCTACCTTGGGTATGAAATATCTCCACAAGGCATACAGCCGAGCGAAGCAAAAATTTTGGCAGTTAAAGAATTCCCGAAACCACGTAATGTCCATGAGGTCCGACAGTTTCTTGGGTTGACTGGTTATTTCCGAAAATTTATTAAGGGTTATGGAGAGGTCGCTCGTCCCTTAACATCTTTATTAAAAAAGGACTGCTTATGGCGATGGTCTCATACGGAAAACCAGGCATTTTCAATTTTAAAGGATAGACTAGTTGGTCGGCCTGTCCTAGCTCTTTATGATCCCACTCTTGAAACCGAACTCCATACCGACGCTAGTGCTCTAGGTATAGGAGGTATACTTATGCAATGGCAAAAAGACGCTAGGGTTTTAAAACCAGTCGCTTATTTTAGTCGACAGACTACACCCGAAGAAAGACACCTGCATTCCTACGAATTAGAAACACTAGCTGTTGTATGTTCCCTTAAAAAATTCCGTGTGTATCTGTTAGGCATTCATTTTAAGGTTTATACCGATTGTGCCGCTCTTCGCACTACGCTAACCAAAAGGGATCTCGTTCCACGGATAGCGAGGTGGTGGCTACAAATAAGCGAGTTCGCGTTTGATATTGAATATCGACCTGGTGTTCAGATGTCACACGTCGATGCGTTAAGTAGAAACACCAGATTGTCTGTGGAACCAGATGATAGTCGTCCCTCTGTTGGCGTATATACCATAGGCAAAGAGAACTGGCTTTTGTCATTACAATTAGCAGATCCCGAAATATCTCGTATATTTAAAATCCTCAAACCCGAAAATAATCAGGAATGTAAAGACATTCGCAAAAACTATGTTATAAAAGACCATACGGTGTATAAACGGGTAGATGATAGGCTATGTCTGCTTGTTCCGCGAAGTGCTCGATGGCAAATATGCCGAGCCAACCACGATGAAATTGGTCATCTGGGCTACGCGAAAACCCTAGAGAGGATACAACATTTATACTGGTTCCCTAAACTAAGGAAATTCATTAAAAAGTATGTTGCGGCATGTTTAGAATGCGCTTATAATAAAGATAATGCGTCAAAACAAAAGTCGGGTCATCTATATCCAATAGAAAAGGTACAAATACCATTTCACACGATTCATATGGATCACCTTGGGCCTTTTGTTAGGAGTAAAAACGGTAATACTCACATTTTAACGGTAGTAGACGCTTTCACAAAGTATGTCTTCGTGAGAGCGGTTAAAGATGTGAAAACAAAAACTACGGTTAAGGTTTTAGATAAAATATTTTATGACTTCGGTGTTCCAGCTAGGATCGTGTCTGACCGTGGCACGAGTTTTACGTCAACAGCTTTTCAAACCTTTTGTCATACACATGGTATTAAGCACATTTTAAACGCAGTAGCTTGTCCCAGAGCTAATGGTCAGGCAGAAAGGTTTAATCAAACCATCTTAAATTCATTGTCATCCCAAAACTTTTCAAGCCATGAACGCGACTGGGACAAGTGTCTGGGAAAAATTCAATGGGGCATTAACAATACTGTTAATGCCTCAACACAGAAAACTGCGACGGAAGCTATGTTTGGAATAAAATTGCGCGATGTCTTGTCCAATAAGCTTAACGCTGAAAATCACTCAAGTAGTAATTTAGAGTTACAGCAAGTCAGAGAACAAATAAGTAATAATATAGAAAAAGATCAAGAGAAACAGAAAAATAGGCATGACGCAAATCGAATCCCCGCAGCTATATATGAGATCGGCGACTTAGTTAAAGTTTCTCGAAATAATTTTGATAATGATAAGAAAAGTACAAAGCTTCTATCTAAATTTGTGGGTCCTTACAAAGTCACTGAAGTCCTAGGCAATGACCGCTATCGAATAATGGATGTCCCTGGTTTTGTTAAGGGCAAACCTTATAAAACTGTCATTGCAGCTGATAGAATCCGACCATGGATACACATAAAAGCTTTGGAATTACATAGCTCCGACGAAAGTAGTTCTGCTGATAAAAGTAACTAAACAAAGCTAAATCAAAATACAATTTTTTTTTTTGTTTGTTTTACTATGTTAATTATAGTAAAAGTGTGTTGTTACATATTGTTGTATATTTTTATTCTAGTATAATGTTTTGATGTTTTAAAGATCTAGCCAAATGTATTGTCATGTTTTGTATACTATTATAATGCAGTGTAAAGTTCTGATATTGTTGTTATCACGCGTTATGTATATTATAGTGTAGTGTAATGCTTTGATGTTTCAATGACCTAGAAAATGTATTGTCATGTGTTGCATATTATAAAGTAGTGAAATGTTTTATTGTTGTGATGATCTAAGTAAAATGTATTGTCATGTTTTGTATAATCAAAAATATAGTGTAAAGTTTTGTTTTTGCAGTGATTATTTTGTATATTCATAGGAATTTATATACTCAATATTTTTTTTTTTGTTTTGCAAGCAAGTATGTCATGTCATGATTTCATTTATTTATGATTTTTGTGTGTGCCAGGAGGCAACACAGTGTCGGATGGCCGAATGTCATGATTTCCAAAATAATAAGTTTTGTCGATTTTAAATAATAAATATAAAATTGAAAGTATGGGATTTGACTCAAATGATTTCTGTATCAGTGAATTCTTAAAGTTTAAAAATATTTCATTTGACGGTAACTGAAAAGTACTGGGTTTTTATTCTAACGGAATGAAATGGAAACATGATTTTTGGAGTGTCGTCTAGTTTCTAAGTTAGTTCTCATCGAGCCTCAGAACTGAAAGGTTGACTACTAGTAGTCCCTGCTACTGATTATATTTACCAAATTGAAGTTTGTGTATGGACAAGATTAAACAGAATTATTCTTACTGAAAAGGAGTTTCATTACACACGCTTTAAAATTTTATCATTTTGTTTAACTATCCTCCAATAAGAGCTCAGGTGCCGTATTATGAAGTATTAATGCCATCATTTTTCCAGTGTGAGAGAGAGACGGAGCTAGACAAGGCCGCTAGCACCATCCCGTTTTCGCAGCGGAATAATGATGGCATTAATACTTCATAATAGCCGGACAGCACAGCAGGCCATTAATGACATCATCCGTCGTGCCCTTGTCCCCGTCGGGGTGCCAAGTGTTTTAGAATCCAATGGCTTGGCACGCGACGATAAGAAGAGACCAGATGGAACGACCATAATGCCTTGGAAGGTAGGTAGGCCTTTGGTGTTGGCTGCAACGTGTATCGACATAGTGTTGCCAGGTCCTATTTGTTTTAAATCGGGGCAGAAGGTAAAACAAATCGGGATTTAGGATTGTAGATTTAATTTATTGTGTTTCGCTAACTAATATTACTAGTAGATAAATGTGAATTTAATCATATGTATTAATAGGACTATTAGAAATTATATGACTAGTAGAAATGGCAGAATATTACAATAAAATCGTAGTTTATGTATTAATTATTGACACTGGCGCTGTTTATACGTTTAAGTGGGTGATTTATTTTTTTATTAAAATTAAATATATTATTTTTTATAAAGTAGGTACCTAGTTATAAAATAAAATTCACAGCAAGTCTTGCTAAAGTTGGTTTTACTCGTAATTTGAATTTCTGCTATGACATGCTCGAGTGTCAAACGGTTTCATCTGTTTGACCAACTTTAGTTAGCTCGGGCAAATACCGTTTCCTTCCCGTATAAACCATAAAAGAAAATATATTTTGAAGATTTGCAAAGTGTTAATTGTCTTTGAAAATATTGTGCCATTTTTGGAGGCGGCGCCGGCGCCGGCGTCGATTATTTGTTTTGCACTGCTGCCTTCACTACTTTTTTGACTTTACACACTTTTTCATTGCGGATATCCATGTCGAAGAACGTTTAAATTTTTAGATTTTCAATCACGTTAGCCATTGACGCTTAAGTGAAAGAGTCGTCCTGGACATGTATTGATTTATCGGGACATTAATGTCCCGATCAGGTGCAAATCGGGACGCGTCCCCAGACCCCTGAAATTCGGGACGTCACGCGCAAATCGGGACACCTGGCAACGCTAGTCGACACCCTTACGCCATTCCATCTTCCTAGCACGGCGGGGTTTTTCTTTTTTGGGTAGCACGCCAATTCTTATGTAAGTACCACTACCTTGCTATTTACTAAACAACAGTGACAGCAAGTTTTAAAACATCATCATCATAAACATACAGCAAGTGGATAAACAACGTATTATCGAAGCTAATTCAAAAACTACTCGAGCAAAGTTAATAAAATGTATATGGGACCAACGTGCGAGCTTCCTACCAAATGAAAAGATACCAATGAAAAACTTTTTACAAAAAAAAACAACCGACTTCAAAAAGGAATATTGAAGCTACCTCAAAAACTACACAAGCAAAGTTAATAAAATTTATATGGGACCACCTCTTCAGGATTGGCGGAGTAAATGGGTAATAAACATACAAAAAAAAATGTACGGACGAATTGAGAACCTCCTCCTTTTTGAAGTCGGTTAAAAAGAAAATGGAATCAAAATATGATTAAGAGTGGGTGTTCTGTTCGTTCATAAGATGAGATCACAATGTTAGACTGTTGTCCATGAGATGAGATCACAATGTTAGACTGTTGTCGATGAGATGAGATTACAATGTTAGACTGTTGTCGATGAGATGAGATCACAATGTTAGACTGTTGTCCATGAGATGAGATCACAATGTTAGACTGTTGTCGATGAGATGAGATTACAATGTTAGACTGTTGTCGATGAGATGAGATCACAATGTTAGACTGTTGTCGATGAGATGAGATCACAATGTTAGACTGTTGTCCATGAGATGAGATCACAATGTTAGACTGTTGTCCATGAGCTGAGATCACAATGTTAGACTGTTGTCCATGAGATGAGATCACAATGTTAGACTGTTGTCCATGAGATGAGATCACAATGTTAGACTGTTGTCCATGAGATGAGATCACAATGTTAGACTGTTGTCCATGAGATGAGATCACAATGTTAGACTGTTGTCCATGAGATGAGATCACAATGTTAGACTGTTGTCCATGAGATGAGATCACAATGTTAGACTGTTGTCCATGAGATGAGATCACAATGTTAGACTGTTGTCCATGAGATGAGATCACAATGTTAGACTGTTGTCCATGAGATGAGATCACAATGTTAGACTGTTGTCCATGAGATGAGATCACAATGTTAGACTGTTGTCCATGAGATGAGATCACAATGTTAGACTGTTGTCGATGAGATGAGATTACAATGTTAGACTGTTGTCGATGAGATGAGATCACAATGTTAGACTGTTGTCCATGAGATGAGATCACAATGTTAGACTGTTGTCCATGAGATGAGATCACAATGTTAGACTGTTGTCCATGAGCTGAGATCACAATGTTAGACTGTTGTCCATGAGCTGAGATCACAATGTTAGACTGTTGTCCATGAGATGAGATCACAATGTTAGACTGTTGTCCATGAGATGAGATCACAATGTTAGACTGTTGTCCATGAGATGAGATCACAATGTTAGACTGTTGTCCATGAGATGAGATCACAATGTTAGACTGTTGTCCATGAGATGAGATCACAATGTTAGACTGTTGTCCATGAGATGAGATCACAATGTTAGACTGTTGTCCATGAGATGAGATCACAATGTTAGACTGTTGTCCATGAGATGAGATCACAATGTTAGACTGTTGTCCATGAGATGAGATCACAATGTTAGACTGTTGTCCATGAGATGAGATCACAATGTTACTGTTGTCCATGAGATGAGATCACAATGTTAGACTGTTGTCCATAAGATGAGATCACAATGTTAGACTGTTGTCCATGAGATGAGATCACAATGTTAGACTGTTGTCCATGAGATGAGATCACAATGTTAGACTGTTGTCCATGAGATGAGACCACAATGTTAGATTGTTATCCATAAGATGAGATAACAATGGATCACAAGAAGCTTGTATGTTAGAAGTTTTAGAACAAGATTTGGTACGCACTGGACCAAATAGCTGTATTAGCAGTGTCGGTAAACGTAGTGATGAAGTCATCGTGAGTCACGCACATACGGCTGCCCGGTGACACGGCACACTCGCTGATCCTCTCAGATGATGACACTCGCGGGCCTCGCGTCAGCTTACCTATGTTACGTGTTCCTAAAACTTCAGTTGACAGACAGATGATCATGATCACAGATGTGTTGCTGGGGAGTTCGTTGTGCTACTTCTGCTTCCCAGCTAAAACACTAGGAAGTTGTATAATAATGTGGGCGTCATGGGGAAGGCTGGCATAACGACTTGTCTTATTAAATTCTTAAATAATTATACTGCTGCCGTTTCTAACATAACAAATAGCGTTCATAACACATCAGTAAATCAGTTATTCGGTTAGTATTGCGCTGAGTCGTAACTTCACCTTCGGCATATCATACTTAACAAAATCCATTTTTTCCGGTTCGGATTCGGACATCCGGATTTCTATCGTTTTCAAGACTGTAACTTGTACCTTAACAAGTTACAGCAATACAGTCAGTGTTTGACTCGTTGCTCAATCTTGTTGTAATCAGTGCGAATGTTGATTTTTACAATACTTTTGTTGTTTTTGGGAACATGAGGTGTCATGATGAGTTGTTGTGACCGTGTGACCGTGCTGGTTCAGACTGTTTCTAACCGAGATCCGCTTCTTTTGCATTCACTTTGAGACCTCACCTCGAGACTTACTCAGCTCCGGATCTACAATTTTTTCGAACCGGGACAGAAAAATAGTGGCGCCCCATTAGGTATGGAAAATGGTAGAACAACGGCACATCAAAAATGATTTTTACCAATGTCGCTACTGACATACTTTTTTAATTTTATTTAATAGTTTAAGGATCAAATTAAATTATGATGTTATTTTTTTATGTGAAATTTAAAATTATTTCTTTACAATGCACAATCTGTATAGTTTTAGAACAACTAATAATATATTTATCCTTACTAATATTATAAATGCGAATGCTGTCTGTCTGTCGCGCTTTCACGCGAAAACTACTTAAGCGATTTAAATGAAATTTGGTACACAGATAGTCTAGAGCCTGAGAAAGGACATAGGCTACATTTTATCGACATACCACGCGGGCGAAGCCGCGGGCGGAAGCTAGTAATATTATATTATCGTTTACGTTAAAACAATCGCAATCCATACTAATCCATTCATACTATAATCCTAACTAGTAATATTATAAATGTGAAAGTGAGTTTGTTTGTTACGCATTCACGCTAAAACGGCAGAACGAATTTGGATGAAATTTGGCACATTGGTAGACCATGACCTGGAATAGGACATAGGATACTTTTTATCCCGATATTCCCACGGGATCGAGACTTACGCGGGTGAAACCGCGCGGCATAGCTAGTAATATTATAAATTTGAAAGTAACTCTGTCTGTCTGTATGTTACCTTTTCACGCCTAAAGCACTGAACGGATTTCGAAAAAAATTGGCAAGGAGATAGATGGCATCCCGGAGAAGATCATAGGCTACTTTTTATCGACACACCACGCGGGCTAAGCCGCCAGCGGAAGCTAGTATAAAATAAGGTGAAAAAAATCTCTTTCAACTTCATCGAGACTTTAAATAAAAGTTATTTGAGGTAAAGGTTTTGACGGTTACCACGTTTACCCCTGTTCATTTGTAGCCTAGCACCTATCAATTCATAAAAATCATCAAATAAAAATTAGCGGCGGAAACTTGCAATTTTCGAAGTATTTTGTAAGAATGTGAGAAAAGTCGGAAAATGGAAAAAATGCTATCTGTTGCGGTTTGAAATGTAGACTATTTTTATTAATAGTTAGGTAGCGCTGTTTTGTAATTTACTATGCGCAATTCAATAAATTGGGGCGTTTATCATAGTTTGCACTCATGTAGCGTGTGAAAAATTGCAAGATGCACAGTACACTACCCAATTTTTTCAAATAAATACAAAATAGTGGTAAATAAACAGACGTTTAATTTTTACGAATACAAAATACTTACCTACGTGTTTTGTTAACTCTTAGTCTACTTTCAAGTGTTCTAAACGTGAAAATTGTGAAATAATACTCGTAAACATCGATAGAAAATATGATCCAAGTTCCTAACTATAATAAAGCATATAGTAAACATCAATTTATATATAATTAAATAATAAATAACGCCATTGGGAACCGGCAGTGAAATTACCGCCGGCTCCCATAATGGACACCGGCGCGGCGGCGGCGGCCCCTTACATTATTCAGAACCCCAACTACCTAACTGTAACTAAAATATTTTTCTCTGTATATTCTAGTCGTTTTTGGGGGTAGTAGGTGGGTCACAGTTTTAACCTAAGCTAACCTCTTTTTGCGAGTAAGTACTTACAAATATTTGACCTAATCAACTAGTTCGGTTCCGGGTAGTAATACTTTATTACTCGAATAGGGAAATTATTGAATATTTATGCCTACCCCTCTATCTACTCCAGCCAAATTGACAACAAAGTCAGCGCCGGCAGCCAATTCAGCAACTGGCGGCGCTGGCAGCTAATTCAGCAACCAGCGCCGGCAGCGGTGGCACTTCCAAATTTTTTTTTTTACTTTATGTTTTATATTTTTATTTTATATTGATTTGTATTTTGGGATTAATTATATTATATATATATATAATACTTAATTGGTTTATGTAGACCAGCGGTTCTCAAACTTTTTTGGTCACAGAACCCTTTTGACAAGCAAAATACTTGTCGGAACCCTACAATAAAACAATAGTTTTTAAAAGTGTATTCTTTATTATATAAGTAAAAAGTACAATGTAACAGTTACTAATTATTACTTACTTTACCACATGGCAAGTACAATAATAGAAGATATTAAAAATGATAAAATCTTAACTAATGGGAGGTATGAAACTGTTTTTTTTTTCATCAATTGGTTGATATCAGGTTTGATAGAAGACATTTTGAAGTCTCATATCAGATTCGGCGTCCAGTCTATTGCGATATTTTGTTTTGGTGGCTGCATAGGTTGAGAATCCTGTTTCGCACAAATATGTTGTTGGGAACGGGAGAAGAATATTCAGAGCCATTCTGCCAAGCATTGGATATTTATCACGGATTCTGCACCAAAAATCGTTGAGAGGCGTCGTTTTGAACAGTGACTCCATACTTGTGTCTGATGACATTTCTAAAAGAGATTCATATATCTCGTTTGACATACTTTCGGGCTTTTGCAAGTTGGGTAAAAAAGGATTATGAATCCATGAATTCAGCTTCATTTTTGTATTCCGTTCTTAGGGAAAATACTTTTCAAAAGATGCGCGCATAGAAGTGAGATATTGTACCAATTCTTCAAACACATCATCTTGAAACATTTCTGAGTCGTTATCGCTAACAAACTCACTGAGTGACGTAAAGCTTTCTATTCCTCTCTTACCAACGCAAATAATCCAAAAATCTAATTTTCTTATGAAGGCAGTTATTTTGTTATAGGCCTGGAACACTGTTGTCTGTTTACCTTGCAGTGATAAATTCAATTCGTTCAGTTTTTGAAAGATATCCGCCATAAAAGACAATCGGAACAACCAAGTTTTATCATACAAACGGTCTTTCAAATTAAAAGAAACTGTATCTGCTGAAAGAAACATTTGTAACTCGGCTCTAAGTTCAAATAGCCTTGTTAAAGTTTTACCCCGAGACGGCCATCGCACTTCTGTATGGAGCAGCAGTGTTTTATGTTTGCTGCCATAATCTTCACACAATAATGAGAACAATCGGGATTGTAGTGGTCGACTGGTCGTGATTTGATAAAATTAATTATTTTTACCGCTTCATCCATAACTAATTTTAGATTTGACGGCATTTGCTTCATCGCAAGTGCTTGTCTATGCAGAATACAATGGCTGGAACTACAATTAGGCGCTTTACTTTTTATTCGTGATACTGCTCCGGCTGTTTTACCTGTCATCGCCTTGGCCCCATCTGTACAAATGTCAATGCAATCGTTCCAAATAAGATTATTTTCTTTAAAAAATATGTTTATTTTATTAAAAATTTCTTCCCCGGTAGTGTTTGTGGGCAGCGGTGAACACATAAGCATGTCTTCTTCAAAAGAACGTTCATATGGATATCTCACGATAACCAGCAAGATAGCCAGACCAGTGACATCAGTTGACTCATCCATTTGCAAGGCGAATCGTGTTTTTTGTAGACGTGCAACTAGTTCTTGTTTGACGTAGCTTGCCAGATCATGGATTCGCCGTGGAACAGTATCGTTTGATAGCGGTACAGTAGAAAGATGCTTTGCAGATTTTTCATCGAGCATACATTTTGTTATGTCTAACACACATGGCTTTATTAAATTCTCAGCGATAGTGTGCGCTTCACCTGCTTGTGCAATGCGATAGCTAACTAAATATGATGCCTACGTGGCCTTTTCATTGATAGTTTGTGTTACATGCATCATATTTTTTTGACTTTCCAATATCTGTTCTTTTTTATGAACAAAAAATTCTTTATTCTTGTCTTTAGACTCGGGTGTACAGTTTCTAAATGTCTGCGCAATTTGGCAGGTGCCATGGAACTATTAGGAAGCAGTTTACTACATAACATGCAGAGAGGTGAGCCGTTGAAATCAACAAATCCGAAACTGATATATGATTCATCATACTTCCTTTTTTTCGTCTTTGAAACCGTGGAGCTTGACGTCGTGGCATCATCATCTGGATCGGTAATTGCTGTATTCTCCGCGCGTACTGCTTTTGAACATTCAGCGTCATTAGAAGATGTTGTTACAACACGTTTAACGCCTTTAAGCCAACGTTCCATTCTTCTTTATTAATAATGTTACACGTCAGGATGGTGGGGTCAAAATAATGCACAATCGTTACTGCGTTTATGAGATAAAGTTTAGTCCAAAGAAGAAATGTACAAAACTGTTACAATCAGAATACAGCAGGCAGTAGAACAATGAATACTAGTTTCATATCACGTTTAAACTCCGCAATTCGCTAGCCAGCTTGTAAGTAGGTAGGTAGGAACTTATCGCTCCGAATGCTAATCGTCAACTGACTGACGAGGCGCGACGCGCGATCGCCGCTTTTATACTTAGTCCTAGACTCGAACTCGAACATTCTCAAAAATACTCGAGTCGGCGCCTTTGATAAACAAAAAGCAGAAATAAAAATAGAAATACAAAAAAATGCGTGGTAAACAATCTCGACAGTATGTTTTTGAAGATAGAGCCGAAAGTCGCTTGTTCACAACTATAGCGTCTAATTCAGAGGCGGCTTTTATCAAAGGGACTGCGCGCTCACAAGTATACGCGCGGCGGGCGGAGTCAAAACGTTCGACCAGTGACCAGAGAGAGGTGTTTTGATTTTTTTTCTAAATTCTTGCGGAACCCCTACAGGGGTAGCGCGGAACCCTAGGGTTCCGCGGAACACACTTAGAGTACCGCTGATGTAGACAATATAATTTATATTGATAGGTAGTTAAAAAAATTTAAATAATGTCCATTTTTGATACTTTTGAATTTGTTTTATTTTTTAAGGTAAAGTGTTGCATTAAATAAAATCAAATATTTCACAACGTACCTAATGTTTAAAACTAAAAAGTTATCGATTTTTGATCCGAAACAGACCTCGCTTTTCTATTGTGCACCCCCTTTCTCCAGCGTTTGGCATTTTTTTCACCCGCGTAAGTCTCGATCCCTTGGGTATATTGGGATAAAAAGTGTCCTATGTCCTGTTCCAGATCTACTCATGTGCCAAATTTCATCTATATCCGTTCAGCCGTTTCAGCGTGAAAGCGTAACAAACAAACAAACACACTTTCGCATTTGTAATATTAGTTAGAACATAAGATAGTTAGCATTACTGCGTGTAGTTTCTAGATGAGGTGGGTATTCCCCTGGCAAAGACATCGTTCACAAAAATCTACTTGTGATGACCTAATTTTCCTGTACAAAGTTGCAAACGGATTTGTGAAATGTAGCGATCTTGTTGAGCGTATCCAATATTCAGTCCCTTCAAAGCCTCCCAGACATCCCATCACTAGGTTGTTTCATATCCCTTTCCGCAAATCCAGTCTTGGTCTCAACGCTCCCTTGATCCGAATGTGCAGGAATTACAACAGCTTTTGTAAGCCATCAGAAACGGCTAAGTAGTATATAAACTAGGTGGGTAGATAATGAATGAAACTAGGTTCGTATGTTAGTAAGCAAAATATGATATAAAATAAACAGGTATTAGGTATATACTACTTAGCCGTCCCCCGACGCGACGACGGCGACGCACAGTATGATAAATGCCTCAAAAATCGGACATTGCTTTTTATTCTTCTAATCGATAGTATGCACTATTTTGAATGCGAGAGTAGAACTCCCAGATCTTAAATATACTTTAAAACAGAGTTAGAATTTTTATTAGTTTTTTTCTGGATTTTCAGAAAAACTCTAAAATAAACGATGTGATATACATATTTGAACATTTGTTTTCGTAGTTTATTGACAATATATACAAGGTATTCTATAGGCGAAACAGAAAAGATTTTTTTATAATAGAAAAGCAAATATGCCTGATTTTAATTTTTTTCCTTTTTATTTTTTCACTCGGTCATCTTTTTCGGACCAATATTTTGTGTAGTGTTACTGTCATTGGGTACCACTCATATTCCGTAACATATTTACTCGCAACAGATTTGGCGAAATTACCTAATTTTTCAGCATCTATTGGCAATCCACAGGATAAAACTACTAATATTGTATGTAGATCGTCTAATAACCATTGTGGAAGACCTAATATTTCGGCAAACACGGTGCGGTTTTTGTCAGACAAAGCTGTCCTAGCAGTATTTCCGTCATTTGTGGTGTCAGAATTAGGCCGAACCACATCCACCAAAAGTCCTAATTTAGCCCTTATTTCTTGCTGAATTTTTTTTTAGTACTCTTTACTATTATAGCTTCCGGAGAATTCTGAGACACCCTCCACTTTTTGACTGGATTTTTGTAGGCAAGATGGTAGCAAAAATTTTCCAAAAATCCAAAAATCCACGCGTGTAAGGGGTAATTATTCATGTATATAATGAGCAGTTCATTTGTTGATCGGGCATAAACTAAATCTAACTTATTAAATTCCTTTGAAGTGGCCTTACAGAACGGGCACCTTAGTTGTGATGATGTCTCTGTGTGATGTACGAGTATGTGTGAGATAAAGTTGGCTTTTTGCTACTACTTTATGGCCTTTAGACGTTTCTGCAAAGCACAGAAGTACGTCCTCAATTTGGTCTTCAACCCATTTTTATTCTGAGAGTATCAGGTCTTTGGTTTCTTTACGATACTGTATATGGATTGGTCGGCAGTACCGGTAAGATTGCGGAGCTGGATTGAACCACAGAACCTGGCCAGTGGCCACACTGTGTTTTAATTTGCAGAGGAATATAAGTTGTAGCAAAAAGGCAACTTTCGTCTTCGTGACCTTGAGAGAAGCTTTGTTTATATAAGGATTGGCCTGTACTACCATCAAAGCCCCAAGATCCTTCAAATATGCAGTTTAGTGTGGTAATATTCTTTTGTAAACAGTAAAATGATATGGCTTCAACACACGACTGAATAATTCTAATAAAAGTGTGTGAAAGTAAGCTCGATAACGAAACAAAGGCTTCTATTTCAGATACTTGAACTGGATTAATAGGGTAACATTGTTTTTTTGGGTTTCTAATACTGTTGTATGATGGAAATGCATGAAACCTCTATCCTTGAGGTCTTGTTGTAAAAAATGGTATGCATCGACAGAGAATTTTCTATCTATATAGATTACTAAGGCTTCCTCCGGAGTATAAGGCTTTGGATCTGTTTTGAATTTTATTGCCATTTTGGTTGGTCTTGTTGCGCTTAACAGGGATGAACTGATTACGTACTCTAAGTTTTTTACTGAACTTTTGTCTGATTTTTGCCCTCTAACTTCTACTGTGTCTCCGAAAACTTTGATAATTTTTTCAGCTGGTTCTTTTTCTAAGAGCAAAGATAGTCGTTTGCGAGTTCTTAGTTGTAGTCTCTTACTGAGATCTTTATAGAATGAACCACTTGATTGAGAATCATCACTAATGACTAATCTAGGTTCCGGGTCAGGGGAAGACTCGCAATCTAGGGTTGCATTAAGGCTATTATCATGTATGGAACTGGGATCAGTTTCGACAAAATCAATGTTACTTGGATCAGGTTCGATCAAGTCGGAAATGTATTGGGAACCAGGTCCAGGATGATCAGGCATGTGACTGGTTGTGACTGAAGGTTCAAGATATTCATGAATGCAACTAGGGCCAGGTTGGGGCTGATCAGGAATATAGCTGGGACCAGGTTCAGGATGTTCAGATACATATCTAGGATTAGATTCGACATGTTCATAAATACAACTAGGGCCAGGTTGGGGCTGATCAGGAATGTAACTCAGACCAGGTTCAGGATGGTCAGATACATAATTAGGATCTGATTTGACATGGCTTGCAGGAAGCCTGCGAGTTGGTGGACTTGGTGAAGTACAATGCAGAGAGGTACGAGTCACTGACAAACAATCTCACCTGTAGTTGTGCTCCCACTCCGCCACCTCTCATGTCACAGCATGCTGTTTCTACCACTTCACCCATTTTGAATCATACTATAGAAACTGTCAATCCCACTCAAAGTAATGTTTTGGTTTATTCTGATAGATTAGGCACAGGTTTTGGATCATTGTTAAATAACCGATCTAAACATACCATAGTTAACTGTTGTTACCATAACTTGCATTTTAATGAGCTTGTTCATAAAATAAAAAATACACAATTGAATGAGCAGACTACTGTAGTTCTTTTAATTGGAAGCAGTCTGAGCATCACTAAAAGGGACATAGTTAATGGTGTCGACACCCTACTTAAATTAAAATTAGGTAAATTAATATTATGTGCATTGCCATATTCAGATAATTTGTATGCTGAAGAAAACGATTACATTTGTAGTTTAAACAACCTAATGCATATCTTGACATGTCGTCATAGTGACCGTTTATTGTATTTTGATACTAACAATTTTGTTAGAGACTTTGTTTTAATTCGGGAACATATGTTTCTTCCCAAGAAAAGTCAACATGTATTGGCTACTTTGTTAGCTTACAATATACACGCAGTTATTGATAATTTAACTGAGACTAGGTTAAGTGACGAAACAGTATTATCTAGTATTTCTAATAATACTGTTATAGATTCTTTAAACTTCTAGACACGACAAAAGAGAAGCATAATAAGAATGTTTTACTGTATCATCAAAATATTAATCGCTTCTCTGGCAAAATCCTAGACGTGGAATTGTTAATAGATAAATATCATATGGATATCTTATGTTTTTGTGAAACCTGGTTAAAACCAGATAGGATGTTGTTTAATGTAAATAACTTTTCAGTTGCCAGTGCATACAACAGGTCCTCAATAGGAGGTGGTACCTTGATATTATGTAATAGTTCTTTTAGACATAAGGAAAGGAAGGATATCACTGCTTGCTCTGTTGATCGCTTATGTGAGGTAGCATGTGCAGAGGTTGAGGGCCATACTTTCTTATGTGCTTATAGACCACCAGCCGCAAACTTGTCATCATTTTTAATCATTATGGAAGATATACTAGGTAAGCTTTTTAAAGATAATAAATTCGTTTTTGTTTCTGGTGACCTAAATATTGATCTATTAGTTAATTCACCACATAAATGTAAGCTTATATCTTTGTTTAAATCATTCAATTTAAAATATGTTTTTAATGAAGCGACTAGAATAACGGCAACCTCAGCTTCATGCATTGACAATGTATTTACTAATTGTGAAATAAAAGACTCATCTTTGATTAGTGGCGTCAGGTCTGACCATACTGGTCAACTAGTATCATTTGACTTAAATAAAAAATTACACCTAGAAAAAACCATTAAATTAAGACCACTCACAAAAAATAAATTGAAAAGGTTTAATAATAATCTCCTTAGCAATCTTTCAACTGCTTGTTTTGATTCACAAGACCCCAATATAAACTACGGTACATTGTTTTCTACAGTATGCCAAGAATTCAATAAAGCGTGTCCTGTGAAAAATGTAACAATAAATTCTAAACCAAAATTTAGTGAATGGGCCACTACTGGCATTAGAAAAAGCAGAGATATTTTATATAATTTGTACAATGAGAAATCTTTGACTTCTGATCAAGTCATTCATAATTATGTCAGAAACTATTCTAAGATATTTAAAAGAGTCTGCGCTCAAGCTAAATCTAAATTAATAAGTAACAAAATTAGTTCTTCCAATAACAAAATAAAAGCTGTGTGGCAGATAATTAACAAAGAAACTGGAAACACAAAACAGAGAGATCATAATGAATTGTCTTTAAAAATTGATAATAAAACCATTTCAGATAAGTTGAAGGTTGCTGAGACACTGGAAAACTTCTTTACCAACATCCCAATTGAGGTTACGAAATCGCTCCCCTCATCATCTATATTAGCTGAATCTCTTCTAAAAGAAAACTTCAGTAAGGACATTCCAAGTTTCGAATTCAAGCCTATTTCTATTGTCACAATTAAAAAAGCATTTAAAAGTCTTAACATAAAAAACACTGAAGACTTATGGGGGATTTCCGTTAAGGTTCTTGGAGATATTATTGACACAATTGCTCCTCTCCTAACAGGCATATTTAATCAATGTTTAGATAGAGGTACGTTTCCTGATTTAATGAAACATAGTAAAGTAGTACCAATTTTCAAATCGGGTAGTAAGAGTGATCCCTCTAACTATAGACCAATATCTGTGCTACCAGCATTAAGCAAAATATATGAAAAAATCATGCTAGACCAAATGTTGGCACATTTTAATTCAAATGGGATTTTACATAGTCATCAGTTTGGTTTCACGAAAGGTAGGTCGACGACTGACGCAGGAGTAAAACTCATCAGTCACATTTTAGAATCCTGGGAAAAGTCTCAGGATGCAATTGGCATTTTCTGTGACCTCTCAAAAGCGTTTGACTGCGTTGACCACAATACACTAATCTGTAAATTACACCACTACGGAATACGTGGACAAGCTGCTGATCTTGTTCTTTCCTATCTTTCAAACAGGCAGCAAAAAGTAAATGTTAATGGGGCGACGTCCTCGGAGTCTCTGGTTAAGATTGGCGTGCCTCAAGGTTCGATTCTTGGCCCTTTCCTATTTCTAGTTTACATTAATGACCTTCCTTACATGATGGCTAACTTATCGGATATAATTCTATTCGCCGACGACACTTCTCTTATTTTTAAAATAGATAGGAAAGATACGGATGTCTTACATGTCAACGATAGTCTGGCAGTTCTTTCGAAATGGTTCGCAGCTAATAATCTTTTACTTAATGCGAACAAAACTAAATGTCTTAAGTTCTCATTACCTAACGTTCCTCAAGTAGGACTAAATTTAAAACTTGATGACAAGAAATTAGATGCTATTACGGAAACTGTATTTCTAGGAATTACTCTAGACTCGAAATTACAATGGGGCGCCCACATTAGAGCTCTTTCAGGCAGATTAAGTTCAGCTGCATATGCAGTAAGAAAAATAAGGCAGTTGTCTGATATAGCCACAGCTAGGTTAGTATACTTTGCTTATTTCCACAGTATTATGTCGTATGGCGTTCTGCTGTGGGGATCGGCAGCTGACGTAGATTCAATTTTCATTTTGCAAAAGAGGGCAGTTCGCGCGATCTATAAAATGAGTCCTCGTGAGTCTCTTAGAAATAAATTCAAAGAAATTGATATACTCACTCTGCCTTCTCTCTATATCTTAGAAAGTATTTTGTATGTTCGCAAAAACTTAGGGCTTTTCAAAAAAAGAAGCGACTTCCATAATATAAATACACGTAGTAAACATGAAATTGTGATACCCAAATTTAGATTAGCTAAAACTAGTAAGTCGTTTCTTATAAACAGTATCCGCTTTTACAATAAGTTACCAAAGCCAGTTACAGAACTTAGCGATGGTAAGTTCAAAACCCACATCAAACGTGTCCTTATCAAAAAAGCATATTATAAGATTAAAGACTACGTTGAAGACAAGGAAGTTTGGCAATAATTCCTTCTGCACATGTGGCTTCCCTGGTACCTCATTAACGGCATAATTTTGTAAGAGTCTATTAACTGCTCCCAAATTACCATGTTTATTTTTTATTTTTATACATTCATCGCAGACAGACATAATAATAATCATAGTATTATTTGACATTATATACCTACTATTTAATTTCAACTCTATAGTAGTGGCTTTTGCGGACATGTTAATTATTCAGATTTGTTACAGTTGTAATGGCAATCATGTCATTTGCTTTAAATAGGTTTTTATCTGTAGTATCTTATTTATCGTATATAGATTCCTTTCTATCTTGTGAATGTGAGAACGTCGTAGGCTTAGTGAACTGTAGACTTTTATTTTTAATTTTAATTTAATTTTAATATTTTTTTTTATCTGAAACTTTTTGAATGGCCTACACTGTCCTCCCATAACTATTAACACTGTAATTCGAAATTATTGTAAAAGCCAATTATCTTTTAAAAGAGTAACCATGGAGTTTCTTGCCGGCTCTTCTCCATAGGAAACGACCAATTGGAACCGTGCACCTAGCTTCTGACGTTTCATAAGTGCCCATGTAGGCTTATGTGAAATAAAATATTTTGATTTTGATTTTTTTTTTGATTTTGACATGTTCACTAGTGCATCTAGTGTTACCAGCGCTGCGGTATTTATTTATTTAAATATCGCAGCATTATGCTGAGGTAGGAGCCTTTTTGGCCTCGCACAGGTCGTCTATGTATTTAGTTAGTTTTAATTATGATTTTATTTTAATTTAGTTTTTGCTTTATATTACTGCTTGTTTTTCCTGTGCGTGTCCCAAATAAAATATTTTTCTTTCTTTCTTTCTTTCTTTCAACTGGGACCGGGTTTGGCCTGATTAGGGATGTAAATGGGACTGGACACTACGCGATTATCTATGGTTTTACTAATTAAGTCTGAAAATTTCTTTTGGAAATCAGCACTTAGGATTTTCGTATGCTTTTTCGTAAAGTATTTCCAGTTTAGCTTGCTTTGCTTTAATAAGGAATCAAATTTATTCATGAATTTCGAAACAAAAACTTTTATGTCCATTTCATTTTTGTAGTCCTGGTTGAATGATAGAGCTTTTAATAAAGCAGCTGTCCGATACTCCGAAGGCAAATCTGACGGTCGAACATTCTTGCCTTTTTGTTTCGCTATATTAATTAAGATATTGTAGGCTTGAAGTCTCGTGATTTTTTTGGTAGTTCTCCTTTCGTACTTGCGGATACTCTCGGAGGTTGAAGAACACCGGCTATGGTGTTATCCACAGCTTCCTCAATCGCCACTCGTGGACTAACAAGTGGGTTGGCGCCCTCTTGCCCTCCTAACATTAAGTCAGCCGGTCGGAGCCCAGACAGACATCCCTCAGCATGCTGAGTCAGGTCATGCTGAGGCAAAGTGCAACCATGGGTCTTTGACGGCTCCATGGAGCCTCTCCCCCGTTCCTTCAGAGAATGTTTCGATATAGGGTTACTTTTATTGAAACTGACGAGAGCGGACCCCTTCCCTATACCACATTTACCCCTTCATCAGAAAAGTATTTAACTATACAAAATATTATTATATTAAGCAGTTTTATATTATAATACAATAAACAAACAAAAGTAGGTGTGAAACGAAATAAAATTTACAAAGTATACTTACAAACAGCTAAGTTACCTACTATGAGAAATTTTTGAATTTCACAAAATATTTTTTGCCAATAATTTGTTTTATCCTATTAAATTACCTATGGTACCCCGTATACCTACTGTTTATAATTAATGAGTAAAACCTACTTCAATTGAAGACTTAAAAAAATTTGGTTATAGATTTTTCATTTGTGATAACCCTGACAAAAAAATACTGAAGTCGAAAAATCCGAATTCCTTTTACAGGCAGGTTGACGTAACACTAAACAATAATGTGTGTGAAAATAAAATGCTACTACCTTATAGAAACTGCGCAAAAAAATAAATTCAAAATTACAGAAAAAAACACGTAACTTGCTTTAAATGACACCTAAAAATTATTTTTGCGTTTCTAAATATAGCAGACATTTGGCTTTATCGCATACTATAATTAAAACACAAAACTGTTGCATAGATAATAAATTATAACAATTCTTTTGATTTCTATGGATAACCAGAATAAAATATTAAATAAATTATAGCTCTGGTTCTATGTAAGTTGAATTCGAATATGGGAGTTCTACTCTCGCATTCAAATCAGTGCATACTATTGATTAGAAGAATAAAAAAGTGATGTCCGATTTTTGATGCATTTATCATACTGTACGACGCTTGGAACAAAATATTACCAACATCTTGTATAAAACTTTAAGGGATTGACCCTGTTTAAGTTTTTTTTTTTTTTTTTCTTTTTAGAGGTTTTTGTTTGTGTGGGGGTTTTAAAATGTTTTATTTAAGTTTTTTTTTTTTTTTTTTTTTTTATCTTACTGTTCTGTTTTAATTGTTTTTGTATGTACTGCTGTTGGTTCACCAAATAAATAAATAAATAAACTCTTCAAAAACCAACTGGGCGTTTTAAAATCTAATCAATAGAACAACGTGCGCTGGATGTCAACCAATCTGTCCAGTTCCTATATTAATGCATGCAGTGAGATGTTCAAACAGTTCTCGCCCCCCGCATAGGTCTCTCTGACCCCTCTCACCCCCTCGCCACCAAACGGGTCACGGACTGGAAGAAAGTAAGCGAAAAGCTGAAATCCAACACGTCCCCCCAATTGGACTCTATCCCAGATAAATTCGACTCTACCGCTGATACGGCGGCCGCGATCGACTCTCTTACCGATCACGTACAAACTGTGTTGAACAATAGTTCAAAGGAGGTTCCGGCGACGGACGACCGTCGCTGGAGGCTCCCGCAGGATGTACGTGATCTGATAACGGAGAAGAACGCGTCCGCCCGTGCGTACAGCAACTTCCCCTGTGCCGCAAACAAAGCCCATATGCGCTATTTACAGAGATCTGTAAAGAAACGTGTAGCGGAGCTGCGTGACGCGGGATGGGATAAGTTGTTGAGCGATCTAGAGCCGAATCATCTCGCCTTCTGGCAACTAACTAGGAAGCTGAAATCAGATCAGTGCGCGAGCATGCCCCCCCTAGTACGCCCCGATAAGTCCATCGCATTCGAGGACACCGATAAGGCTGAATGCCTAGCAGACAGCCTAGAGGCTCAATGCTCTCCCAGTACCCTACCTGTAGACAAAGCTCACCTCGATAAGGTCGACGCTGAAGTCGAACGTAGGTCTACTTTACCACCCGTAGAAGACCCTGATGATCCCATGCCCCCCGTCACACCGGACGAGGTGCACGAGATCATCAAAGGTCTTAAGACTCGCAAAGCCCCCGGTTCAGATGGCATCACCAATAAGGTGATGCAACTGTTCCCAGCCCACCTTATAATGCTACTGACCACCATCTTCAATGGTGCTCTGAGCAATAACATCTTCCCACAGGCATGGAAAGAAGCCACGGTAATAGGTATCCCGAAGCCCGGCAAGCCAAAGTCGGCACCTTCGAGTTACCGCCCCATCAGTTTGCTCAAGGTCATAGGTAAAATCTATGAGAGACTTATTTATAAGCGACTCAGAGATTACGCCGAGACCAAAGGCCTCATCCCAAACGAACAGTTCGGCTTTCGAACTGAGCACTCTAGCGTGCATCAGGTACACCGGATCATAGAGCACGTAAGCGCCGGCTTCCAGCGCGGCAATGTGACCGGTGCAATCTTCTTCGATATAGCGAAAGCATTCGACAAGGTCTGGCACAACGGTTTGATATACAAGTTATACCAACTCGGTGTGCCGGATCGTCTCGTACTCATAATACGGGACTTTTTGACGAATCGCACCTTCCGCTATCGCATCGAAGGAGCCGTCTCCTCCCCCCGACCCATCCGCGCGGGCGTCCCTCAGGGCTCCGTGCTATCTCCCCTCATTTTCACGCTGTTCACCAGCGATATCCCAAAACATGGTAAGGCACAGTTGGCTCTGTTCGCAGACGATACGGCCATCTACTACAAGGGTATTAGTAATGATAATATACGCATAACTCTCCAGAGAGCGGTCAACAATCTTGGCGCCTGGTTTCAAAAATGGCGTATAGAAGTCAATCCCGACAAAAGTCAAGCGGTATTCTTTCAGAAACCGCGGGGCGGTTGGCCCCTCCCCCCCCCTCCTCCAGTCACCATGTTCGGCAAGCAGATCCCTTGGGAGAAGCAAGCCAAATACTTAGGTGTAACTCTGGACCAACATCTCACGTTTCGAGAGCACATAAAGCAGGTTCGTTCGCGAGCTGCTCTCGCTCTAGGTAGACTCCACTCAGTTCTGAATGCACGCAGCAAATTGTCACTCAAGTGCAAAATGCGTACTTACATTACGTGCATTCGCCCCATCATGACCTATGCGGGTTCCGTCTTTGCTCATGCAAAACCCCATCATATACATTGGATGCAAACACTCCAAAATCGATTCCTTAGAAAGGCCACGGGAGCTCCCTTTTATGTTCGTAACGAGATCCTCCATCTCGACTTAAAGATTCCCACAATCCGCCAGTTTCTCAAACGCCTCTCAAAGCGTTACTTCGAGTCAGCCGCCACACATCGCAACCCTCTGGTTGTCGAGGCCTCCCGATATCGCACATCTACTATTAGCGTCATTCGCCGTCCGCGGCATGTTCTCACTGAGCCAGACGACCCCATAACTCTCCTCCAGGAGAGCAGTAGGGAGACCAGTACAGTGCACAAATACAGACGCCTCCCGTCATTCCGACCTCGCCGTCGAGGCAAAACACGTTCGCGTCCGTCCCGATTATTAAATTCACCCCCCCGTCCCTTGTCCGATGAAGTAGTGCCAGCCCGCGCCGTAGCTGAGCACGTAGCTTTAAATTCCCCGTTTAATAATAATGATGATCTAAACCTTTTGATCCAGCCTGTCCCAACAACTTGCTGTCCCCCCGCCAGTGATGTCGCCCTAAGCCGAGGTTCGTACCCCACAGGGGGTGCCCTTAGCGAGCGCACACTTAATTTTAATTTAGAATAGTTTATATGCCCCTGGCTGGAGGCCCTGAGTGTAGAAGCTTAAGGCAGCCACAGGAAAGTCCGGTTAAGAAGTTATGATTTCCGAAATCACACTTCAAGATGCCATAGTTAAAAAAAAAAAAAAAAAAAAAAATGTTCAAACAGTCGAAATTAAATCATCATTGAGTAAAGACGTTTGTTACTTTTTATAAAACACCGTTCCATCATCGCAAAGAAAGTGAACCTTAAACACATAAACATATGGTTGAAATCGAACCGGATTAATTAGTGAATGGAACGGCTTGCGGACTCGGTGCGCGAATACAATAGGGGACCGCATTCCTTAGATAAGGATTGAAGTTGTTTACAAGTAATTAGTATTTGTGAAGACTATTATAAAAACTTATAATAAAGTGGTTAAGACATTGCAACTATATTGAACGTGTTTGTGCGAATAATACTATACGTGGACTATTTATTTAATTCAGCAAAATGACGTCACCAACTCCAGAACAGTCTAAATATTTATCTACGTTAGAAGATGTGGCTAGTATGATACAGAAAGCGCAAGTTAACATAAAGAAGTGTCCGAAACAGCGATTAACGGCAGGTTATGTTAAAGCGAGAATAAAAACCATTGAGGAATATTGGGATTTGTTCAAACTAACGCATAGCAGCCTTACGAAGTGTACACCACGAGAACAGCGGGGCGTGTTGCCTTACTTTCTTAATGAAGAATATTACACGTACGAAGAAATGTATCTATGTTTACAAGCGGATTTAACCGATCTTCTAACAAACTTGGAGTCACAACAAAGATTATTAGAAGCGTCTAACATGTCTACTTCATCACACGATGGTCAGCTACCGTTTGCTAAGCTACCGAGAATACAGCTACCTACCTTTTCGGGCAGATATGAAGAATGGCCTACGTATAAAGATATATTTACAGCACTCGTCCATAACACTTCTATTAGCGATGTGCGTAAGTTACATTATTTAAAGACTAGTGTTGCCGGAGAGGCAGAGATGTTATTACGTCATATTCAAATTACGGAAAGTAATTATGCAACAGCATGGGAACTACTTCAAGGACGTTTCGGTAGCAAAAAGATGATTGTGTCGTCAGTTTTAAAGAAGTTTTGCTGTCAGAAAAAGATAAGCAACCCATCAGCTACACAAATTAAAGCTTTGCTCGATAATACTGTAGAATGCATCAACAGTCTGAATAACATGAACATAAACACCGCCACTTGGGATCCTATCCTAGTATTTCTAGTGGCGCAGAAATTAGATTCAGAGACGTTAAAGTGCTGGGAAGAGGAAGCTTACAAGGAGAATAGCAATGAGTTGTCTACGTGGGAGGAGTTGAAGAAATTCCTCGAGTCTAAGTTTCGTACGCTCGAGCTTATCGCTCCTATTACTACAACAGTGACAAAGGAGAAGACACAAGGTCACAAAGCGTATCATGTCGTAACAAAGGATAATGAGAACGATAAAGGTGACTCTGCGCAGACCAAAAGCAGTTCATCACCTTCTTGTGTATATTGCAAGGGTGACCACTACATCTTTAGTTGTAAAGAATTTGCAAAACAAACTGTGCAACAACGACGTGAATTTGTGAAGAACAAAAACCTCTGCTTCAACTGCCTAGTACCGAATCACATAGTCTACAAATGTAAACAAAAGAGGAAATGCCGAGTCTGCGGAAGAAAACATCACTCTCTTTTACACGAAGCAAAAGAAACAATACAAGAGAGTGACACACAAGAGATTAACAAACAAGAAGAACAAACAGAACAGAAGGTCACCAGCGCACATTTCTCTAAAGAACAACCTGGTCGTCAAGTGTTATTGGCCACAGCTCAAGTACATGTTACATCAAGCGACGGTGAAACACATGCACTTCGGGCATTGATTGACCAAGGTTCAGAGGCTTCATTCGTATCTTCAAGAGTAGTCGAACTCTTGAGATTGAAGAGGACAAGCATCAACGGTGTAGTCTCAGGTGTAGGGGAAGGAAACCTGGTTCCTATAAAACATGTAGTTGACCTGTCAGTTACATCGCAATATAATAGAAAGGAAGTTATTCAAGTGAAGGCTTACGTTTTGAAATCACTGTCTGCTAGATTACCTTCAAAACACATTACGAGGAACTGGCCAGAGCTCCAAAAATTACTATTGGCTGACCTTACGTATAACACACCGAGCAAAATTGATATATTACTCGGTGCAGACATCTTTTCTAAAATTATTGAAGTTGGTTTAGTAAGATGTTCTGATGGCATAGTAGCTCAGAAAACACGTTTGGGGTGGATACTTTCAGGTCAAAGGGAAGACAAATCAATTAGCGACAAACACAAAATAACAACACTACATGTGACAAGTATGGTATCAGAAGACAATGATTTATTAAGAAAATTCTGGGAAATCGAAACAGGTTTATACAAGAAAAGAAAACTACTTACAAAAGAAGAAGAGATTAGTGAAGAGATTTACAAAAATACAACTAAAAGAGTGAACGGAAAATACACAGTGCACTTACCTTTACGACAAGGAATAGAAGAGACACTGAAATTATGTGGAGATACGAAACAACAAGCTGTTTATAGATTCAAACAATTGGAGAAGAAATTACAAAAATCTCAAAGTTTAAAGTCAGATTATTCTGAAGTAGTTCATGAGTATATGAAAATGGGTCATTTGAAAAAATCTGACCCAAAAGATGATAACAAATCGGTCTATCTTCCGCACCACGCTGTAATACGCGAAGATAAGGATACGACGAAGGTTCGAGTACTTTATGACGCGTCGGCGAAGGGTTCTAACGGTCATTCTTTAATCGACACCATGATGATTGGACCTATATTGCAACCTGATTTACGAAGCTTAATTATCACATGGAGAACACATAGAATATGTGTAGTAGGAGACATAATTAAGATGTATAGAATGATTGATATGACACCAGAGCACACAAATTTACAACGCATAGTCTGGCGAGATAACCCTGAAGAAAAACTAGAAAGTTTCAACTTGATGACTGTAACCTTCGGTACAGCTGCAGCACCCTATTTAGCTGTACGAACATTACAACAACTCGCTGATGATGAAACACTTGAGTATCCTAATACAGCACCTGTAATTAAAAAATCATTTTATATGGATGATTTGATGTCGGGAAGTGAAACTGAAGCAAAAACAAAGAAAATGTGTGAGGAAATAAAGTTGATACTAAGTAGAGGAAATTTTAAAATGCAAAAGTGGTCTAGTAATTCGGAAGAAGTATTAAAGTATTTACAAGAGGGAGATGGTACAAACAGTACGAAGGATGGAACAGAGATAAAGCTAGATAAAGTAATAAAAATTCTGGGATTGACATGGGATAGGAAGGATGATACATTTAAATTCACAATTAACTTACCTGAAGTTCGATGTCCTGTAACGAAGAGATCTATTCTGTCTGATGTAGCAAGGCTGTTTGACCCATTTGGATGGCTGTCACCAGTGATCATCAAGGCTAAGGTTTTGATACAAAAACTGTGGCTATGCAACATGGGATGGGATGACGAGCTGCCGTCAGAGTTGATAGATGAATGGATGAGCTATAGAGAAGAATTGATACACCTGCAAAACATCACAATACCACGCTGGTTGAAAACCACACCAAGCAATTATACAAACATTGAATTGCATGTTTTGCAGATGCATCTACGCACGCATATGCTGCCGTTACTTACCTTAAGATTATTGAAGAGGACACAGTACATATCACAATCATCGCATCTCGAACTAAGGTTGCACCGTTGAAGCAAATTTCAGTTCCTAAATTGGAATTATGCGCCGCAGCATTACTAACAGATTTAATCAATGATCTGGTAGACTTGTTGAAAATACCTAAAAACAAAATCTTTGCATGGACTGATTCAATGGTCGTGATGTCATGGCTGCAATCTCAACCAAGTCGTTGGCGTACATTTGTTGCGAACCGAGTAGCAGACATAACACGGATACTAGACAATGACCGATGGAGACACGTACAGTCTACCGATAACCCAGCCGATATCGCTACAAGAGGCGTAAAAGCAAGCGACTTGGCTTGTTTAGACTTATGGTGGACTGGGCCTGTATGGTTAAAATATAAAAATCTCGATCTACACACATATGAAATTCCTCAAACTGAATTAGAATTGAAGGGTTCATCATTTCACACAAATTTAGAATACAAACCAATCTGGGAAAATTTTTCTTCAATTTCGAGAATGAAAAGAATATTAGCTTACTGCAGAAGATTAAAAAAAAGAGAAAGGGAAAAGGAAATATATTTAACCGTTAATGAGCTAGACAAAGTATTAGAATTATGCATAAGGTATTATCAAGAGATAGTTTATCAGAAGGATATTGAAGATTTACAGAAGGATGGAAGCGTGAAAAAAAGAAGTTCTCTTATCACACTCGCCCCTTTTTTAGATAAAAACGGGATAATAAGAGTGGGAGGAAGGTTAGAAAATGCCTCCATAGCTGAAATTACAAAACACCCGATTGTAATACCATGTAATCAGCATATAACTAAGTTATTAGTTCAAGAAGCTCATCTTAGAACACTACATGGTGGGATACAAGCAATGATGGCTTTTGTGAGAACGAGATACTGGGTAATAGGTTTGAAGTCTGCAGTAAGAAAATGTATTCACAACTGTAAGACCTGTATCTTGGATAAAGCGAAGGTAAAAACCCAGTTCATGGGACAGTTACCTGCCGTTCGAGTCAATCAACATCGGCCATTTATGAATAGTGGAGTTGATTACGCTGGACCGGTATTCATAAGGACATCGAAAGGCCGTGGACACCATGCAACAAAGGGCTATATCTGTTTTTTTATTTGCATGGCCACTCGCGCTATTCATCTAGAAGCGGTTACAGATCTAACAACACAAGCTTTCATAGCCGCATTTCGGAGGTTTGTGGCGCGCCGAGGCCACTGTTCGAACTTATGGAGCGACAACGGCACCAATTTTGTTGGCGCTGCCAAAGAATTGAAGGACATGTTCCAGCAGAGAAATAATAATATCGCAAAGGAAGCGGCCGAACTTCTAGCTAACGATAGCACAATATGGCACTTCATACCACCAAGGATGCCTACATGTGGAGGCCTGTGGGAGGCTGGAGTTCAGTCTGCTAAAAGACACCTCTATAGGATAAATAAGGACACGAAACTGACGTACGAGGAGATGTCTACGCTCTTAGCACAAATCGAAGCATGTCTCAACTCTCGCCCCCTTTATGAAATGGACAATACTATGATGCCGCTTACTCCAGGGCATTTTTTAGTTGGCGAGCCCTTGATTTCGGTTCCTGATACATGCTACGAGTACCAGCCTGTGAGTCTTTTAACTAGGTGGCAAATTATTCAGAAAATGACTCAAGACTTCTGGCATAGATGGCGTACAGAATATCTTAACACGCTCCAACAAAGATACAAATGGCAAGTGAAAGTTCCAGAGCCTGCTATTGGAGATGTTGTTATTATTAAGGAAGATAATCTGCCCCCTACGAAATGGTTACTAGGACGGGTGAAACAAATACATCCTGGAAAGGACAATCTCGTAAGAGTGGTAACAGTCCAGACTATGGGAAATAAGGAGTTAAAAAGGCCCCTATACAAACTGATACCACTTCCCAAAGAACCAATAAGGCAGTGAGCTATGGTGGGCGGTTTAGTGAATGATTAATGAAGTGTTGTTGAAGTTAAATGATAAAATTAAGATGTACCTATAGCATAAAATTAAATGTAGTTGAAAATATTTACAGTCCATTGTTCGATGTGCATGATAATATGTATTGATATACAAATAAGTATTGATTAAAAACTAATGTTTTGGTGGGCGGTATGTCCAGTTCCTATATTAATGCATGCAGTGAGATGTTCAAACAGTCGAAATTAAATCATCATTGAGTAAAGACGTTTGTTACTTTTTATAAAACACCGTTCCATCATCGCAAAGAAAGTGAACCTTAAACACATAAACACAATCAGCGCGCTTGATACCACTGGTCATGGATTTTAGACCCATTCGAACAGTGTTTCGTGTTTGCAATATTTAGTTGTTTCTAATTATCTGACGCAATGACTGCGCGTTATTATTCAATAACGCAATACATTTTTACGAGAATTCTCTCGTAAAAATGTTTTTAAATCCCGAATATAGTCTTGAGAACCCAGAAGCGAACTCCGAAATGAGTTTTGCCGCAAACAGCACTTTTGTGTCGCCTTACAAATCATAGTGTAACGCGACAGTACACAATCGGCGTTAAGCTGTACTCATTCACACAACATTCTAGCATTAGTTACGTGGTAATTAAATATATTCAATAAACCATCATCTTTGGCTATCCGTGACTTATCATTTCAAGCTATCATTTAAGGTGTGCGACCCATTCAGCAGCGCATTCACCTTTTTGGTCCTTTGAGCCTCAAGATTGTATGTGTTCCGCGTTCTTTTGTGAGGGGGCGATTTGGTTGGACTGACCGACCAGTAGCAGCATCTCACCAGCTCAACAGAGGAAGCACCTGGACAGAGGATACGGACCGCGGAGATCATTGCAACAGCAGCCGCAGCAGCAGATATCTACAAGAGATCACCGAAGCACATCAGCAGTATCGTCAGGAACAGATTTAGTGACCCTTAGTATTTATCATTAATTTTGCCATCATGTAGGGAGTTATTCAAACTCAATATCAAGTCATGGAGGCAATGCATAAACTTCTGATCAATTTAAAAAAGACGGAGAGAGCCGTAAGACTCCGGACAGTGTGCAGAAGAAAACAGACCTTCTCGACAAGTACTGGGCAGTATTTCAGAACCACGAACCACGAGATAACCACAAGACGATTCGCGAGCGCAAAGATCCTTCTCATCAATACTTTGTGCGAGATTCCCATGACATGACAAGACAATTTTACAGAAGCACTAGGGAATTCTTTATCAACTCAAGAACAAAAACCAGCTTCACCCATATTAGAGCCGTCAGTCAGCCTTTACTTTAGAGCTGGAACCGTCGACCTCGAGCCATTGGAGCTATATCTCCTTCAAGAGCAAGCTGCAGGTGGAGCTTATGGACCTCGAGTCATTGGAGCTATAACTCCTTCAAGAGCAAGCTGCAGGTGGAGCTGAACGACCTCGAGTCATTGGAGCTATAGCTCCTTCAAGAGCAAGGTGCAGGTGGAGCTGAACGACCTCGAGTCATTGGAGCTATAGCTCCTTCAAGAGCAAGCTGCAGGTGGAGCTTAAGGACCTCGAGTCATTGGAGCTATAGCTCCTTCAAGAGCTAGGTGCAGGTGGAGCTTAAGGACCTCGAGTCATTGGAGCTATAGCTCCTTCAAGAGCAAGCTGCAGGTGGAGCTGAACGCAGTAACCAATGACCCCTTTCAATAAAGGTGCCTAAAATAGCAGAGATTGGGAGTAACACCAAATCAGACGAGATGCTACGCAAACAAAGGAGCAATATCAAGGCGTTCCAAAGAAGCGCATCAAACATCAACGTGGACCTCCTAAAAGAAAACAGCCAACGGAGGGAAACACAACTTCTACAAAATGGATAGTACGGCGATCGAAACCTGGTTTGCAAAGAATGACGTGCCGGGTTACAGTTACTACATAGTATTCACATTACCTAAGTATTCGAATTATTATAGTTTCATTTATGCAATATCCACCAGCACACTTACTCATTTCTTGGCAAAATCTACCACGGATCGCACGTATACAAATTCCACCTTCAGATTTGCAAAGGTTGTTTCAAACTCGGTGGATTTTGTAGGCAAAGTCTACTATGGGAGTTCAACGACCAATCAGAAGCCACATTCAAAACTCAGTTGGTGGACTTTGCTTACTTATATGCGTCCGGGATCGCCCCCCCCCCCTAGTTTTGGAGCTGCTCAGAATGTAAGCGTAATATTGGACTGAATGACAGGTACTACGTGATTAATTGCGCAAGGTCGTACTGTGCCCCAGTCCTAATTCTAATTAGAAGTAGATTACATTGTGAATGATAAGGATAACAGATAAGATAACTCTAATGTGTTGTTGTCCACAATATCCACTAATGAGCACTTCGATAGGTAGGTACCTACCTCCCTCCTACTCACTACCGAACTTCATAGTACCGACTTCATGCGGAAGAACGGCCGCCAAACTAACAATACGACAGAGCCATGATTATTCAGTTGTTCCCACGAGCTGATACGCCGAGATGATAATATACACGTAGTAGTGGTACAAGACAAAGAAGGGTAAAGTTGTGCGTCAACATGTTCGACTACAGTGGCAAATAATGTAAGTAGTTACGAGTATATCCTTGTATTGATAGAACCACAGCTGCTCAGCTGTTGCTGGCGGATACCACGCAATTGTTTTTTAACTTAGCATCTATCATTCTAGCATCATCAACTAATTAGGTACCTACTAAACTTGACAAAAGTAATAAATCTACATCGGTTCTTAAAACCCACTGTTCATATGGGCCAAGGAGCTGGGCCAGCATGTTGGGTCAAAAAATCGAATCCCCAACGCAACAGTCGCTGTTTACACATTGGCGCTGCACTGAACACTGTTTGCGGAGCGCGCCAAGCTTCTTTGATGTGTACACGAAAAACCGACACTATTTGGTTGCCCTGCCAGTGCTGCTAATCTGTGGTGCTGGTCGCCAACTACCAACACACGCCAAGTAGATCACTACACGTTGGCCCAATATGCTGACCCAGCACCTTGGCCCAGCGTGTACAGCGGCCTTAATCCAATACATTGGCCACAGTAGAGACACACACACAACCTTATCTCATGTAGAAAATGAACAAAATATACAGTGTGTCCGGACATGGACTAGCGATTTTCAAAATACTTAAATATTAATTACTTAAAAAAAAAAAAAAAGGTTTAGGTTTCCGACAATTGCGTTACAAAAAGAACAAATCATGCGCATTGGCTATGTTCAAACAACAATAACTCTTAAAGTATTAGACATACAGTTGTGTTTTATGTTGTATTGTAGCTTAGCTCAAAATCTGTCGATCTAGTAAAAAAATAAAAAAGTTGTCGGTGGTGTTTTTGTAGTAATTAACCATTATGGTTGAATTGCATAATTTTTTATTATTTTTTTCGGCTTCGACATTTTTTTTCAAAAGTTATGGAATTGTGAACACATTGCTTTGTAATGAATACGGTAGACAATATGACAATATTTGCCTTTCGATTAAGCCTATTTTTATCACAGTGTGACAAAAACTTTGAGATATGATTTTTTTTTGTACTCGCAAAGAGAATATTAAAAAAAAAACAAAATGGCTGCCACATATCGGGGAAGTGTATTGGACCCAAGCTTAGAGTGTAATTGTACAAAAATAGTTTATTAGAATATCACTAGTTCATGTCCGGACACACTGTATAGCCTACAGGAATGACTAAAATCAAGTTCAGTTTACACGGAGGAGCTAGGAGAATCATCAACAACTAGACGGACTATGAGCGAAACGTGCATCATGATGGCTAATGTTCATGTCACAACTTATTTACAAGCATAGAAATACTTTCTTATATCTATGGTTACAAGACAATAAATGTATAAGGAAGCCGCTCGTGTGACAAACCTAGCTATAAATGCGTAAGTGAGTTTGTTTGCTTATTTGTTTGCTAAGCTTTCACGCAAAAGCTGCTGAGCGGATTTGGATGAAATTTGGCACATAGGTAGACCGTGACCTGGAGAAGTACATACTTTTCATCCTGTATCGCAGACGAAGTCGCGGGCAACAGATAGTAAAAAATATTACCAACTAATTAAACGTAGGCTGTAACGTAATGTAGGTAGATGATCACTTCATCATCTTTAATTACTTTGTGCTCAATAGCACGTTACTGACGCTCGACTGCTCGAGGCTTTCAGAATATAATCACCATTATTATATCTCCTGATTCGGTCAATGAGAGTGGACAAGTACAAGTTCAGTCGCTCTCCTTGTTCAACTACTGCGAGCGCTTTGTTTGTACAGTTGCGAGCTAGTCGCCGCACCAGTATTAGTTAGTTACTATACTGTACGAGTGTGATAGGGCGCCGTTATCTGCCTCGCGACAGCCTGATAACTAGCGCGTCGCCGCCGCCGCCGTCCTCCTGCAAACCTAAAGTTGGGCGCACAGGCAGGTGTAACGGTGTCTATGCAAGACGCGACAATTACTTAACTAGCTACAGGTACCTAAGCTACCTATAAGGCTATAACCTACATACTTTATGCGATAATAATTGTAGCAACCACTGATATGGCACTACAAGTAGAGTGTAGAATGGGCCTTGTAAACAAGGTGGCCTCGTTATATACTTTTGGGAATGCTACTAATCGTAACAGACACACTGACTAGTCCACGAGTCGTGGGCCGCGCTGCGCTGAGGCATCTTTAGGACACGGTGATGTTGACAAATCGTTTTTGGTTTTAATACATTTTATTGATAATAGAATTAAACAATATTCACACTCGAGTACGTGAGTAACTCTAGCTACACATTTAGATAATCAATTATTAAAAATCAAAATTATTTGAATTCGTAAAATAAATTACACACAGTGTTTCATTCCTATGTACTATAAAACGTATCTATAGCGGCTTAGTACCTAGGCTAGGTAAATATATATACAACAACACTTTATTCAATTCAATGGCAATTTCTATAGAACGCTATAAATTATATAACATAATTTACGTGGTAAAACAAAATTTACATTAAGTAATTGTACAACACGGGGTGGTGGGTGGTGCACGATCAACCTGCGCTTGCGCTGCCTCCGATCGATGTCATTGTTCCTGTTCCAACAGACGTGCGAGCGCGCCCGGGCTGGCAACAGCGCCGCGCGGAGCGGCAGCCGCGCCCGCGCCGCTCGCACGGCGCACACCACAACACCGGCACGCCACCGCACAACACACACATCACAGTTTCTTGACGATGTCAAACTTGGACTTCAGGTCCATCGGCACTTTCTTGGGGTCAATCTTTTTCTTGGCGGCGAGGTGAGCCCGCATCTCGGCCGCGGTCATGCGCAGGTTGAGCCGCGGCGGCTCGGGCGACGGACTGTCGCCAGTGGGTACGTCGGGCGCCGGCGCGGGCGCCTCCAGGTCCGGCATCGGCTCGCCGGGCGCCGGCGCTGCCACCAGCAGCTCGGCGTCGTCCGCGCGCTCCTTAATACGCGCTACCACCTGCTTGTGGCTCTCGCCGGCGATGCTGTGCCCGTTCACCTCCAAGATGCGGTCACCGCGCTTCAGGCCCGCCGTTTCGGCCGGCGAGCCGTCGTCCACTTTGCCGATGTACTGGCCCGGCTTGCCCTTCTCGGCGTGCAGGTTAAACCCATACCCGTCAAAGTCTGGTGTCTTCCGCACGTGGCAGAGCCGCGGCTCCGTGGCCGCCGACCCGTTCGCGGACATGTTTCGCAGTTCGAGTGACGCGCACTTCGCGTCGCGCTCGGACAGTGACTGGCGCCCGCGCCCGCGCACTGCCCCGCGCTGCCTGCGTGAAGCCTCCACCCCGCCCCCCGCGACCCTCGCCCCGCGCACCTGCGAAGGTTCGCCTCAGGTGTGACAGAGGAGTGGGGGAGAGGGGGCGCTCGCGCCGCCTCGCTCTCCAGTACACGCCGAATCGCCGCTGAGGTGCCAAGTATCGCCGCGAGTGAAACGCACGAGCTCACGTTCCAAGCTGTTATTGTTTGTTCCCGAGTGGCGCAAACCGGGGTGAGTACACGCTGCTGCGTGGTGTTGGTGCGTGGGGCATGCGGTGAGGGCGCGTAGTACTCCCGGGGGCGACACGTCACAGCCGGCGCCCGCGCCCGCCTCTAGGGATCGAGGCCGCGCCGCTTTCCCACACAGACGTCGCTGTGTGTGTGTTATGTGCCACTGCTAGCATACCATACCTCACTTGTACGGTGATTCGAGGTTTAGCAGGATTTCGGTGTTCCCCAAGTTATGCATATCTAGGATATTCCTGGTTGACATTCTTGGTTGTACAAGAACGCGTTTCTCGTTCGGTACGTGGACTATATTCCTGGCGTGTTGATATGCTACAACATGGTGCTGCATCACTTCAATTAGTTATTGAAGAGTAAACATAACAAAGCAACAATAAGAAGTAACAACAAGGAAAACAATGTGAACGGTTGTTGTGCGGCGGTGACGAGTGTGTCCGATAGATGGCGGTGCACGGGGGCATCTGCCGGCGCGCGGTCGTTGCTCCGCTGGCCCCTGCCTGTGCCTGGGCCCCGGTGCAGCTCGCGCTGATAACAACTGAACACTGCTGGAGCTTGCGAGCTGCTGCAAGCTGCAGGCGAGTTGTGTGTCATGACGGAAACGAGAACGAAGTACCCAGTGCCACTGTACAGTTACCTGACATGGACTTCCTGTACGTGTGCGCACATACACATTACATTAGCGCTGAATCTTTTATGCGTCTCGACTAATAATAAGTAAATTCGGCAATACGTCATCATTAACACCACCGCGCACCGTCGTGAGCCAATCATTTGGACCGTCCAAGTAACGAACGACACACTATCATAGAAGAGAAACATTTTGTTTGCTGGTTACGAAACTTATTAACGGATTGTGCGTAGTAACGTAACACTTACTGTAGTAAGTATCCCAGTTGTGATAAGATATCTCACATACATTAAGTCTCATATGAAAGCTGCTCTCCCCAAAACGATATCTGGATATTCACATAAGATTAAAAAAGCTTTGATGTTTACAAGGAGTTTGAATTAGATTTTTTTGCACATCTTAATAATCTCACCAGCAATGCATTAATGAAGCACGGCTGAACTGGACACATCGCTGAAAGATCTTATGTGCCACGGAAGGTGACGCCCCGGAAGAGTATCCTTATGTTCCTCACGAGCCACGGGATGCCAACGCACACAAATCGGCGTGATCAACGTACACAGGATTGGGGACATTTGACAACTAACTTTCAGAGTTTTTATTCAGCTTTTACACGATCATTTCTTCTTCATGATTTTTCATGATCTGAGATTGGATAAATTGTGAATCAGCTGACTGAACGCCATTCGCTGACTGATATCAATGCATTTTTATTCATGTTCGCTATATTAACGAACGTACACAATGAACAAGTTTCATTATATTGGTCATTTGATACGTTATCACTCCACGAATGTGTAATGGCGCATTAATCATCTGTCCTGAAGAATCCGGTTGATATCAATCGCCCAGTCGATCGTTCCTTATGAATTTCAATACATTAGCATTGGCATAAGTCGCCTGCCTGGCTGACCTTGTGAAAATATTCTTAAGTACGCCCTCATTATATTATATTGCCTACTGGGCCTGCTCTTGACCTCGATCTCGCTTGATAGAGCGATGGTGGAGGCACAGAGTAGGTAATGAAGTCGAGGCCTACATTTTTGAAAAACTGACACAAAAACTTTGTTGACCTGGGAATCGTCCCGTACCTAGCGCTTGCAACAACTAGACCGACAAAGCATGATGATGACAAAATCTTTATGCTTACACAGAGTGAAGAGGAACTCACGGAACTCAGTCCCTACGTCCCTATTTCCGATGAAGTCCGGTTCGTATTAATTGTGACTCCAGAAACTTGAACAAACTGTAGAAGGTGACGACGAACTACCGCCGCGCGTGCGCGGTATACCAACCACTTACCATAATAATATTATTTTTATTATGTTATTTTATTTCTTAAGAAAACTTACAGCTAGGATACAGATAGTTGACAGTTAGTAAAAAAATAAAAATTAAGAAAGAAAGCCAATTAAAAGTTTCACTGACAATATTAGGGTAGCACAAGAAACAGTAGACAGGCAAGCGAATAATAAGTAAGCACTAGGAGAGAATTAAGAAAAGACAACAGGTTGTAGTGATCTTCAAAGATGTTTTTACATAGTATTTCTTAAGTTTAGGATCACTGGTGGAAAATAAATCAAGATCATCAACACTCTCCTCACTCCACAACGAAGGCCTATGTCCAGCAGTGGACGTCTTTCGGCTGAAATGATAATGATGATGATCAACACTCTGACACATCCAGTTGTGTGCCCTGCTAGCTCTTATCATATAAGATTTTTGACGATAAACGCACCGCAGAGAGGGAACATACAGAGGTTTATTGATGTTATTTATTAGATGTGCTGCACGGTTGTGTCGCTGGCATTAATGATGTATTCGTAAACCACTCGCCAGCACTCGCCATCTCTTGTAGTCGCCGCACCTTTCACTTTATCATTTGGCAGCAAGAGTGTAAATATTGGAATGATAGTAGGTAGATACGTTAAAAATAAAAGCGGTATTCGTACAGGCCAGCCAATGTTAGAAATGGGGGAGCAAGAAGGTGCTTGAAACTGGACTGAGCAGTGTTTCTGGGTGTAACAGTAGACACCGAACTAAAAACGTTTAGAACTGAATCCTCGCCTTCGAAAGACTAGCTGCTCATAGAAACATGGATGGATGTAGGACAATCATTTCTGTATCAGGATAAATAAACTAAAGAATAGATGAACAATTTAGTATAAAACGTGCAAACAAACGACAACAATGAAACGAGTAAAAGGAAAGAATACCTCGAAAATAGAAGGAAGATTATATCTTCCTTCTGTTTTCGAGGTATTCTTTCCTTGGGCGATAAGAGATAGGCGAATGGTCAATTTTCATAAATTTTCTTAAATAACTATTTATTTATTTACTTAAGGTTCATACACATACATAAACCAAATTATACGGTAATATTCTAATTATATATGCCAATTACAGATAAACTCAACATTGACAACAAAGTCGCCAGATTACCGCTTAGGTGCTAACTTAAGTCTAAGTGTAGGTGTACAATCGATTAAGGAAAGAAAATGGGATATTTTGGAAGTCGTGTCACAAAACATGAAAATTGAAAACTTAATATTTTTTCTTTGCTTTTAATTTTAGTTTTTGGCCACAGACTTCCGAAATTAAAGTAATTTTTTTATTTTTCTCTATTATTAAAGAAGTACTTTTGTCGTTTGGTTTTAGTACAGTAGTCCTTTTTTGTTTTGTTTTTTTTGAAGTCGGTCAATTTTTTTTTAAAGTTTTATTATTTTTCCATTTTTTGTGTAATTTGATTTTTGTAATCACCATGGGTAGACCAACTAAAGGAGCCACCCGCATGAAGAAAAACAGAATTAAAGAGACTAATACTGCTGAAAAAGAACGCCTATCTAAGAATCGCAAACGGAGGGGTATGTCCGGTTCCCAAGAATCACCGTTAGCTCTTCATGCTAGGTTATCTCAGATGAGAAATTACATGCATTCTCATTTGTCGCAGGAGTCGCCAAATGATAAGATCTGCCGACTCAATCTTATTCAAAAACGATTAAGTGGCGAGTCGTCTGAACAGCGCAAGTATCGTTTAGATGTTATACGAAACCGGCTGGCTAATGAGACTCCCGTGCCTTCTCAAGAATATAAGGTTGAACATTATACATTTGCTTACACTGTATAGTTCCCCTCATCATCATATTATAAGGTGACCATAATCAGATCTGTAATGTCACTTACAACCTATACGGTTGCAAAGTTCTTATCAATATAAATGAATTAAGTCCAAACACAAGGTAATTACTGTGAACCGTTGAGGAGTTCCGTTAATCGTCCTTCGTCTTCATCATCAGACCCTTAACGACAGTCACAACCCATCCAAGTGTAAGGTTCTTATCAATACAAATTAATCAAGCCCAAACACAAGATATCTGCTGTACACCACTGAGGAGTTCCCTCGACTGTCTTTCGTCTTCATCATCAGACCCCTAACGACAGTCACAACCCATCAAAGTGTAAAGTTTTTATCAATACAAATTAATCAAGCCCAAACACGAGGTATCTGCTGTAAACCATTGAGGAGTTCCCTTGACTGTCTTTCAAAGTCAAAGTCAAAGTCAAATAATTTATTTCAAATAGGCACATAAAAGGCAATTTTGAACGTCAATGAAAAACAAACAAAGAAATAGAATTGATTCTAGTTGCCCATTCCAAAAGGTAGCTTTCGTATGGAGAAGAATGGGCAAGAAACTCCACCGTTACTCTTTTCAAAAATGTTTATAATATTTTGTATACATGAATTATATAATTATATGTGAAGACCATGCACCCACAATAAGATTACTGTCCCACAAAAGGCAAAAAAATAAATAAATGGAGCAATGACAAATAAATCAGTTATGTGATAGGTACATGGTGCTCACATATTTACAAACATTGTAAAAGTATACGATATTACAATATTCCTAACATCTTTACAAGTAATACTAATAAGTCAGTGCGTGATTCCAAGCAATCACAGAGTGTAAAAATCTATGACATACAAATAATAAAATATACAACTAAATTAGCAACCAGTTTGATTTTGTCCAGACTCTAAATTGTCCTATGGAGCAAGACCAGCATGTTTCCAAGCATTCTTATCCTGGATATAATCCTCTAATTTGTAGTAAGCTTGTTTACAAAGTGTACTTTTTATATGAGTTTTAAATTTTCTTTCATTTAATTGCAATATATCACAAGGTATTTTGTTATAGCATTTAACGCAGTACCCCATAAAAGATGTTTGTACTTTAGCTAATCTGAAAAATGGTTGATCTATTTTATCTTTATTTCTAGTATTAAAATTATGTCTGTCACTTATTTTCTTAAATAGATTTAATTTTTTCCTTACATACATAATATTCTCATAAATAAATTGGCAAGGTACCGTCATAATATTAATCCTTTTAAATAGTTCCCTGAGAGATTCGCGGCGACATAGATTATAAATGGCTCTGACAGCTCTCTTTTGCAAAATAAAGATGGATTCAATGTCAGCAGCCCGACCCCACAGTAAAATGCCATACGACATAATGCTGTGGAAGTAACTGAAATAGACCAAACGCGCGGTTTCTACATCTGTTAACTGTCTTATCTTTCTGACAGCAAAAGCGGCCGAGCTTAACCGCCCCGCAAGAGATTTTATATGAGGTCCCCACTGTAATTTCTCGACTAGCGTGATACCCAGGAAAACTGTTTCATTAATAAACTCTAGTTTTTCTCCATTCAATATGATGTCACATTCGCTGCTTCTAACATTAGGTAATGTAAATCGAATACATTTGGTTTTTTTTTCGGCTCCATCATCAGATCGACTCCAGACCTTCATAAAATTGTAGTGCTGTAAAATACTTAACGAATAAATTAAGGAATGCACTAGTTGCCCTTACGATTTTTGAAAGTTCCCCTCGATTTCTCTAGGATCCCATCATCAGATCCTGACTTGGTGACAATGGGACCACCTCAGAAGTATAAGCTTTTGAACAAAAAAAGAATTTTTTAAATCGGTTCACAAACGGCGGAGTAATCGGTGAACATACATAAAAAAAAAAAAAAAAAACATCCGAACATAGTACCTCCTCCTTTTTTGAAGTCGGTAAAAATAAAACCCAACTACGACAAAAAAGTCAACTAAAAAGATGTAAACAAGACAAATCACAGACAGACAAATTAGAAATCCGGAGTAACGCGTGTTAGAGATCAAATCATCCAGATTACGTGTGATTCCGGATTTTTAATTTGTCTGTCGGTGATGCAGGGCCGTAGCCAGGAATTAATTTTTCAATAAAAAGTTAGCAATCCCAAACCCACCCGGTTGAGATTGCCAACTTTTTATTGAAGCAATAAATTATTTCTGATTTCAGAGACGGTAAATAAAGAGTACAGATTTACAAAAAAGAGGACACTTTGTAAAAAAAAAAAAAATTGCGGAAAATCATTTTTTTTTTCTCGATATTTTGCGAATTTCTATCTTAGAATTTAAATTGATGAAGAGATAGTTCTTATTAATATCAATAAAGCCCTGTTTCTCTCTTCCCGCCTCTTTACAATCATGACCAAAAAAACAGGGATATCTTTAACCCTTTAGTTAGAGTCCCGACATCTATCGGGCATGCGACCGACCGGGAGAATCAATCCGACACATTATCTCCGGGTGTTCTCATCTAGGCAACGGAGATTACTTGCATAGAAACAAGCTTGTAGTCAGGATTATCCATCAGCAACTTGCTCTGAAATACAGCCTTGTGGAATCGGAAGTGCCGTACTACAGGTATGTGCCCGATCCAGTTCTCGAAACTGGAAATATCACATTGTACTGGGATCGATCCATTATCACTGACAGGACTTGTGTTGCCAATAAGCCTGATATAGTGGTGGTGGATCGAACAGAGCGGCGCGCAATGATCATTGGCATAACGATCCCGCATGACGGGAACCTCGTGAAGGCCGAGAAAGATAAACACTCATGAGGTTGTCGACATGTGGGATGTGTACTCTGCGATCATTGTGCCGATAGTCGTATCAGCCAATGGCTTAATTGCCAAGAGCCTCGATCAACACCTATGGAGGCTCTCGTTGGGCGGCTAGGTTAGGGCCTGATTCAGAAAGCGGTTCTCCTGGACACGGCCCGTATTGTTAGGAGGTTCCTCTCTCTGGAGCCCTGACCGCCGGTAGCTTGGACCCTGTTCCCGATACCGGTGGGCTACTATTTTTTTATATTTTTTTATGTTTTTATATTTCAATATAAAAATGTAATTTGTAAATGACTAGGAAATAAACGATAAATAATATATTTAATATAGATATGCTGCCATGTTAGTTGACAGTTGATAAGTTGACGATCAACTATTTATTGCGCACTTACGAAGGGATCAAGTGGCCCCGCCATAATCATTGTTGTCGCTTGTTCTAAGTTAATTTACTAGGTATCTCATCGAGACTGTTCCAATAAATTATTTTCTCTTTTAAAGTACAATGTTATCTTATAGGAAGTCAATTCAGTAATTGAGCATTCTGCTGATGATGCCGCACACTCGGACACACGGCGCGACAGTGACGACCAGCTGCATAGTATTGTGTGTAGTAACGAGTGCAGCTGATGTGTGTGTGTGTGTTGCGAATGTACCTGATGGTTAAATAACGACTCGCAGTGGACGATGGCCGGTTTAATGAGTGATTAAGCGACATTCCAGCGGCGCGGTCACATAGGCGGTGCGGGGGGAGTGACGTCATGGTGTGATTAGCAATCAGTGCCGAGATCATCGATACGCCTCCAGACCGACTGTCCTGTCCTGACCTACAAACTAGATTCTAGATGAAACTTTATGGGTTAAGGATTACTCAGAGGTATATAATAATATGAATTCTTACATGTAGTTACGGAGTATTATTAGTTTCCACTCATTTCCAGTCCCAAACGATTCGATGATGTTTGTCTAGGTAGCTAACGGTACGGGAGTGATGATGTGATAGTGACGTAGTTTTAGAAGGAATCCTCTCCACAACAGGCTGCAGAGTGCCAGTAAGAAAGCCAGCCAGCCTGATGCAGTATAAATAACTCTGGCAATAAGACAGCCACTACGACTTGAATATTTGATTCCGCACAAAAAACGTTCGGTTACGTAAAGCTTGAAGTATGCGAAGAGCGCGGCGCGCGCGCCGATACCGGCTACGTAGTAGGTACCTACTACGGTAGGTATGTCGTAGTACGTATTCGTAACGGCGCGGGCGCAGCTCCGGGGGCCGCGCACACATGTACCTTGTAGTTTATTACATCCACCGAATGGTCACAGCATGAGAGATTGAGAGATGAATGAAACGCGACTTATCGGAAGATTAACGATAGGTATTGTAATGATTAAGCGGTTTATTTATAAACGTTACTTAAAGATAAGTAATGATTAGCGACATACATTTTTGACTTAACTTTAAGCAACGTGCGTTTATGAATAAACCCCTAAATGGTTAATGAGTGACTGGACAGGTCCACCCAAATCTCAGACTATTTCAGACACTAATCTACATAGTCCTCACATGAAACTGACCAAGATAATGTCTGGATTTTAAAGAAACTGCGGCATCTGAGTTTTCAGTGTTTCTTCTCAGAGTAGTCAGAGAGGAAACACTGACCTCAAAGTGTTTGTTTAAGCTTACCACCAATAAGATTTTATCGAAACTTCAAGACAATGGGGACCGCCCCATTGCGGCAGATACTGGTATTTGTCTGTTATTATAAAATAGTGCTGAGATCGCCGTTCGCTCGTGAGTTCGTGAAGTAAAAGAGAGATTTGTAAAATTTTACCAAGTGATATAAACCAAGCTAATATTGATTAAGGAAGCAGGTAATGTCGACTAGGTAATGTTGGTACCTCTCGTAGTACGAACACAAGCCTGCTCGGTGAGCGGTACTGTCATTTACCTACGGCCTCTCTACAGCTGATTGGGTACTATCCTCTGCACCCATTCTTGTAAACTAGACAAGACGAAACGGGAACAATTACCTAAGACTCAAATAATGGTGGTCATATTGTTCATTCATTTCAAGTGATTTCAGTATTGTCGAAAGCTATTGTCAACCCATTTCATGAACAAATGTCATAACATGTGTGATTGAATCTGGTCAGGTATAGATAACAACAACACTACTGGCGAAATGTGTGTACAGCTCTGCCTGCTACTCTGGGACAGACAGGCGTAATGGTGTGTCACTAATCTGCATGTGAATACACAAGAGTGAGTCAGCCGGTACCAGGGACTCTCTCACGTATGTAGGTGGCGTGGGAACTTTCACAATATCACGATCAGCACACTACGTTTCTGGACTGTCAGTGTCATTATTTTCTGTGGAATATTGACACTGACAGCGCTTGAACGCGTTTAAGATGTGCTGATCGCGTTTAGTTTCATTGGTGAAATCCGCCCTTAATCACTCACGTCAACCGACGTATGAACCCTGTCAGTCAAAATATGACAGTCTTCTTCGTTTCGTGTGGTCAGCGACTAACCTGGTGTCAGAGTTTTAAAGCCGCCCACGGGCCTCTGACTTGGCTTTACATGCCATCAACAAATATCTCTCAGGCATGACGGTTTCCTCACGATGTTTTCCTTCACCGTTTTTGCAGCAAGTGAAAATTATACAATACTTAGCACATGAATCCGAAAAGTCAGAGGAGTGTCAATAATACAGTATAAAAACATTTCATGTTTGTTGGTGGTGGTGTTTTATTTGTTTTTTGGGTGACGTCTCTGAGTATGGAAATTGTGACTACAATGTATTCTTATATTGGGTTCCACCTGTAAAAACAAATGTAAGTGGTAACAGTAAATAAATAAATAAATATTATTTTGTTTTTCTCTCAATCAGATTGAACTGCTGCCAGACTGACCTTCTGTTCTGATCTGCGAGCCTAGACAAGTGGCAATCCCTTACAAAGCGTTTCGTATTTCTACAATGATTTTTAACATGATTGGCATACGTTTCTCGGTATCTTAAAGGTACAAGTCCGTAGCCGACTGCAGGCAGCAGCAGCAGGCGACGTGTTGATAGCTAAGGAAGGTATTTCATAGAAATACGTAACTCAAACTCAAACTCAAAGCATTTATTTCAATTAAACCATTTACAGGCACTTTTGAATTGTCAAAGAGTCGGTCAGTTAGTCAAAAAGTTGAAGCTAGTTGCCCATTCAAATTCGTAGATCTCTATGGAGAAGAACGGGCAAGAAACTCCAAGGACACTCTTTTAAAAATGTATATAGATATTACAAAATCCTGGGTACACTATTCTTCGTGCTTCTATATGTGAGAACAATGTCAAACGAAAAATAATCAAAAAGAATTCAAAGTATAAGATTAAAAATAAGCCCTGGCAGATAAGAGATGACCAGTCTCAACTGACGGCGCCCGTTCACGAACATGACACGTGGATCAGCACCATCCAGTTCAACCATTTTGTAGGGAACCGAATGATCCAACACACGCGCCACCATCAGCGAGACATTAAAGTGAGTATGACATACTCTCATCTGCCAGGCTCTTTCAAGTCAACATACAACATGATACCATATGAAACGGCCCCATGGTACTCACATTTCCAAATTTAAAAAGTGCTTCAAAATTATACAAAAATATAGTTCGCAATGTACTTGAGAGATTATATAATAGAATTTAAATAAAAAATAAACATTAAGTTCCTAAAGTCAGAAAAAATAAAAAATAAGGGGAAGCCACTCTTCCAAATATAAAAAATTTAACTATTGAGCCCAAGTGCCTGTGGAGCAGGACCAGCATTAAGCCAAGCATTTTTATCTACGATATAATCATCCAACTTATACTATGCTTGTCTACATAGTGTGCGTTTAATGCATGTTTTAAATTTCTTCTCATTTAGTTGAAGAATATCGGGTGGTCTTTTATTATAACATTTTACACAGTACCCCATAAAAGAAGTATGTACTTTAGACAAACCAGTAGTGTCGCGGCGCCACGTCGCCTGCTACTGCTGCCTACAGTCGGCTACGGAATATACATTATCGCTTTGTTACTTAGACATATTGAAGCTCATGGCAACTTACTGCATCAGGTATATAGGTACTGGAATGATTGACTCCCCTCCCTCCGAAGAGCTCGAAATCAACGTGCTCATTAATATTGAGCATGTCAACATGCGCAGTACGTCACGTCGCGGTCGAGCCACTCACAACCTATGTCTATAGGTACATATCGTCACGCTTGCACTCCCAGAAACGATAGACAGAGGTGTAGTACACCCACATGGAGCCTGTAGTAGTTATGTTAAGACTCACGAGATAGGAGGCGAACCTTCAACATGGTGGTGCGACTGGTATAATAATTATAATAGTTATGTACTAAACTTTAACAAGTACTCTAGATTGACTTCTCTACTAAACACGAGTCTTGTGCTTGTCCGAAATTGGCGAGCTGACCAGCTATGTACTACTCAAAGTTTTTGAATAATAATCCGATGACGTCCGTCATCATCGGACACAAACATACAAGTACTTACTGTACGGCTTACATATTAGTAAAATGTTACTTGAGATTGACACATACACGCGCACTATGCTAGTGCGAGGTAAAGGCTTGTGCGCATTAATAATTAATGAGGCCATGCGTTAGTGGGGCGCGTCATTTACGCACACGATAATGCGGCCATGCGTTAGTGGGGCGCGTCATTTACGCACACGGTAATGCGGCCATGCGTTAGTGGGGCGCGTCATTTACGCACACGGTAATGCGGCCATGCGTTAGTGGGGCGCATCATTTACGCACACGCTAATGCGGCCATGCGTTAGTGGGGCGCATCATTTACGCACACGGTAATGCGGCCGTGCTTAGTGGGGCGCGTTATGGCAGAGTGAACAAACTATACTCCTTATGAAAGTAATTTCCCGACAATAACGCTGTTATCAGCGATACGAATGCTGTGCTATCAGCATGTTTAGCGAAAAGTAACTATGAGATTAGCGGTACATACCTGTTAAATAAGATAATTTAGAAATTAACAATGTCTCGTTTTCTTCAGTGCTGGCAAACGCGGTTGCTGAGACCGGGTTGCCTGCTGCTGCGGGTTGGATCCCCAGGACGGGCAAATTGTATTGGATATTTCCAAATTCAAATTTTTTACTTGTAGAACATATCGCACCTCCGCTCAAATAGTGTCATAAGTCAAAAAATCAAACTTTCGAGAAAAAGGGGTTTGAAATTTAACTCTCCAAAGAAACTTTCATTTAACATTATGATGAGACTAGTGCCACCTAGGGATAAATATTTAAACCATAAGTATGACACATTCTTAAATAAAATTTGAAGTTTTCTGAAACGAATGGTACAATAAAAAAGTTTTTATTTTTTTTTGAGTTGTGACACTATTTGAGCGGATGTGCGCTATGTAAACCGGAAAATACAGATGTTAACAGGAACTAAGAGTCTCCGCACACGGGCAACCGGCCACAACCACAAAACGCCGCCACCTACATATTTCCTGTAGTTTTCAGCCACAAACGCCCCGACGCACGGTGGATCGAAAATCGGCTGTAGAAGACATAGGATCTCGATGTCTTAAATGTAATTTTTTTTGCTGGAAATGACTTCTGCCGATCATTACTGTTCTATAAAATGTCATATGAAGTAATTGTGCGCACAAATGGAAGAGTTATAATTTTTATAAGAAAAAAATGTATGGAGCTGACATGAAAAATGAGGATATCTCTGGAATCGCTAGGATGGCCATTATATCCTTGCACACTGTTATAGTACTATTTATTTGTGAATTTTTGACATACTTTTATAGTACTATTTATTGTCGATTTTTTTTTTTTTAAATCGTCAAAATGAAAAATAAAAAATGTTTATGATATGTACATTTTAATGCTTAAATATGGCTATACCAAGTGTAACTTACAATATTTTTTATGCTTAGACCAAAACTTTCGAAGAAATCACAAAGTCGTATTACCTACTTATTTGAAATGACATGGTAATTATGAATTACATAATATGTAATCTTGTCTAATGCCTCAAGTCCACATTAGCTAATGATTAGTAAAACTTAATACCTATATACCTGTTAAAAGGATACGTACCATAATGAGGGTAATTAGATAAACGTGATCATTAGTCAATAACAATAAATGGTAAACTATTGTATGATTAAAAATAAAAGCAAATTATTTAAAAAAAAAATTAACTTAACCTAACCTAACATAAACAATAAAAGTTAACTTATTTTATACTTCGTCACCATCAGAATCCACTTCAGAATCAGGCTCTACAATAGATATAACTTCTAAGAACTCTGTCGGAGCTTCCTGATCCTGAAGTTTCAGTAGTTCTACTGTTTCCTTAAAGTATGTCTGCCTCTTGTGGGCATTTAATTTTGGTCTTGTGGAAGAAATTAGAGGATCAGAAGAGACGATAAGCATATTGAGGATATCCTCGTTTGATGCTTGTCTACTCTTTTTCCTCGAATGGTGTTCTCTGAACCTCCTAAAGTCTTTGTTTCGGGCCTCTGAAGCTTCTTCCGAAAGACTTCCAATTGGTATAATAGCATTTTCTGCAATTATGTCCCCTCCGTGAATCAACAATTTGTGGACGGTTGATGACATGTAGTACCAATCGTACAGTTCCACGTATTTTTCAGCGGTTGTTCTAGCGTATTCTTTAAATTTCGGCACGTCTACAATCTCTCCAGATGTGATAGCTTGCAGAATCACAGCAAATCTGCGTATTAGGTCTTCATCTAATCCAGTGATCGCTGCAGTTTTATCAGGAAATTCAAAAAACCGCCTTGGTGTGTTCCTGTCGTTAGTTGTGCCTGATCCTTGCTTAACGATGTCAATCAAAAGGTTGAGATCATCTTTGAATCGATCTTGAATGAGTTTTTTTCGTGAATGCAATAACTCTTGATGACCTTCTCCTCTTGCAGACCACTTTTTGAAGTCGAGACGATACGCTATGTGTAGAAGACATTCCATCACATTAATGCGGGCATGAAGTGATGATAATCCGAACTCATACACACCAGAAGAAATAGTTTTTGACGCAATGACATCTAACTTATTCATTTCTGTAGGCTTAGCCAAACACAGGTAGCAGGCCGCATTTGACTTAGCTTCAGACAGATATGTACAAATTTTGCCGTCAATCATCGTCATCATTAATTTGTGACTAATTTCATGTCCTTGACATTTTGAGGGAACGAGAGCTTCAATTTCGTTATCCATTGCAGTTTTTTCATTTATGACAACGTCTTTGGTTTCTTTCACAAAACTAAACTGGACTGGACAGCAATACCTAGGTGAGCAGGGTTTAGGATTCACCCATACGGTATCACCGTCAGCTGTCAACTTTAATGGAACCAAAGAGGTCATAAATATGCTGGAATCATCTTGACCACTCTCTATGTTTTGCTTATATCTACTTTGGTTAGATGCACCGTCAAATCCCCACTTTGATATTAATATCAATTGTTTATCTTGTATCGCATCAGGACTACGAATAGTTTCAAAAATTCTGTTCACTGTTAAATCTAGTAACGCTTGTAGTGCAATCTTAGCAGATGAATTCGTAACAGTCACAAATGTCTTCGGAGGGTAGCACTGTAGCTTAGCTTTTTGCACTTTATAGTAAGACGGATATATCTCCTTTGAACCTTCTCGAATAGTCGTTTCCCTTAATGTGATATATTGCCATTTCGATAGTTTTAATGAAAGTAGCAAACCCAGTGCTTTTTCTGGTGAAAATATTGTTGAAGGAGCTGGTTTGTTCAACATTTCCTTGATTTTTGCTGCTGCTTCTGGATTTTGGAGCATATGTTCAATAACAGATGCAATATCCTCACGACCATCTCCTTTCAAAAGTGCTGCAGCTGAATAAGCTACTTCATTAGGGTCATCGCCTATATGTTCATCAGATCGTCTCTTATTCTGCTTGTTACTTAGATCATCAAACGGCTTTCGAGATCTTTTTGTCATCGTTGAAGTTGATTTCATTGTTGAAGTTGATGGTACAGGTTCAGGTACAGGTTCAGTAGAAATATTTTCACTTGTTGATTCTTGAATGAGCAAATTGGTTTGCACGCAGTTTGGCCAGTCAATATTTGCCTCAAGCCAATTACTGTAATCACGTCTAAAAACTTCACTTTTCCTGTGGGATCGTAACTATCTCTTTTGAACTGCCCGTGTAAATGTTCGACAAAATTCTTTCACGGTAACACTGTCTTCATCTGAAAGGCTAGAGCCCAGTCGAATAACAAGTGTGTTGAACAATATTTCATGATCTAAAGACGAAGCATCCTGATTGCTCAGAATAACAAACAAATCCAAATTTGTAATAATGCTTTCCATTATTCACGATCACTGAGTAAAAAGACACGGTAGGATAGATGTTAGTATTAGAAATGCTCTAAATGAACTGAAGTTGTGAATCCGATGTTTGACTATTTATTGTTATTGACTAATGATGGTATCACATTTATCTAATTACTTTCATTAAGTTAATCCTGCACTAATTGCTAAATTAGCGAGTATCCCAAATTATTTTGTTACGTATCCTTTTAACTAGGTATATAGGTATTAAGTTTTATTAATCATTAGCTAATGTGGACTTGAGGCATTAGACAAGATTACGTATTACGTAGTTCATAATTACCATGTCATTTCAAATGAAAATCACAAAGTAGGTAATACGACTTTGTGATTTCTTAGAATGTTTTGGTCTAAGCATAAAAAATATTGTAAATTACACTTGGTATAGCCATATTTAAGCATTAAAATGTACATATCATAAACATATTTTATTTTTTAATTTTGACGATTTTTAAAAAAAAAATCGACAATAAAAAGTACTATAAAAGTATGTCAAAAATTCACAAATAAATAGTACTATAACAGTGTGCAAGGATATAATGGCCATCCTAGCGATTCCAGAGATATCCTCATTTTTCATGTCAGCTCCATACATTTTTTTCTTATAAAAATTATAACTCCTCCATTTGTGCACACAATTACTTCATATGACATTTTATAGAACAGTAATGATCGGCAGAAGTCATTTCCAGCAAAAAAAATAACATTTAAGACATCGAGATCCTATGTCTTCTACAGCCAATTTTCGATCCACCGTGCGACGCCGACGGTTGTGATACATGTAATAATACTTACTGCGCCCTAATAGGGTCATGGGTCATGTACTCATAAGTTTTAGCCTAGTCTGTAACTGAGTGTACATTATTAAAATAAATAAATAAGCTTTCGCGTGTGGCCCGTGAGCGGCGAGTCCATATAAAATGTATGAAAACTACAAAAAATATGCCTGTGGAGGCAGTGGAGACCCTAAATTAACGCTGTCTTACCGTCTGTCGGTCAAAGATGTACAAATATTCTAATTAAACAGTAGGTATTAAAAAAAACAATGGTCTGCATTTGTCGCCAGTACGTTTATTTGAATCACTTGTATGAAACAGTAGTAGTAGTTAGTTTCACGTGGCGTGTGTAACGTCGCGTATCGTGAGTCATACACCACACCTCGACTGCGCCCGCGCATCTATTTAGTTTCGTTTGCAATAGTATTGTTTGTTACAGAACGCACGGCGGTTATTTTTTTATCTCGAGTGCATTCGTCACGTTATCGATACCATAAGCAGCTACTCAACTGTTGATACACTAGTACTACAGCAGAGTATGTACCTAGTGCGGATCCAAATTGGGTGCGGATCCCAGGGGCCCGGGCGGGACCCACGGTGTACCCCGGGGCCTCAGCGCAGGGTCACTCGTACTAAAGACATCAACGCGCACATCCTGCAAGCTCTCTTTTGTTCCCGGACCGAAACACTTTTTTTTGGTCTCTGTATTTATTTATTTCTCAGTTTTTTTTTGTGTATGGCATCTCGTAGGTCGACCTAGAGATTGTCACCTACTTCGCCTAACCTTCCCTGTGATGTCTCTAAAAATGGATGCCTCCAGCCAGGGTAATATACCAGGGTGACTTGTATAATTCAACGTATTCTTTTGTGATAGAGTGACCCCTTTGCAATTCAAGAAAATCTAAGATTTGTGTGTTTATAAAGGGTAGTATTTAGAAAAAGAAAATTCAAAGCCAAAGACACCGAATTCCGAAATTAAAGTTATTTTTCACTTTGTAGTGTTTTGACAAAGTAATCATCTAATTATTCATTAACTACAACAACATGAGATCAATTATCTAATATAAAATCAGATACAAATAGTGTTATTTTGCTATGAGTGTGAGTGATATGTATGTAATTTCCTGTGCACTCTCAGTATTTATGACAGGATTGCCGTATTTTTAAATTATCTGCCTATACTAGTTTTGTTAAACAATTAGTTTATTTGTAGTGAAATCATTTATTTGACTTAAATGATGGAAATAAATTGATAGCTGATTATTTATTTAATGTACATAATATCCTGTTTATAAAAAAATCCTACAACCGAACACAAAAATCGTCATTAAATATAAATTTTCTCTAAACGCTCAAATTAAATGGCCATTAATGCTATTTTATTTGCTAGTTTCTTAAATTAAAAAAATTTTCGATGGAACCAAGTGTTCTAAAAGGCAGTCAGTCAGGCAGTCGGGCACGGATCCCGAATCTCGGACTTGTTCAGAGCAAGTATTTCAAAAGGTAGCTGTTGGTGAAGCTATATCACGTCATCACCGTCGTTCTGTCCGCGGTATTGCGCTGCTCACTTATCTGCGATATCAGCCGCTGCCCGCATAGTTGGCTTGATTACGATAAACGTTGTGTGTGTGTATGTGTACACTACTCTCACTAACAATGGCCGCACTAATCGTTCCCGAACCTTATCGTATTAAAATTGTTATTATAAATAGTTCCAATCAGCTCGTAAGTAGATGTGACCTTGGTTTAAATTAAATTACCTAAAACTTCAATCGAGAGGTCCGTTGTTAAGAGGTCTATTTTAGTTGTCCGTTCAGTTAATTTAATGCAAGTCCATTTAGCTCAATACTGAAACATGAGGGTTAGAAAAGAACTGAAAGCGTCCGCCAGTTTTTATAAAAGTTGTAGCATGTAATCAACATCTTTGACTTGCACAGTATTTGAAATGAATCCCTGTTATGTTTCAAATGATAAAGTGGCATTCCTGGACGTCGTCGTCTCACACCCAGCAGGTATCTACCGAAAGGATAAATTTAAATAGAAGAGATATAGAGAGATCCTTTGTAGAACAGCCTGGTAAAGGTCACTCATTTGTTGCAGTCGCCATGTTGTTATGGTGTTGAACCTACCGCGTACGAGGCTGCCAGTGCGTCCTCTAACATACAGATAGTACGGATTAGATCATAGCCACACCGGTGATGTAGGAAGAGGTTAACAGTTGAGAGTGCAGTAAAAGCACATCTATAACGGATGCGTGTCGCGTGCGCGAGCTTCGGGCGCGTATGGCGGCCGCGGCACTCTCGCTCGGAGAAATCGTCCTCACGGAGACACGGACGCCGATGGACACACTATGTTTACTCTCCTCACAGACGATTCGGAGAAAACTGCATATTTACTTACGTGCGCACAATCTTCTACAATCTGACACAAACATGGAAATGTGAAGCTTTGAACCTACAACCATAGTATAACTTTTGTAGACGCAGTGTCTGCACGTTGACTACTCCGCGATGAACATTTTACACGCGGCATCTTGTCCGAACTGTGTTGTTTCTGTGGCGCATTCTGTTACTTCTGTGATTTAATATCTTCATTAAAAGATGCGATTGTGAGGAGTGCGATATCAATAAATGTCATACTCAAATAGTTAGACTCTCGAATGTGTTGGGGCCGCACACCCGGCGACATTGTACTTTAGCTACTACAAACTCGTAAAATCGAGCTCGTGGCGACATTGTACTATACTGCTATAAACTCGGCATAAAGTCCAGCTCCTGGCGACATCGTACAATGTACTACTATAGGTACTGCTACAAACTCAGCGTAAAGTCCAGCACCTGGCGACATTGTACTATACTGCTACAAACTCGGCCAGCGGTGTAAAGTCCAGCACCTGGCGACATTGTAGCTACTACACTGCTGCAAGAATCTTTTGGCGCTCGAATGACGTTGTCAGGGGGCGCTATTGTTAAACATTTGTGCAACTGATTTCAAATGTCTTCAAAACAAGATGGCGCCGCCGGGCGTTATTTCCGATTTTGGCCACGCGCCAAAACTAGTTTTTTATTCAACAAATGTTAAAGGTAAACGCACGCATACCACACGCAACGGATTTTGTTTTGCTTAGTATGAATTCATATAGCACTGCGTCCACTATCAGTACCACTCGTACCGAACGCTCAGTTCATTTCTCCATACAAAGCAAACCAAAATCCGTTGCGTGCCGTGCGTATGTTGCGACCAGTGCGGATCAGTGGACGTTCACCTAAGAATACACGATCAGCAATATGGGTTCACCAAAGGACGTTGTACGACTGACGTCAGTGTCACCTCACTTAAACACATTTTTACAGCGTGGGTTTATGGCATCTTGGCCCCCCCCCCAAGATGCCATAGGAATTTTTTGTGACCTCTCCAAGGCATTTGACTGCATAAATCACAAAACTTTACTCTTGAAACTTGAGCATTACGGACTAGGTAAACTTGCGCTCAGTTTAGTAAAATCTTATTTAAATGATAGACAACAGCAAGTTCAAATAAATGGTGTCAATTCACTCGGTTTAAATGTAAAAATAGGTGTTTCACAAGGCTCGATATTGGGTGCTTTCCTCTTTTTAGTATATATTAATGATCTACCCCATTTATTAAAAAACCAACCACAAATGGTGTTATTTGCTGACGAGATTTCTTTAATTTTTAAGATAGACGTGCATAAAATCTTGACGACGTATCTTATGCATTTAGTTTTTTTTCCATATTAAATGGGAAAAAAAACTAAATGCATAAGATTTTCTTTACCGAATGTTAAAAGTAGTGACTGTGGCATAGTATTGAATGGGGAGAAACTAGAATTCGTCGATAAAACTGTTTTCCTGGGGATCACACTCGACTCAAGGCTGCAACGGGGTCCTCATTTAACATCTCTTGCAGGACGGCTAAGCTCAGCACCATACGCTGTGAGGAAAATCCGTCAATTCACTGATGTAGATACCGCGAGGCTAGTCTTTTTCAGTAACTTTCATAGTCTCATGTCTTACGGTATTTTACTGTGGGGACGGGCTGCTGATATCGATTCTATTTTTATTCTGCAGAAAATAGCGATCAGAGCAATATATGGCCTCCGCAGGCGCGATTCTCTAAGGGAACTGTTTCAAGATATTAACATCATGATGGTACCTTGTCAATATATCTATGAAAACATCATGTACGTAAGGAAAAAACTGTATTTTCAGTAAAAGAGGTGAAAGACACAATTACAGGACTAGAAGTAGGGACCAATTAGTTCAACCGGTATTTAAACTGGCTAAAGTAGACTTATTCTTCATGGGGTACTGTTTAAAATGTTATAATAAAATACCTCCCCACATACTCCAACTGAATGAAACAAAATTTAAATCTTGTGTAAAACGCACACTATGCCGCCAAGCATATTATAAATTAGGGGATTACATTACTGATAAAAATGCTTGGCTCAGCGCTGGTCCAGCTCCACAGGGCGCATAAACTAATTGATTAGCATTCGAAAATATTGTTGGAGCTGCTGAAGATTGTAAAAACTATATTTACATTGTATAAATTCAATCTCCTAGTATTGTATAACTGCATAGCACATGTGTGTGAGCACTATGTACTTACCTAAGTACTTTAAAGCTACCATTTACTAGGTACGTCTTTCATTGACTTGAATGTGCCCTGGCGACTGAGAGTACGTCATGCTCACTTTAATGTCTCGCTGGTGGTGGCGTGTGTGTTGGATCATTAAGTTCCCTTCAAAATGGTTGAGCTAAATGGTGCTGATCCATGCGTCATGTTCGTGAACGGGAGCCATCAGTAGGGACTGGTCATTCTCTTTTTTTCTACATTGTACTCACATGTATAATTTCAACATGAATGATGTAACCAATATATTGTAACAATATTCTGATTCAAAAGAGTGTCCGTGGAGTTTCTTGACCGTTCTTCTCCATAGGAACCTACGTTTTGGAATGGGCAACTAGCTTCATCTTTCTAACTGACCGACCCCTTGACAATTTAAAAGTGCCTGTAATTGGTTTATTTGAAATAAATGCTTTGAGTTTGAGTTTTGAATCTATTTTCTGCAAACAAACATCACTAACGTGATGTTCTTTTGTCAGCAGGTGAAGTTAGTGTGTGGCAAGTCCCGAGCGTGTGCCCGGGCGTGATGTGCGGTGGCACCGCTTGAAAGCTCAGCATGGGCACGCGCGGTGGCGGCACGCGCGGCGGTGGAACGACGCGCTCGCGCGGGGAGGCGCAGCGCGCGCTCGATGAGTTCGACGAGCTGGCGGGGCTGCGGGGGGAGGGCGGGGGTGGCAGGGGGGGGCACGACAATGTCAGCCAGGGCGAGCGCAGCGTGTACGTACTGGAGCATCTAGCCACCTTCACGGTCACGCGTGAGACCGGCATCGTGTACCCTGCCGACGGCATGAGGAGGCTGCTGCAGCTAGAGAAAACTAACGGTCAGTATCGTCTGTGTGTGCTTTATGTGAACAATCCCAGAGTCACAAGTAGGGAAGGCCAGGAGACGCCAGTTGACGTGCGATCCTCGCTGAGCACGACACCCACCCTGGCACTCTGACTCGACTGCTGAGAAAAGTTTAATAAGGTTTTTCATCATTCTTTCTTCTTAGCCTGGAGTTTGAATCTGTGCTCGGTTAAGGGCAATAAATTCTTCCTAATTAAGAAGATCACAGTTTTGCATAACTCTTCGTGGAATATAATTAAGGTTGATGTTATACAATATGTGTTGTTACAATACAATACGAACATTCTAACTTGTAACCAGCTGATTAAGTTTGTTTATTTGCAGGAATATGGAGCCAAAAGATGCAACTGTGCCTGGAGGGGCAGTGGGTGCTGGTCATGGACTATGAGACAGGGGTATGTTCCATCTCTCTCTTACATTACTGTATAACATAACTGCTGCGTCGTCCTTTACTTTCAGCTCAACTTTTAAAAGATGAAAGATCTTTTGGGGATGCTTCATAAAGCATCCACAAAATATCCGTCATGGAAATATGTAGTGGTCACGTGGTGCCAAGCACCGCCAGCTTATTACGAAACCAAAAGGTGTCGTAAGAGCCTGTCGATAGCGCCATGTGCTGTGCTTCGAGAGTTTAGTACTAGTTTAGTTAGAGTGAGGTACTTAGTAGTGTGTTATTTGTTCACAGTCAATAATGGAACGGTTCCCGGCGTCGTGGGTGCACTCACCGACCGCGTTCACGTCGCCCGAGCCCGCCGAGCTGTACAACAACGTGCTGGCCTTCGTGGTGGGCGCAGCGGCGGAGGTCGAGGGGGGCGCAGGGTCGGTGCGGAGCGCGGGAGGCGTGTCTGGGGCGGGCGGCGCGGGGGGCGCGCCGCGCAGGGAGCTGCATATCTTCCAGTGCCACGACGTCAGCGCGCAGGCGCTCGTCGAGGAGCTCAACGTGCTCAAGTGAGTCTCACACAAATTGTTATTGAAACAACATTTTCTCCCGCACAGGACAAGACACAACTAACAAGTAGTGGTGGTGGTGGTGGTGGTGGTGGTAGTAGTGGTCAGTTCTAGGACATCAATCGCTAGTTAATTAGTAAACGCTCAAGCCGTCATCAGTTCTCATCCTCCAAGCAATAATCAGAGATACACAACATAAGCACACACATTCTTGACCGATTTTATGACGGGCTGGATTATATGTCATGTGTTTCACTTGCTCGATGATAGATATTTTAATCCTCAACAGTTTACTTCAACAACTCCTTCCTATGTTAACTGCGAGGTCTCTAGAACTTGTTCCACTTTCTTCACTCTAAAGACAATGTGTCAACAAAGACAAGTGTGAGAGACAATCGCTGAATCGCGTGACGTTACTTAAAGAAACTCTTGTTGCTCAGTCGCGCCAGTGTCAACCTTGGCAGTCGATACAATGTGTTGTTATGACACATCTGCTTGCCACGACACATATTCTCAAACACAAAGCATCTGCCGCGTCGTGATAACGCCCTTTATCTGCGGCTCCGGTATCTAGAGAACGGTCCATGTTATCAACGTTTGTGTCTCGCGAGCGCGGTGTGTCTCAGTCCGGTTTGGCCCCCGAATGATCTATATCAAGCATAAGATCGCGCTGCCCGTGGCCGCCTACTCCTGGTAGTGCTTCCTTACCTCACAACTCCACATAGCCCGTGTCTGGCTATCCCGACCCTGAAAAATAGGAGAGGCCTACCTTCAGCACTGGATTTAGATAGGGAGTGATAAAATTGTGGTGCAAGGTTCAGTGCAGTATCGGTTCATGTATTTGGTGGTAAGAAGTATATGGAAACCCTAGGTGCCAGGCTGATGTGCTTAATAGCAGTTTAACCATCAGATCATGAGACTAGTCGGGAGACATCAAAAAGATCCAATGAACTGTCCTGGTCACAGAGCTTTGTGGGTTAAGCTCTCAGAATTCCAATTTTCATTATGCCTTGTTGTTATAAACACACAGTAGACGTCATTTCAAACTAATCTGGCACATCCTTGTATAATATCGATTGGTCAAAAATGCGAGTGTCTTGAAAGTGCTCCCAGGAAACATTTCGAACTGGGTAATGAGCATTTTGTTCAAGATGATGGAGTTTAACGTGTGTGTGTGTACAGGGGCGTGAGCGGGGGAGGCGCAGGCGACGGTGGGCGCGACTTCATCATCGAGAGGGAGCGAGAGCGCGAGAGGGAGAATGAAGCCGAGCGGCCGCGCAGACAAGTATGTATCAACAACAATGTCAACATAAGAGACGTCGCTTCTTGCCATCGACACCTACTGCCAGTCACTTTGAGCTGGTCATTTGTGCTAGAGTATAATACAGCATGTAACAAAAACCCTGTCCGCATAGGTATAAAGGGGCGCGTAGGTACCGCAATACCATTACAATTTTTTATTTTTTTTATTTGTTGTTTAAAATTCACGTTTTTAGTAAGTACCAAATTTTTTTTTCTATTAATTCAATTATTGGTTCACATTGTTGTACCGGCTGTCTGCAATGTGTTCGCGCTTGTATTGCAACCTACTATTATTTTAAATGTCTGCTAATGGCATTCCATTAGTATGTCGCAATGCGGTAGTCTAAGAAAGGGAAAAAAGGAATGACTGTCGACGAAGACAGACTGGGCGGCGCGCGGCCTCGGTTTATTTTGGGATGACATATCAAACTTGACTCAAAGCTACAACAAGTCGCTAATATTATTGGATGAAAAGGGCGAAAACAGCCACTGCCCGCTACCATCCCAGGACATGATTTCAGCTAATTATTCAGTGACAGTTACAGGAGCGAGTACAGTGCAGTGCATGGAAACACACCGGCTGCTAATTGTGGGGCCACGTTGTAAATAACCGGTGCGTCATCAGCATCACTCATCAGGGAAAAATTTCAGTTCTAGAAATATGCGCGATAACATCTGCGACGCGTATCGCGCGCTATCGCATCGATCGCCGATAGCGATAACGATAGCTTCGCTTGCATCACTTACACTAGGCGGCGTGGTGAAACCCTAAACAACACAGAGATCAATTACTATTAGTTAACAACCAATGATTACTGCCCGTCTAGTGGTCGCAAACGCTACTGCTGAGCAAGAGGTCCTGGGTGTGCACCCAAGATGGGCAAAGTTTTATTGGGTTTTCCACCAGGAATTTCTCAGTAACACAGTTAAAATTGTAAACGTGATAAATCAGCAGTGGATCTGCAGCAGTTGGAACTGAAGTGTCCTACATGCGTGTATACTCCACACCCGAAATATACGAGGTACGGTCCGCCCTACAAAATAAAGGCACTGTCAAACTCATACTGTTACCATGGACGTGCGGTTGAGAGGACTAGAGTGCGGTTCTGTCTACGCTTTCATCATATAGTTCGTATGCCGTAATGTTGGACCTTTAACAACGGACCTATTAGGGAGCCATAACTTACAAAAGTTTGTCCTACAACAGTGGAGCCAACACTACGGCGTAGGAACTATTTGATGAAACGCACTATACCTACTTAGTACTGAGACACGGAAGAAAGTATATGAACAAGAATGCGACATTCGAATATGAATATCCAATCATGTACACATTTCTGCTTGAATCATGCGAGTAAACAGAAAAGTAGTTATTCAAATTATCTTATTTCAGAGTACTATTAGTTAGAACTTAAAGAAAACAAGCTTGATTATTATTACGGCATCCTGAACATTTTTAGGGTTCCGTACCCAAAGGATAAAACGGGACCCTATGGCTATGTCCGTCTGTCCGCGGCTTAGCTCAGAGACTGTTTGTACTAGAAACCTGTAATTTGGTATGGGTATACCTACATACAAAAAATCGGAAAAAAAAAATGTTTTTAGGGTACCTCCCGTTTTCTTAAAGCGTGGATGGTTTTTTCTAACCATCTTCTTCAAAAAGGCGGAGGTACTCAATTCGCCTGTATGTTTTTTTTTTTTGTTTGTTTGTTACGGGATGACTCCGCCAATTATGAATCGATTTTGATGATTCTTTTTTTGTTTGGTAGATCATGCGTCAGAGGTGGTCCCATATAAATATTATTAACTTTGCTTACGTAGTTTTTGAGTTACCTTCAATAATTACGTATTTTTCCCACTTTGTCTATGTAGACGACATCTTATTTAACTCCGTCACTGTTATTTACATATCAGGTAGTGTTATTCGAATTTGTGTGGGGTAGGTACCACAACTAAAAAGTGAAAAATAAAAACTTTTTACAAAACAAAAAACAACCGACTTCCAAAAAAAACAATAAAAAAGTGAAAAATTACTTTAATTTCGGAAGTCGGTGGCAAAAAACGAAAATTGAAAAGTGAAGATTGTTGGAAGTCGGTTGTTTTTTTTTTAACATGGTGTGGCGTATCGTCGGAAAGGTCGTTTAGAAATAATGTGAGTTTGTGAAAACCATTTTTGGATTCAGGGATCCGTTGGCGAAATATTAAGTTTTAAAGCGCAAATTTTTGTTAGAGACAAGTGTCCCCCCTGCCTGCTAAATGGTTGGTTTTGGATATATGAAAAAATTCACGGCAGTAGTATATATACCGAAATTAAAAGGAAAACTATCACCGCTACGTAGTAATAATCGACCAACTTTGCAGTTGCAAAAACATGTTCTCCCATATATTTTGTATTTCAAGTTTTTCCACTAAAATGTTAAGTTTGTTGGATAAATTCATCCCAACTACGGAACCCTTCATTGTGCGTGGTTCGACATGCACTTGGCCGGTTTTTATTTCAATTCCAAAGGTCAAACGACAGTCTTGCGATGCTAAATATTAATTTAGTGTAGTTACGCTTGATTATTGTCTAATATAGTACCTACTTTGTATGTTATAAAGCTGTAAGACGAAGGAGACTAGTCTCCACGAAATAGGGAATCCTAGTGTGGAGGCTATTGTTAATTGAATTTGTACTGCTCTCTTGAACAATAAAGTTTTTATAGTTATAGTAGGGCTGAATCGCACTTCCCTGGGAGCGGAAGGGTTGCTGGTGCATACGTGCGACGATGAAGTGTTGTGATCTTGCTCTATCTGAAGTGCTTCATGAATAGCAATAGTAGTTAGTGTTGTTTTTGGAGGAGCTGGTCGCTGATTAGCTCTTGTCAGCGTGTTATCAGCGCGATAAGCGCACGATGGAGGCGCGGGACCGCTCCCGCGCTTCTCACTCGACGCAAGACAGCCGCGGCGGCGACATGGCGCGCCTATACAACACGTATACCGAGAAGCAATGGGAGGCCGTGCTCAGCGTGAGTGAACACTATTCCCCCACCGCCCGTACGCCTATGTGTGACCTTGTACAGCAGAATGTTGTGAGGCCGTGTCATACTAAACATGTGCAAAGGCGAAACGCGTGCGTGTGAAAATAAAACACGCGAGCCAACGCTGGGGCACCAGATGAACACCCTACTGAACAGGTTTTGTGTGTTTGCAGCAAATGTCAGCGCAGCTGGGACGCGGCGAGCGAGGCGGCTCGGGCGGCGACCGCGACGACGCCTCCTCCACAGGCTCCGAGCGTCTGTACGAGCAGGACATCGCCATCCTCAACCGCTGCTTCGACGACATAGAGAAGTTCATCGCGCGGCTGCAGCACGCGGCGGCGGCGCAGCGTGAGCTGGAGCGGCGCCGGCGGTCGCGCGGCGGCCGTAGGGGCACGGGTAACTACAACATCTTGGGAATTTCTCTCTTAAAAAGGCGATGAGTCATGAGCCAATTAATTCGTGTATAAATCAAAATGTAACTGAAGTTATTCGTAATCACACTACTGTCACGCTTCTAACACGCTGCGTCCTCAGGTAGCGGTGCCGCAAATGCGGGCGAGGGCATGCTGGCGCTCCGCACGCGGCCGCCGCCTGAGCGTGACTTCGTGGACGTGCTGCAGAAGTTCAAACTGTCGTTCAACCTGCTAGCGCGGCTGAGGGCACACATCCACGACCCCAACGCACCCGAGCTCGTGCACTTCCTGTTCACGCCGCTGGCGCTGATCGTGGACGCAGCGCAGGACGCAGCTGACGGGCGCCTGCCCGCGCGCGTCGTGCAGCCGCTGCTCACCCGCGATGCGCTCAACTTGCTCGCCAACTGCGTGACCAGCAAGGAGACCGAGCTGTGGCACTCGCTGGGCGACGCCTGGCTCATACCGAGGTAGGTACAATATGCTAAGCAGGCAAAAGGACAGAAGAACCTTTTCTAACCGATTTCTTCAAAAAGGAAGAGGTTCTCAATTCGGATCTAGGTTTTTTTTTTGTATGTATGTTACGCGATTACTCCGCCTATTATGAATCGATTTTGATGACTTTTTTTTTGTTTGGTAGGTCATGCTAAAGAGTTGGTCCCATATAAATTTTATCAATTTTGCTTCTGTAGTTTTTGAGTTAGCTTCAATAATTACGTATTTTTCCCACTTAGTCAATGTAGACGATATCTTATTTGACTCCGTCACTGTTATTTACATAGCAGGTAGTGGTATTCGAATTTGTGTGGGGTAGGTATACCACAACCTCAAAAGTGATAAATAAATAGTTTCTCATTTTGCAGTGAGGTGTCTTGCAGTCGGATGAGATCGGACATCCATTGCCATTCCTTTACTTTCTTAAGTTAGAAATAATTAGGCACCTGGAATTCACAAATTTTTATTTGACTGTTCAAAGGGTTCCCCGCATAGCCTTCCATTCTACTCTGTATGTTGTTTCTCAGTACAATCTCCCATGAACAAAGTCATTTCGCCAGTGCTTCATGATAAATACAAGCTATTGGTGCAAATAAATTCTTAGTGTCAGTCCGCGGTTGGAAGTGTTGGAACAATATCCAATAAAGTGGTAATGTTATGTTTATCACCGTATCGCCGCGTATCTGTTTTCCGAATAACGCCTGGCTGTAATCCTTGGCCATCGTGTATTATTAGCGCGCCAGATAATCCGCACTGTATTCAATTCCGTGGTTGACCGTCGATAAACAGGTACTAACGAATACGTAATATTACGCACCAGATAACCTTATCAGCTATATTTAAATTATTTTCATATTATGTAAATTATGTACCTACGCATGTAGGCCGCATTTGGAAAACTGTCTCTTGTCGCGCACACCACAAAACCTAAAGACTAGGGTGTTTGAGCAGTGAGCAATAGCAGGGGATCAAAGTGTTTGAGCAGTGAGCAATAGCAGGGGATCAAAGTGTTTGAGCAGTGAGCAATAGCAGGGGATCAAAGTGTTTGAGCAGTGAGCAATAGCAGGGGATGAAAGTGTTTGAGCAGTGAGCAATAGCAGGGGATCAAAGTGTTTGAGCAGTGAGCAATAGCAGGGGATCAAAGTGTTTGAGCAGTGAGCAATAGCAGGGGATCAAAGTGTTTGAGCAGTGAGCAATAGCAGGGGATCAAAGTGTTTGAGCAGTGAGCAATAGCAGGGGATCAAAGTCAATCACGTTTTTACATATGTGGGAGCCCTTAGGCTGGTAATACATGGATGTTGAGGTTAAGGTCTTGCAAAACTTGCATCATAAAGTTATCTTGAAGATCGTACTACTTCCATGATTTAAATTGTAATAGCTCTATTGAGTCGTAAACAAACTACGTATTAAAAATAATAGTTCATTCCTATCTTATCTTTTTATTACAAGAAAAAGTTATGGCTAATAGTTTTGGAATGTGGAATAGTATTATTTGGTGGCACTGCCCGACAAAAACATAAGGACTCAACGTGTGACGCACGAGTGGGATCGCCCGTCAGCGCCTATTAGTGTAAGAGTATGGTTCCAAAGAAGAATCTATTGAATATCTACTTAATTCTTCTTAATAAAAATGTTAAATTCATTCACTCACATAAAACGCACAGCCTATACTTTCTAAGTCTAGATTTTTTTTAAATCATTCTCTAATTTGGTTTAATATGAGATGAAAATTTTTCATTTTGGCTGATGCAAAATCCCATCGGGCACATGGTTTCTCTCTAGATATCTATACACAAAGAAAATTGTAGTTTCTTTTTGTAATGACATAATAACAACCTTCTATTAAATGCATATGAAAGTATGTACGGCTTATAACAAAAAAGACCTCTAGTCAGTCTGTTTGTTCCGGCTAATCTCCGAAACGGCTGGACCGATTTTGATGGGACTTTCACTGGTAACGATCGATAACGGTATTATATGGAGTAACTAAGGCTAATTACATTTTTGAAAAATAATAAGTGTCCACGCGGCCGATGCCGCGGTGGGGTACAGCTAGAAACAAATAAAATAAGACCAAGAATAGCCCCTTGCGGAAAACCTATTTGAAGATCTTGATTGAAAGATCTTGTGCCATTATAACTTATTTTCTGTAACATTAAGGTATTACTAAAATGTTGGATAGGGAAGAATTCACTGAATAAATAGATTATACTACTGTCAAAGAAATAACTAAAAGGCTTCAGGAAAATCTAGTTGACTTAGCATTTTTTTTTTTACATTCCTTACTCCTTGTTCATCGTCGTTAATGCTAGGCTACTTCTGTGTTTGTGTTGCTAGGGAGCAATGGAAGACGACTATCCCGCCGTACCAGCCTGTGTTCATGGACGGCTGGAGCCCCGACTACCAGGTCGAAGACCAGCCATTGCGCAGGTATGCGAAATATTTGCATTGATATTGGCAGCATATATTTATTCATTTATTAGATGTTATAAGTAGTCATGTCTATACAACGTCTCACAGAATAAGCGCAAGACCTGAAAGTAGTTTGCTCAGAATCGGCTTCTGAATCGATTTCCGTCCTTATTTATATATGTAAATTTTTCATGTTTTTATTTTTTATTTACCTGAAATTAGAACCACTGCGTCATAACAAGGTAATAAGATATTTTATTTAAATAAATTTAATCCTTATCTCAAAGGAATGAAGTCTATTTAAATGCATAACCAAATTTGTAATACGCTCATAGCTATCCGATGTGTAGTGCGCGTTAAATAAAATAGTTAATTTAAGGTGTGGTTTAATTAAATTAAATTACAGATATTATTTTAGTCTTATAATTTAATATTCTAATTGGGGTGTATGAGCTCTTGCGTTTATTCCGTTACACGTTATATGTGTGAATAATCATCTTACGCTACCCCTACCTTATGTACCTACTCATGTACAATCACTATTATGTGTGTTCACTAAATATTTTTTAAACAATTCATAATTTTGGTAAGTATGTATTTGTACATGTTGTTAAACCATCATGCTTAGAGGTTTCTTTTTAAAATCACCCTGCCAGTTTGTGTTAAGTTTGCAATAAATGTGTTTTGTGTTGTTGAGTACGTGTGCGTGTAGCGTTGTGTGTGTGTGGGGTAGGTCTTCCCCGAGACGCAGCTCGGTGGGGCGCGCCGAACTAGCGGCCGCCGAGCCCGCAACCTACGAGCGCTATGAGCGCGACGAGCCAGACCTCTACGCCGAGCAGTACGCGCCCTACTCCAGGTAACCATAACCACAGTACGCGCCCTACCCCGAGCGGATGGCTGCTGCACAATGCATCCAGCTGAACATCTCTATCGTGATGTACTAGAGCTAACGCTCCAGATAACACACCATAAGCCCCTACTAAAGTAATGAGATCTATTTCCAAAAACTATGATAATAATAATTCCGTCACAGCTTTTATGTTTAGAACCAGTTTCATGACATTGACTTTCTGTGACCCTGGTGAAGACACGTGTGATGACGTTGTTCACAGGAATATGCGCGGCATGGGGCGCGAGGACTCGGGCAGCGCGGCGTCCTCGCCTGATCGCGAGCAGGCGTACCGAGCCGACAGAGATGACGGTACGTTCACCATTCAAATTAATTTTCAAAATATTTTATTTCGTAAAATCCTACATGGACACTTTTAACACGTCGGAAGCTAGTGCACGGTTCCACGGTTTGGTATTTAGTCGTTTTCTATGGAGAAGAACGCATGAAACTTCACGGTTACTCTTTTAAAAATAATTGGCTTTATCTATTATTGCCAAATTACATTAACCATTTCGCTTTGATCATTTTTCTAGTTTATTGTTTATTTGTATAGTTACTTTTAACTAAGAGAGTTGTATATATATGATTAGTATTTACATACAAAAGAACCTATAATAAAATGAACACATTTCGCTTTGTAATTTACAAAGCGAAATGGTGCTATTCCAAGGCACCACCTGGAGCCATCCATTGAGACTGGTCATATCTTATCTGCCATGACTCGTTAAATATTTTTGTTTTTGTTACTTTTTTTCTCAATTAAGTAAAGATGGCATTGCCATGCCAACACAAACGATGTAACCAGTGATTTTATAATGACTTGAAATCATGGAGTGTCGTGACCGTTATTTGCATAGGAATCTACGCTTCGTGTTTCTGACCGACTCCTTGATAGTCTAAAAGTGCCTGTAAATGGTTAATTTGCAATTAATGCTTTAAGTTTGACTACTGTCTACTGCGAGGGAACTGGTGGAGTACCTAAGTGACGAGCACTTGCTACAGTAACGTTTGTGTGTTTGCAGACGACCTGGGCGAAGCTTGGGCGCGCGGCGTGATGGCGCGCGGCGGGCGCGTCGTGCGAGTGACGTACCCGCGCACCGCCAACAACGACAAGGAGCTCACCGTCGTGCGCGGAGAGTACCTCGAGGTACGCACCGTTACGTCGTCAGCACATGGTAGCAGAGCTGACTGCAGGAGTACTCGTCATGGACCTGCAGTTTGCTCTGGCCCTGCATTGTAGACTCATAAAATGTTTGTACATACTTTAAAAGAGACCATGACCTGGTGAGTTTGTTTTGGCTTTTCTTCTAAGGAATCAGTCAGCTAGGAAATGTCGGCTCCACTTAGTTCTAAAATATTGACCAAAAAATTTACGTTTAAAAGCATCTAAAAAGATCTGGGTACGTACAGTCTAATTACAATAAACATCATAATATTCATCATATTAACCTTCATTTCATCTCTACCACCTTGTTTTTCTATCTTTTTCTTTTCAAAGGTCCGTAAAGTTTAAGAAATAGTCGATAAGTAGTGGGTATTAGAGTGTGTGTTTGTTACGTCAGGTCCTGGACGACTCGCGCAAGTGGTGGAAGGCGCGCAACCGTCGCGGCGTTAGCGCGCACGTGCCGCACACCATCGTGGCGCCGGCCGCCTCGCCGCCCGCCTCGCCCCACCTCTACCCCAACCCCATCTACACGCACTACCAGGTACATATCACATGCCACACACCATCGTGGCGCCGGCCGCCTCGCCACACCTCTACCCCAACCCCATTTAAACGCACTACCCTACAGGCAATGCTCGGACTGCCGCCTCTGCACCTCATTGTACGAGAGGAAGCGGCCCTGGCCCTGGCCAAAGAATCTAGAGTTAAGCATACACGCATAAAGGAGGATACGGTCAAACGACAGCCAATGATGGCATCACCCTGCGACAAAGCCCCGAAGTCACAAAACTTTCAAAAGCACTACAGTATAGTACTCACCGAAGAATGGTGTGACTACTCAGGATCGGAAGAGATGAGAGTATACACCGACGGATCGAAGACCCACTCCGGCACAGGAGTCGGAGTCTTCTCACACGACCTCGACATCAATATATCCAGCCCGCTGGGAATGTTCAACACCGTCTATCAGGCAGAGTGTATGGGCATCATACAAGCGGCTTATGCCATAGAAGCCAGGAGAGTTACGGGCACCCATATACGGATACTCTCCGACAGCGCCTCAGTTCTCCAATCCTTACAGAAGAATTATATTACCTCGAAGCTTACACTAGAATGTCACAACGCACTAGAACGAGTAACGGTTTCCGCTTGCAACAAAGTGACGCTACAATGGATTAAAGGACACAGTGGATCGCTGGGCAATGACGCAGCAGACGAGCTTGCTAGAACGGCATCTAGCGCGTCAGTCTGCGGGCCCGAGCCCATCGTACCCATCCCGTTCAATCAGATACGTAGGTGGCTCCAGGAGTTCACCCATACCCAAGCGGAGAACTGGTGGTCCTCGGTACCGGGCTGCAGGCAGTCCAAGGAAAAGAAGCTATGCCATCTGAGCAGTTAAGTGAACTTCTATATGACGGCATCAGCGATGGCTGAGCGATAGTGCCGTCATCATCTCGATTTGGTGGTACGGACTCCATAGTGCAGGTGTATAATAAAACACGATGATACCGCAAATCAGTTAGTATTTCACTTTCAGAATAATTATCACAGTAAGTACGATACTAATAATGTTCACGCATTACTTTCTACGTTCGGGCAAACCGACAGTTTCGCATAGGAGAAGTGGAGGATCCGTTCGTCGCCCTCACAACACTGACTTGTCGCTCAGCCACTTCCCTTTACACGACTCTGTCCACGTTTCGCCCCACTCTAGTGCGCGTGTCACGGCATTACCCTCACCTTAGTACTACCATAATCAATTGAGAGACTATTATCGCTCAACTTTTGTAATCTGCGACGTATACGTTACTGCGGTGAGAGTCGGTTGTCCGTTAAATGGTGACTGCTGATCTCAGTGGCTGACCAACGTCTACGCACCAAAGGCGCGACCGCTGCCCGAGTAGTAACAAGAAGCAGTATATCTAAAACTAGCCATAAAACTACTCCATGAAAAGATGGACAATGTAGATGAATATTCCGTAAAGTAAAATGTTTGGTGTTTATGTTCCAGGAAGGAGCAGGCGGACGCGGCTCCGGCGGTAGCAGCCCTACGGGCCCGGCGGGTAGGGGCGCTGGGGTCCACGGGGTTCACGGAGGCCATGGGGGCCAGGGGCCCACGGGGAGTGGGGCGCAGGGAGGCGCGGGGCCGGGGGGTGTGGGTGCTGCCGACTGGGTGCGCCGCGAGCGACTTGGCAAAAAGGGCGAATTCCGATACTTCTAGCACGCAGAACATGCACACACTCTGGACGCCTGATACCTGCCGCCCGGCCCACGCGCTCCGGCGTGACGTCGGCCCAAACTGACTCAACGCTTACACGCTGAGTCGCGTGTGAGCTAGCGTTGCACTTGTGTGCGTGTGCCGGGCGAGGGAAGCAGTGGGTTGTGTGTGTTGTGGTGCTAGGCGCCCCCCCCGGTGGCGCGCGCGTTTGTGTGCGCTTGACTCGTGTTCGTATGTTTACCAGACGCCCCAGACCACCTCACGCTCCGCTGTCTATGCAGCGTATGGGATGACGTAGTGTTGTTCTCACACTGATGAGTGATGTGGTCTGGAGGCTGTGCCGCCATCGCACCAGTGTAGCGTACTAAGTAATTGTCCGCGTCAGCCGCGTGTGTTCGTGACGTGAGGGTGGCGTGGCGTGACGTCAGCCGCCACGCATATCATACAAGTCTGATTTAAATTATTTACTTTGTAAATGTATACGTACAACAAGTTCGCAGCTTCACTCTGTATCGAGCGTGCGACGCGCTAGTATCCATTAAAATATGTACTTATATCTTATAAATTATTAGATTGTGAGTAATCGCAAGATATAATTATCTATACAAATAAAATAACATAACATAATATCTAAAGCTAGATAATTATGATGTAAATGAAACAAATAATATGGGTATATTTTCTTTAAATATATTGTGAGCGGAGCGGGGCGCCTGTGTGCGGGGCGTGGGCGGGGCGCCCCCTCTGTCGTCTAGATATTGCTCCGTATTTTTACCTACTTTACTATTAAAATAATTTTTATGAACTAGGTTTTGTTCTGTTAATAGTATAGTAATCCCTTCCGTCCCGAGGAATAAAATCTGATTATAAACCATAAGCTTAATGACCGCAGCCAGCGTCCCTGATAACTTGACATGACAATCAGTAATAATACGACCCTACATCTGCCGAGCTGCATCGATCACACAAACATCACAATCGCCGTTGCGTGTGTGGGTGTCGTATGTGCTTTGCTTACATAAATGTTGTGTTTGTGTGTGTGTGTGTAACCTTGTCACGGTAAGTGTGCTTATTTGTTGTTTTATTTAGTAAATAAGAATATTATTATGTATAATTTTAATTATGGCCTATCCAGTTAAAAGCGAAATCGCTATCGCGCTCGGTAGCGACACCGAATTGGTTCGCGATGCGGCGATAACGCTGTCGCGCTCAGTAGCGATACTGGTTATCACTACCGAGCGCGTTGTTTCGATTTGTGCTACATTCTACTTCCAACCAAGCGTATTTTTAACAGTATTTTTTGCACAGCCTTTATAATAAATTATAATAGGTTTTACACGAATAGACTGTTTTTGAGAAACCAATTCCACTACCTACCCTACCTACCTACCCTACCTACCTACCCTACCTACCTACCCTACCTACCTACCCTACCTACCTACCCTACCTACCTACCCTACCTACCTACCCTACCTACCTACCCTACCTACCTACCCTACCTACCTACCCTACCTACCTACCCTACCTACCTACCCTACCTACCTACCCTACCTACCTACCCTACCCTACCTACCCTACCCTACCTACCTACCCTACCTACCTACCCTACCTACCTACCCTACCTACCTACCCTACCTACATACCCTACCGACCTACCTACCTACATATCAACCTACCTATCTATCTACATACCTATCTACCTACCTACTTACATACCTACATACTTACCTACCCTACCTACACCTACTAACGTACAAACCTTGTCCTGAGTATAACGAACACAACAAAAAAAGAATTATACAAATCGGTCCAGCCGTTCACGAGTTTTAGCGAGACTACGAACAGCAATTAGAATAGATACACTGGACTTCAAAACTTAATATCACACTTTTAAAATTGCAATTTCTCCTAAACTGTATAGGCATCAGCTTTCTTGAAACTTACAGTTTAATATACATACGTAACGTTTTTAATTTAAACTAATAATAACCATTTTTAACTTACTGGCAAAAAACTCAAATAACATTTGCAACTACAGTTTTACGCCGTAGTTACATTTTTTTTCAACACCTTTGCTTTTGAATCAATTTTCATCGATCAAGAAATAAATGTCAAACTCAGACCAACAAAATAAGAAAGACGGAGCATTACGTACATCAAAAGTGAAGCCACCTTTTTATCTATGTGTATGTAAAAAGGGTTGTCATTTGTTAAAGTTTTTCCCTATAATTTGGGGAATAATATTTTGGGTAGGATAATATTGTACGAGTAAGATATTGTTGAGTATGGTATTGTACCTCAATTGTTAGGAAGGATTCCGGAACAAAACCTTTTTTTTTTACATCGCAACATAAAATAAAATAACAATTAAGTACAAAGTGCATTTACAATACAGCCCTATCGTCAATGACTACATGAAGCAAGTCTGGTAACTCCTACAAAAAAAAATACACGAGTAATGGCAGCTTTTGATTAAAACCTTAGGAAGATACTTGAACAAACGTACAGCCAGAACTTTGTGAAACTGAGTTTTCAGCAATTACGTAGGACGATGGAAATAACATCTAAAAAATAAAATTTGGTACAGTAGTATTTAAATTTGCTAGAAAGCTGAGAAACTAACTAAAATAAAATAAAAAAGACAGTCTCATGTTTAATTACTGTTTTGATAAAATCTCATTTTTGTTTTTCAAATTTTATATCCGCTTTTGATCACACGGCGAAGTCCACGATTAGTTGAATAAAGGTCATTCAAATCAAATCAAATCAAATCAAATCAAATTATTTATTTGCTTAATACAGGTAGGTATAAACAGATGTTACAAAGAAATATAAAGTACTCTGTATCATTACCTAATAAGGTGTGCAAATATTTATATTATTGTTAATGATCTTAAATAATTATTAAACAAACATTAAAAACATTTTTATACTCAAAAAAGAAAAATAAATAAAAATAAATAACATACTTTAATTCAGAATACTACAAATGTCAAAGGTTTTAAATAAAAATCAAAATTTATCAGATTAATTAAAATACATGTCGTAGACATAACAATCAAATAAATTCAATTAAAGTATTGTTCCAAATTAAAATTAAACTATACAGATGTCAATTATTGTTATTAATACAGGTGTCAGTTGTTATAGCATGTCACACTATTTGTATCGTCATATTATTCAATGTCAATAAATTACTCTTACTTTAAGTAGTTATCAATATGTTTGTCCTGTAAGTACTCCTTGACATTATAATAACATTTATATACTAGAAATTTGTGCAGCTTCGACTTGAATTGATGAACAGGCAACTTTTTAACATCATCAGGCAACTTGTTGTAAATCAATGATGCCATACAAAGAATACTTTTATTGATTAGTGCTGTTTTCCCATATGGTATATCAATTTCTAATCTTTTTTTGTCACGTAGTTGTCTATAGTAGCTTTTAGGAGCAGTCTTATAATAATTAGGATTCAATTTCACAAAAACATTTAGTTCATAAATGTATAACGAAGGCATAGTCAGAATTTTTAAGGTTTTAAAATAGGGTTGACAGCTGGTAGTGTTGCTTACATTACACATTGCTCTAATGCATTTCTTTTGAGCTTTAAATACAGATTCCTTATCGACTGAGTTGCCCCAAGATATAATACCATATCTTAGGACAGGCGCAACAAGTCCATGGTATGCAGCTAATACGGCTTCTTTATTAACAATTTTTGAGAGTTTGTACAGAGCGAATGCCGATTTATTAATTCTTTTGCAGACATATTCTAAATGTGTTTTCCAGGTCAGTTTATTGTCAATATTAATTCCTAGAAACTTTGTATCTGTCACAGGATGTACTATTTCGCCTTGGTAACTAACGTTTATCTTTGTCAGTTGAGTTCTCTGGTAAAAGTGTATAATTTTCGTTTTGTCCATATTTATTTTAAGATTATTTTCGGTTAACCATTGTATTATCGTATTTAATGTTTGGTTAACTACGTGCTCGTAATCGTTTTCTTTGTCGCTTTTTATTATAACTGTGCTGTCATCGGCAAATAGTACCATTTGTTGGTTGATATGTTTCGGGAGATCATTGATATATATCAAGAACAGTAAAGGGCCTAGGACACTACCTTGTGGAACTCCAAATTTTATAGTTTTCGAGTTTGATTTATGTTTAATCTCATTTCGTGTTTTCTGACATATTTGTGTAATTTCAACTATTTGTTTTCTATTATGCAGGTATGAAAAGATGAGATCTAGCGCGTTACCTCTTATGCCATATATGCTTAATTTTTGCATTAGTATTGTATGGTCAACTCGGTCAAAGGCTTTACTCATATCCATAAAGATAGCACATGTTGGTATTTTTTTGTCCATGGCGCCCAAAATAGTTTTCAGTAGGTCATAAATGGCTATATTTATTGATTTCCCCTTGCGAAAGCCTTTCTGTTCATCTACCAAAACATTATATTTTTCAAAAAAACTGTATAGTCGGCTATAAATGATTTTTTCAAATAACTTTGAAAAAATGGGGATCAACGCTATGGGTCTATAGTTTCCCATTTTTCGTTTGTCTTCTTTTTTGTGTTGTGGAATGACAATGGACGTTTTAAGTTTTTCTGGGTATATTCCGTTAGAAATGCATAAATTAATTATGTAGCATAGATGAGCTGAAATATCCGGGGACAAATATTTTATGACTTTGGTGCAGATACCATCGTTGCCCACGCTATGGGTATTTTTCAGCTGCTTTATTTCTCTGTCTACCTCTGTAGGTGTTGTGGGAGTAAGAAAAATTGAATTAATTTTAGTGTCGATATTATGATTTGAGGGTCGGGTTTTGTTTTGAGTGTCATTCCTTAAATTATTTGTTTGGTCTGATTCTGAAGCTTGGTCAATGAAGAAGTCGTTAAAATTATTCGCAATAGATTTAGGGTCTGTAATCTTGATGTCATCTTTAAGTATTTCTGTAATAGGCTCTTTAGGAAAGTTAAATTTAGACTTGTTTATAATTGACCATGTCGCTTTTGATTTGTTTTGTGATGTATTTATGTAATAATTGTTCTAGCTGCGTATTGCTTAAATATGTTTTTATTTCTTTTTGTTGGATGTATTCTATACTGCCATAACATTTTTCTTTGAATTTTACTACAGTTTCTAAGACCTTTAGATATCCATTTAGATTTTTTGTTTAGCGATTTAGTAATAATTTTGAAAGGGAAACATAAATTGTAAAAACATAAGAAAAGGTCTAGAAAATTATTATAAGCTTCGTCTGGGTCATTTGTATTGTACATGTCAGTAAACGACAAGCTGTTAATGCATTTTTTAAATTTACTCATATTTTCAGAACTATAATCCCGTCTTTTAATACGCCAAGATTTTATCACACAGGTTTTTCACACATTATTATCAAAATGATCGGAACAAACCACCCTGGTTTTCGATGGCAGCCATTCTGGATCATTCCGACTATTTCTTATAGCTACTATCCATTTACTTTTATTTTCAATATTAATTGGAAATCTAAAATATTAAATACATAAAAAAACAGGCATATAAAATTACTCGAACTAAAAAATATCGAACGGGAAAATTTCAAATCATATTATGGCAACCCTCGCACTTTAAATGTCACTGTTTTCGTTCGTTCATTCGTTCAGGTTTTTGTTCCAAGTAACCTAAAATTCATAGTTAACTAAATTAAGAAACGATGTTATTTGAAGTACTTCCATGTGAAAAGTGATTCTATTTTTTTTATTGAAGTTTACTAGACGACGACTCGTGACGTACTAGGAGCCATGAGCATAGTTTTTGTGTAGGTGTGTGCGTGAGCCTGTGTGTTTACTTGCAGGAGCATAGTTTTGGGGCTACACGTTTGATATAGGTAGTGATCCGTCTTTCTTTTTTTGTTGGTCTGAGATGTCAAAATAATAACTGAAACAAAAAGAGTCAAGTTGCAACAATTTAAAAAGGAGTGTTTTTGTTTATAAGGTTCTTTTTTGCCATTCCTTAAAAGATGGTTATCGGCTATACAGTATTTATATAAAAAATTATAGTTATTTTTGCAGCTGTTATATAATAAGAGGTATTAAAACACGAATGTGGGTTTATCACAAGAGGCGAAGCCGACTGTGATAAATGATAATAGTATCACATGAGTGGTTTAATTTTGTCAAAGTCAGTAAAGGCAAAAAAATATTGTGAGTGTGTGATTATTGCGGAGGTGTACATTGTACAAGTGTCACAATGTTGCAGAGCGGTCCGCGCAACCCCCTGCGCCTGCGCCGCCTCCGCCGCCGCCCCCGCCACCCGCGCCCCCCGTGCCCACGGCCATGCCCACGCGACCCCGCACCACAGACACCATGAAATGTGAGTACTGGGGGCCTACCACCACTGCTTAGAGCAGTATTATTTTAATCTTACTTCGTAGGGGAAAGAGATGGAGCTATACGTCCATCTCTTTCCTACATTGAAGTAATATTAAAATAATACTGCTATATGCGGTGGGGATATGCCCCCTGCACAACTAACTTGACACTACTTAACACACATTATGAACTCAACCCAAAGCATTTTTTTCAATTAAACCAATGACAACAACAACAACAACATGATCACAATCTTCACTGGAATAAACTCGTCGCAACACATTTTTTGCCACTTTGTAAAATGTAAACGACATTTGGATGTACTGTGTCGGTTGCGATGACAAGTAACGTCGCTTACGCTGCAATTCTTAGATAATTACGCAACTTACGATAAACTTAGCATTTGCTATATCTTTTTAATGATTGTATTTTGGCGGGAAATCTCGACGAGGCATTATCCGTTATAGTTTAAAATGTCGTTTGCGATGGAAACCGCTGTTTAGGTAAAAATGTCGCTTACGATAAGTCGGCGGTAATGGCTCGATGTTGCTGACAACTAACTCACGTGTGAACATGTTCACAGCGAACATGTCGTTGGTGAGCGGGAGCGGTGACCTGCAAGACGAGCTGAGGATGGTGCTGCCAGCCATCCAAGCACGCAAGAAGATGCTCGATATCAAGAAGACGCCTGACATCTTTATCGATCAGGTATGCCGTAGTTAACACAACACACACTACACACCACCGGAACAATACTATTGAGAGGGATATCGGTTCCTTGTAGCTGTACGAACGATGTAGACATACCACAACAAGACGCATATACATTTGCAAATGTACACACCGATATAATAATATATTCCGAACACTGTTGTATATTGTTTTGTTTTGAAACACTGTGTTTTGGGCGGTAGTAAATTGAATCTTTAACTCTTAAAAAAAGGAAAAAACAATTTGACGTTTATACTTAACGGTTTAGCAACATGGGTTAGTAAAAAGAAAGAAAAATCATGAAAGGACATTGACCAAGTAACTAAGGAACCTCGTATCGGTATGAAACATGCAGTGACCCTAAAGATTTATGGCTTAATTTAAAGGATGATTTTAGGGCTTCCAAATGTAAGTACCATTTTATCATAATTCGCTACATTACACGCTAATTAAGTCTCAAAATCTAGGTTCAGTATCGGTTCTTTTAGTGACTTTTTGACACAATGTATGGTGGTAAATTCAAAATACGAATTAGTCAAAATGATGTTTGAGCATTTTCAATGCTCGTCAATTAAGACATATAGAGGTTGATGTTGAGGCTTTAGAAGCAGGTAAGTAATAAAAACTCAGGAAATCACAGAACATCGAACATTGAGACTAAACGTAACTGGCGAAATGTGGGTGTAGGTGCTACACACAGAACAGATAAAAGAGGTTACACACCTCCCTTTAGGGAATAATTCAGGATCGTTACTATGTTAGGTACTTATTCCAAACGATATAAAGTAATATTACGGAGAGAAAATGTGGCGTCCGTACCTACGCGGTGTCAATATCAACTTTGATAAACATGTAGGAAAAATAGATATGAAGTTTGTTATATCTGTGAGTGCCTCCCAGATACGTCATCACCATACATTCAGTTACTGTGAATGGATTGCGCAACCCAACTTGATGCATCCAACAAAACTAACCAGCAGATTCGGCGCGGGGCCTTTCGTCACATACATCGGTCCTCTTAGTACCTACTCACCTAATATTAAGAATTAAATATAAGTAATTACATTATTAAATTCATTTAGTGGACATTTTGCGTTTTTTTGGACTCCTCCGCTGCCCATCACATAATTAGTTAATAAACTAGCTACCACCGCTTTATTGCCGTTCCACCTAGTTTTTCGCTACTTCTAATATGAATTACCGATGTTGTAGAAATCCAAGAAGCCAGAGTATTGTAGGTATTTTCACTAACTTCTCACAACTACTGCCAACGTAAATACCGCAGTAGAACCGAACAATTAATACATGGACGAACTGAATCCTCTATAGTGAACAACTAACTAATTTGACGCAATTAAAATGTTATTATTGCTCAAGAAAACCAAATTAATAAAAAAATTAAATAAAATACTTATTCACAAAAAATAAACAAAAACACAATCGGTGAAAAGAATACAAGAAGTCACAGTAGGTAGCAACGTAGCAACTCGCGCATTCAAATACTGGCGCATGTAAAAACGCAGTGTGTCGCAGCAGCGGTGAGGTTTGGTGAAAACTTAAGGTTTTTATAGACTATGTTGAGGATTTTCAATGAACAAATTATGTATATTAGCCATCTTGGTTTTACAACATTCAAGGAGAGGGGTGTGGGAACAATATTTAAAATTAACACCAATCACTGTCGCGCGATAGGTATGACGTAGCGTATGGTACCGTTTGTTGCCTCGAGATGTCGCTATCAGTCCTTGATGTGTGTCGATGGAGTAGGAAATCACAACATGCCCCCGGCCTTGGAAGCAGTGGCTTTCAATGGTCTTCAGTCACAGCATCAGTGTCGATCACGTCCTGCAGTAGTGGACAAATCTTCGTAAATGCGCGCCTCACCACGCCCGACGACGTCTGTATATCAGCCACCCGGGATATACCATCCTTTCCTGCGATGGTGCAAAGAACACGTCCCAAATGCCACTTCAAAGGTGGGAGGTTATTATCTTTAATAACAACTAAGGTGTTTGGTTTGAGCGCGTCTTTATTCGCCGTCCATTTTGTCCGCACCTGCAGCTCGGAGATGTATTCCTTCGCCCATCGGTTCCAGAAGTGTTGGCGTAGTTGTTCTACCCTCTGGTATCGCTGGAGACGACTAGCAGGAACATCGCGTAGGTCATCGCCGGCTGGCGCAGTCAATGGTCGGCCAATAAGGAAGTGTCCGGGAGTGAGCGGAGAAAAGTCATGAGGATCGGGGGAAAGAGGAGACAGAGGTCGGGAATTTAGTACGGCTTCTATTTGAGCCAATACTGTGCTGTACTCTTCGAACGTGAGATGCGCGTTACCTATCACACGGCGAAGATGGTATTTACTCGACTTTACTCCTGCCTCCCACAGACCACCAAAATGCGGAGAATAAGGGGGAATAAAATGAAATTTAAACCTTTGACTCGATGCGAATTCTAAAATATCAGTACTACAATTAGCTAGAAATTTAGAAAAATCGTTCATTACTCCTACGAAATTACGACCATTATCAGAATAAATATCTGCAGGCTTACCACGGCGTGAAATAAATCTTTTTAAGGTAAATAAGTATGCTTCACTGGAGAGGTCACTGACTAACTCCAGGTGTATAGCACGTGTCACGAAACAAACAAAAAGACAAATGTAGCCTTTGATAAGTCTAGCACCCCTACCCTTGCGGTTCAGAATGAGCACTGGCCCAGCGTAGTCCACCCCACACCGAACGAATGGAAGACTAGGTGTAACTCGCTCCCTAGGTAAATTACCCATCATAGGACTAAGCGTCTTACCTCTAATTCGAGTACAGGTAACACAACTATGCACTACCTGGCGAGCTAAATTTTGGCCTCCGACAGGCCACCATGATTCGCGTAAATGAAAAAGTAATGCCTGCGGAGCAGCGTGGAGAAGCTGTAAGTGCTCATGACGAAATAATAAAGTGGTAAAATAATGCTTACTATGTATTACAATTGGATGTTTTTTACCGTAAATGAATTCATCAGAATTAACTAAACGACCACCTACTCGCATTAATTTGTGATCATCTAAAAACAAGTTTAATTTAGCCAAACAACCCTTATTTTTAATAGTCTCATTTTTAGATAATGTCTTATATTCAACTGGATAAGATTCCATTTGACAAAGTCGAGCTAATGTTTTATCTGCATGGTCTAACTCGTCTACACTAAGGCCGCCCGTACGCTTATTATTTTTACATCGACTGTTATTTATAAAACGTAACATAAAGGCAGCCGCACGCCTCATACGTTTAAATTGGGAGAACCGATGGAAGGGAAACAAAGATAATTCACAACAATCCTGAGCTACAACAGCAGTGACGCATGACTTGTCCTCGGGTAACTCGCGATGTTTGAACGAGTCCGAACTTTTGTGATCGACTATAGAAAAACTAGGGTCACGAAGAAATTCAGGACCCTCCCACCACAAGGTAGACGAAGAAAGTTCTTCCAATCGAGCACCGCGTGACGCTAGATCGGCGGGATTATCACCACTGTTTACGTGACGCCACGGGAGATCTAGTGTAAGGTCATGAATTTCCGCGATCCTATTTTGAACGAATGTCTTAAGTTGGTTTGGCCTCATGTGCAGCCAGCCTAAGACAATCGTGGAATCAGTCCAAAATACAATGCTATTAAATGTACAACGTAATGAGCTGCGTACTTTGTCCCACAGACGAGCTCCCAATAAAGCCCCACAAAGTTCGAGACGTGGGATACTAATAGGTTTCAAAGGCGCGACCTTTGTTTTTGAAAACAATAATCTAACTGATATTGTTAAATCATTGCAAACTGTGCGAACAAAAACACATGCGCCGTAAGCCGTCTGAGATGCGTCGCAAAAAATGTGTAAGTCAATATACATAGGCTGTGTACCTACCTATAGCGTGGCGAGGTATACGAACAGTGTTTAGCGCTTGCAATGAATCAACAAACCGATTCCACACGCGCGCCGTGCCATCAGGAACGTTATCATCCCAATCTATTTTTAATAGCCATAATTGTTGTAATAGAACTTTCACAACAATTATGACAGGACTTAACAAGCCGAGAGGGTCAAAAATTTGCGAAACGTTTGATAAAATAGACCTCTTTGTAATTGGCTTGGTATTTCCAATATTAATGTGAGAATTAAAATAAAAGTTGTCGCTTGCGTTATGCCAGCCTATTCCTAAGGTTTTAGAACTAGAATTTTCATCTAAACTTAAAGGTTTAAACTGACAAGACGACTGCCGGTCATCATCGTGTTTAAAATTAAATATCCACTTCCTAAGTGGAAAACAGCCCGACTGCAGCGTCTTCTGAATTTTGTCGCATAGATCTAATAATTTTATTTTATCATCTAAGCCCGTAATGTAATCGTCGACATAAAAATCCTCTTTTATAGCTCGAGCGACATCAGGATCAGGAGATTCAAAGGCTAATTGTTTTAGGCACCTAACACTTAGAAAAGGTGCGGAGGCGGTTCCATACGTCACGGTGTCTAATTTAAATATACCTAACGGCTTTGAGGGATGGTCACGCCACAGAACCATTTGCAAACTGCGCTGACTCTCATCTACCTGGCACTGCCGGTACATCTTCTCCACGTCGGCGCACACGACGTACCTGTGCTGCCGAAAGCGGAGAAGAATGGCAATGAGATCACCCTGTATAGGAGGGCCAACTAGCTGCAAATCATTCAGTGACTTACCTGAGCTTGATCGTGCACTTGCGTCAAACACCACGCGCAACTTGGTGGTGGTGCTGAGCTCGCGGAACACACCATGATGCGGCATGAAATAACACGGGGATTCATAGGAATCTACGTGTGTCATGTGGCCTAAAGTAAGATACTCCTGCAAAAAATCAGAATAAAGAGCTTTATATTCAGGCGAACGCTGCAGACGTTTTTCTAGCGCAAGAAATCGACGTTCTGCTTGCATATAAGAATCCCCCAAGGTATCAGGTGACTGATGAAGTGGAATGTGCACGCAGAATCTACCCTCGCTATTGCGAGTAGTAGTGCGAACAAAGTGATCTTCGCATGCACGTTCTTCGTCAGTCTGTGCGTCTCTGACCTTGGACGGCTCCTCAATCTCCCAGAACAATCGAAGTTGCGTATCTAAAGAATTAATAATATTGCATTGAATTGGCGCATTTTTTCGCGTATTATTAAGTATAGGTCCGGAAGTAATCCAGCCTAGTTTGGTATTCTGTAGAAACGGACCACTAGTCAAACGAATTTTACCGTCTTCTAACAGATCCCAAAACCTATCTGCGCCAATCAAAATGTCAATATTCTTGTAGTCTAGAAACTCCGTATCGGCTAATCGTATGTTGTCTGGAATACAGACTTGCGCGGTTAATTTACATACGGCGGGCATCGAAGCCGTGATCCTAGACAGCACATAACAATTAATGCGCGCAGTAAATGAATTATCGACGCAGGATTTGATAACGATATTACAAGCTTGCGAACAATGTACTATCGAATGACCTACGCCTCGAACTTCGTTTGTGGACTGTATTAATGGAGCGTTTAAGAGTTGACATAGTGATTTAGAAATGAAACAGCGCTGGCTTCCATTATCAAGGAGCGCCCGCGCCTTATGATATCTACCGTGTACATCTGCTACATCAACGATAGCTGTTGACAATAACACGGACTGCACACCTATAGACTTAATCGATTGCGGTTGCATGTGTGCCTTGTTTACTTGAATAGGGACTGCGGAGTCCGAGGCGGCTGGTGCAGCCGCGGGGAAGTGCGCAGGCGCTTCACTCGCATTAGCACGCGACGCCTCAGTGGTAGTTGTGGAATGCAAAGCAACAGAACTATTAGCGTCACTGTGAAGTAATGAATTATGTTTTTGATTACAGTGTCTACATGGCCCAAACCTACAAGTATTTACCGAGTGCTTTGAATTTAAACAATTCTCACATAAGTTGTGCTCGCGTACAAGTTTAAGCTTTGTGTCTAAGTCGCATTCGATAAACTCTTTACACGTATACAGTGGATGATTCGCGTTGCATTTTACGCATATTAACTTAGCGCGTTGTTTATTAGATTTACTCGGCCCGCTAGAAACATTGCAGTGTGACGTATTATGACATTTTGAGTGTTGTTTTTTGCTGTCAGTGCTTTGAGCTTCTTTGCCATGTGAACGCTGCAATTCTTCCAACATGTCTGCTTTGTTGCGCAAAAAGTTAATTAAAATATCCACTGTAAGACGTTTGGAACTATTCTCATTTGGGTTCGGGAACAATGTGCACTTATGAGACCCCCATTCTCTTTCAGTAATTTTATCTAACTTGGACACCATGATATTAATAATTAAACTATCCCAGTAGTTTGTAGGCTCACCTAGAACCTTAAGTGCACGTAAATTTTTCAAAATAGTGTCTATTAATGTTCTTAACGAAGAGGGCGACTCTTTAGTTATTGCAGTTATATTTAACAAAGCTTTGATATGGTGATAAATTAAAAGTCCGCAATTATTATATCTGATGAGCAACAAGTCCCATGCAACCTGATAATTATCAGCAGTAAATTCTATGGAATGTATAACTAGTTCTGCACTGCCTTTTAGATACGATTTTAGATAGTGAAACTTTTGGATGTTGGAAATATCTTTAGAATTATGAACTAGTGAGGTAAATGTGTCCCTGAATTCCAGCCAGTGCTCATAGGAACCGTCAAATGTAGGCATGGAGATAGTGGGTAACTTCACGGAATGTATTTGACTGTTGTTATGACCATGAAATGACCTGGAACAGTCAGCGACCTCATCAGTGTTCAGCATAAATTCAGCAAGTGATATTAAATTATAGTAACTATCTTCAAAATGTTCTCTTTGATTTAATTGTTCGCCTAATTCACTATCAGAAACTCTTTCTTCTATTTTAGTTTGAATGTCGTTAAATTCAGAAAATAAAGTAGTACAACCTTGAATCCTCAACTTTAAATCAATACGTTTTTGATTTGGAAAGTCATGTTCACAATCTTTTAAAGACTCTAAATAATTATTGAATTTGGTAAGCCTGCCCTTAATGATACCACGCTTCCTAACTAAATCGCGGACGAACTCACTACTTTCTACACTTAGCAAATTAGGAGATTTGTCACGGGATTTTGCAGAGTCAATAGGCATTTCGGTGGTCAGTGAAAAGAGGAGTACTCACGGTTTTATAATCGTCAGCTCAATCTTACACGGCACTGATGCTACGTCACCAGGCTGGGAATTGACTGGAAATCCGATATTCCGAGAATAAAATGCGGCAATCTCACTGAAATAAGAGCACAGACACAATATAGCACCAAATAGAACTCAGGAGATGATGGGAAGAAGTAAGGATTGGCCCCACCGATTGCGTATTATTTTCGATGAACCTTTTTGCGTTTTCTTCTCAATCCGCCATATGCAAGGGTTTTACAACGGTCGCTCAGCGATCTTGTAGGAATCAATAATCCACTATCCGGCTCGAAGGACCAAAATGTCGCAGCAGCGGTGAGGTTTGGTGAAAACTTAAGGTTTTTATAGACTGTGTTGAGGATTTTCAATAAAACGATGCGTTATCTTCACAATCCGCCATATGCAAGGAGAGGGGTGTGGGAACAATATTTAAAATTAACACCAATCACTGTCGCGCGATAGGTATGACGTAGCGTATGGTTCCGTTTGTTGCCTCGAGATGTCGCTATCAGTCCTTGATGTGTGTCGATGGAGTAGGAAATCACAACACAGTGGATATGTTTTCTACCACGCGGATTCACCCGAACCCATTTTATATTGGCCTATGTACTTGTTTACAGTTATGTAAATATATAGGTACTAATCTAGACCAGACCTTATCTTTATGCAAAATGTATAAGTGGTTATTTAAACGAAGATCGGTTTACATTATTTACTAATTTATCAAGAGGAGCTTGTTCCTAAGTAATAACAGCCGCACGGGTCGATCGACCTGGTTAAGCTACGCTTGCTGCGGTTGGTCCGAGGATGGGTGACCATCTTTACACCAGCCAGTTGGTACCGGCTGTCATTCTTGGATCTTTGACAGTAGTTATTGGTCGTCAGAAGCCCGAAAGTCTAACAACCAGTCATCCCAAGATGTATCGTGTTACCCAGTAACCTGGTTGTCGAGGTCATACAGAAAGTCGATCCGTGTAAAATATTGGTATTCAGCTGCATCGGGTTAGACTGGAAGCCGACCCCAACATACATAGTTGGGAAAAGTCTAGGCAGACTGATTGAAACCAGCAAAAAGTAAAAGTAAATCAGAATATAGGTAGGTACATTTTTATTTTACCGTAAGCGTTAGCCAAATTCAGTCTCCACTTAAAAAATAATCTATATGACATTATAAACATAAGTTATCAGAATAAATCCAAATTGCAAAATATTAATAGCCTAGTAGTATAGTTAAAACAAAACATACTTAAATGAAATCATGTTCGAGACTGTACTTAAAACTAAATGAATGGGACGTGCACATATTTATGCTAGAAAGAGAACGCCCGCCGCCGCCGTTCACTCGTCAGCATATTCTGCTCGGTCGGGATGCGCGCGCATTGACGTACGTGATTACGTGATTACAACGTAATAATAATAATTAGTTACTAAATATTCAACTGTAATTTCATAATTGGATGTGTAATTTGATTGTTTTGCGTAAGTCAAGAAGGTTTCATTGCTTACTTATTCTTTGAATGCCAATGACATTGGACACGAAAAAAAAACTATGTATGGCTAAAATAGGAAATCGAAATAAAAAGTAATTTTATGATGTTTTTTATGGTGAGAATTTAAAGATTCCCATTACTAAATCATTATATATTATTTTAAAACAAGAATTATCAACATTAGAAACCTAAGTCACAGCCAATCAAATAGCGACACGGAGCCCGGTCATTCTCCGTAGATTTTTATTTTTTTTAAAGGACATTAAGATTAGTAAATATCACATTTATAGATAAAAACTAAATCAAATCTAACAAACACATCAGACAGCGTGTAACAAAAAACCCTGACCGATCCGATTACAACATCTGTGGTGAGGGTGTTGTTAAGAATCATACTGAGTCTATTTACCCGACTACGGCGAAGAAAAAAGGACGGTTATGATTTTGATTGACAAATGAGGTAACTTTGGAAGCGTCTTGATCGTCCGCTGCTTATAAGCTACGTGACGTCACATTAAATTAAAAATGGCGACCTCTAGAGGACATAAAGTGAGAAACTAAAAAAAAAATTGTTTAATAGTACCATGTTGGGTATCAAATGAAAGGGCTTAATGAGCATATTTCAAAAATATATATATTATAACCCCAAAAGAATTTAAAAAAAAATTGAGTAATAAAAACTAAAACCCAACTACGACTAAAATGGTATAAACAAGACCCCACAGACAGACAAATTAAAAATCCGGAGTCACACGTAATCTGTTCGATTTATGCCCTAACACGTGTGACTCCGGATTTTTTATTTGTCTCTCTGTGGTGTCTTGTTTATACCTTTTTAGTCGTAGTTGGGTTTTAGTTTTTATTACTTTAATTTTTAAGTATCTATTTGTTTTCTTTTTGTAAAAAAAAAACAAAAAATGCGGCGAATTTTTTGGGTTCCGTACCCAAAGGATAAAACGGGACCCTATTACTAAGGCTGTGTCCGTCTGTCTGTCCGCGGCTTAGCTCAGAGACTGTTGGTACTAGAAAGCTGTAATTTGGTGTGGAAAAATGGTAAAAAAAAATCGAAAATAATATTTTGTTTAGGGTTTTTTTTTCCCTTCCATGGTGGGGGTTTGGAAAGGTCGTTTTAAAAATAATGTAAGTTTGTGGAAACTGTTTTTGGATTCAGGGATCTGTTTGCGAAATATGAAGCTTTAAAGTGCTAATTTTTGTTACAGTCAAGTGTCCGCCCACCACCCCCCCCCCAGCCAGCTAAATGCTTGGTTTTGGATATGTGAAAACGCAGTAGTATATTCATATTCATATTTTATTTGCATTCCATAATGTAGATAAGACACAATGGCTTAAACGTAAATGTACAATTACGGGCCCTGTAGGGCACAGCAAAAAGTATAAAATTAATTCTTTATATAAAAATAAAATTAAGAAACCAATTAAATATATAACAAAATTAAAAGGAACACTATCACCGCTACGTAGGCTCCACAAGTTATCGAGTATTAATCGACCAACTTAAAGGAGGCCCCCAAATATATGGCACCCTGTATCAAGCCAAAAAGTCCGCTGTCACAACCCAACCTAGTGTATTTGGAGGAGAATTCGATGCGCTTCCTATATTGTTAACTATATTTTAGATGGATTTCCGCATTTCGTATTTATTTACCATTTACCTACTTCATACTTTGAGGTTCAGTTCGAGAAAGTGACCGACTTGAAATGGTGGAGTCGGTGCCAAATAAGGTGGTAATTCTTGATTTGGCGCTAGTTTCCTGATGGATGATTAAATACAATACATCACTCATAATCCATAATAATTCTTGTCAGTTTTTTAAAAATATAATGATAATGAATACTTATCAATAATCATGTAGGTACTGTAGTAGCAGTATGTGCAGCTGGTGGTCTGAATAAGTAATAAATTAGTAGTACTGTGTTTGATATTCCTAATATCTTAAAATCTTAACATAACAACAGTCCTGTTTTCCCAGAAGAGTAATGCAGAGTTGTATTTACTATAGTACACCCACTTCTTAAACTTGAAATGTTGTCATAATGTTGTTAATAACTAATAAGGTACTTATATCAAAAATGAAAAATGAAGTTAAGATTAAAGTGGTTGGCACATCCCTATGACTAACCTCTAAAGGGAAGAGGCGCTGCAGTGGTCTGATGAGATCACCTCTTGCTGTTCTAACCAGCGCTACTCGCCTATGGCCATACAGCCCTTACATCTCTTCAACAATCCCTAATGGCCATTTTAGTCTTTTCAAATTATCCGACCCCACTAAAACGATGTCCCCGATTTCAACTGAATAATATTTGTAGCCGTTGATTTCTGAGAAAGAAGAGCCAGGTATTCGCTGCGAAAACGCTGCTTCAGATCGCCACATACATTTTTAATATAACGCCAACGTCCAGTCAACAGCTGTACATCAATATGACCCATATCTAGGACATCTTTTCCTTCTTTTCCTACATGTAAAAACATTGAAGGAGTCAACGGAGCTAATTTTTCCGTTGTGTCAGCTATATACACACATCAACACGGTCTAGGGATATTTTTAAAAAAGCGAATTACTACCAATGTGTTAATTATTTATATGACATGTATATATTTAAAAGATACGTTATTTAATATTCTACCATTTTTTAATAATGGTTAAGGTACTTCGATTAAAATTTCAGGATTTTATGGAAAAAAAATGAAGCATAGACGGAAACCGTATATGAATTAACTTTTAATTTATGAGTAAAAACTGAAAAAAATCATTTAATTTGTGTTCATAAACTTGAAGTTAGTAGTCTGAGAAAGCGCCCATGATGTTCATAGCACATCGGCAACGATTCGGCATGTTCAGAACAAGGTTGTCAATGTCTTGCTGCGGAATATTGTCCCATGTCCTTCTGAGGTGCGCAAAAAGTTGATCTTCTGTAGCCAGATTTTCAGGAACTTCCTTCAGAGCTCTTCTTTGCAGCATATCCCACGCATGCTCAATGGGATTTAGATCTGTCGATTGAGCAGGCCAGTCTAAGGCCCTAACATTGTGTGTATGTAACCAAGCTGCTACCGTTCTCGCCGTGTGTGCCCGGGCATTGTCGTGCATGAGCAGGAAATCTTGCCCCATTTGTGTTCTGTGGGGCAAGATTACGGGCCCCAGCACCTGTTGGACGTATCGTTCTGCCGTCATATTGCCCCGCACCCAAACGAAATCCGTCCGTCCTCCAAGACGAATTCCTGTCCAAACCATAATTGTTCCTCCTTGGTATGGGTGAACTTCCTGAGGGTTCTGAAGACGGCTCCATCATCCAGGAACTCGCCAAACACGCGTGCTTTGTGAATCTGGATGGAAGCCGAACCTGGATTCATCCGTGAACAGCACATTGGACCATTGCTCACGGCCCCAGTCCACGTGGTTCCGAACCCATTCTAATCGTCGTCCACGATTGCCTCTCCGTAAAGGTGGGACCCGGAGTGGTCTACGAGAGCGTAGATTGCTTTCATGCAGTCGCCTTCTTAGTTTGGTCACTCACAAGCACTTGGTGTTCCACTCGCAGCCTTTGGATCAATTGAGTCGCCGTTGCATTGGGTTGAGCTCGCGCAGTAATTTGCAAAAATCGGTCTTGTCTGGGGGTAGTGATGCGACTTGGCCCCCGGTGCCTCTCCACTACTTCACCTGTGGCACGATAGCGTGTCAACAATCTTGAAATTACATTTTGGTGGGTCCCTATGGCCTCAGCAACATTACGCTGAACAGACCCAGCTTCCAGCATTCCCACAGCTCGTAACATCTCCGCCCTCGTCAAATGTTGGCGTTGCATGGCTACAATACCTCAATTTTAACTTTATCTTTCGTTTAAAAATGAAAAAAAACTGTAACTAAACGTAATTCGTATTGTTTTCTAAATTTCGCACAAATGAAAATTCCCTCTCTTACACATCAAGACATTTTTATGCCACCGAAACAAAAGAATTTTCAAAAATTTGAATTTGGATTTAGTCTGAGATAAATTACAAACAAATCGATGTATAAAAGATTCCAATGCGGCCAGTACTTTTCGAGTTATTTAATTGAGTATGAAATATCCCTAGACCGTGTTGATGTGTGTAGGTTAGCGGCCGAGAATTAATCATCGCTCAAGTTTCACACAACACTGTCAACAGCTCGTTATATTTAAGTGCTGCCCTACCAAGCACCCTTCTTAGTATTTCTTTAACCGTCCGAACCATCCTTTCCCAGAATCTTCAGAATGTTCTTAAGTATGGAACTTGCTCCGCGAAAATTCGTTCCATTATCTGTATATATTATCCTTACGGAACCGCGTCTTGCCACAAACCGGCGGAACGTTAACATAAAATCTTCTGTAGACAGTGAAGAACACAAGTCTAAATGGACTGCACGGTATGTAGCGCATGTGAATAAAACGATCCAGCATTTTTCTCCCGTCTTTAAATACAGTGGACCAGCCAAGTCTATACCTGTTGCCTCAAATGGACTACCACATTGTATCCTGTCTGTAGGTAACGGTGCGGAAGGTACTGTACAACTCTTGCTGCTGAAACGCTTGCAAACGACACATTGCGGCACTACCTTTTTAGCAAGACGACGTATGTTTATAATCCAATATCTTTCACGAAGTTTACTAATCAACGTTTGTGAACCCGCATGAAGGTTTTTTACGTGAAAATATTGTACCTACAATTCTCTCAATAATAACATTATCACTTGACAGTAATATAAATAAATAATAATAAATAATCATTTATTTGCAGACATTGAAGTCCATAGAATTACATCAGTATCACATCAAAACAAAATCATTAATTACAACATAATCGAAATACATCACAAATTACATAATAATATCATAATAGAAATGAATCATACAAAAAACACAATACACACATAAAAATTACAAATAGGCATAATAATAATAACATAATAGGAATCGATAAAATAAAATGCACGTACAGTTATCAAGAGCAGATCTGTGTGTGCAGTCTCACCCATCGACCAAGCATCGGGCAGTCCCACCGGTCACTCAATGCTCTCAACATGCCGTGGGTGCTGATATCTATTCTGTGCCGGAGAGAAGCGCATCGTTTTCGAATGATGGCATACAAATCATCCACTCTCGCATTGGCAAACATACCCGAAGCGCTACAATACCGCGGCAGCCCCACAAGCATCCTGAAGGCATTGTTATACTGCACACGCAGGGCGCTGTATGCCTTCTCTGCGTATACTTGATCCAAAGGCTGCAGGTGTAAAAAGTCTGACAGTAGGCTCGAAAAAGCGTCATTTTTACATCGTAAGAACACCCTGCAAACCTACGGGCCAACATATTACTTCGAACAGACAGCGCCCTACGCTCCCTCTCGATATCCAAATCGTCGCACAGGTCCTCAGTGACCCAGTGGCCCAGATATTTAAATTTTGAGACTTGCTTCAAGGGTGTACTCGTACCTGCTAACGAGATACATGGAACATTTAAGTAACTTTTGGCACCGCCATTGAAAACAAGTAACTCACTCTTAGTGACATTATACATAAGCCCCTGAGTCACCGCATAGTTCTCACAGACCTTCAGCAAACGTCTTAATGCACTGATTGATGGGCTCAGCAAGACCATATCATCTGCATAGCTGATGTTGTTCATAGCAACTCCGTCAATATGACAGCCGACACCAGTATTGCTGAGCTCAACAATCAGTTGGTTTATATATAAATTGAAAAGGCGAGGGGAGGTGATTCCCCCCTGCCTCACCCCACATTTCAATTTATATTCTTCAGACATAGTCCCTGCCCACCTAACATTATTTATTTGGTTCTCATACCAGAATCTCAGCAATGACGTGACCTCAAAATCTACTTTTTTCTCATTACTAAGCTTATCCCACAGCTGGTCATAAGGCACAAGATCAAAAGCCCTGGACAGATCTAAGAAGCATGCATTAACAGGTGTTTTCCTGTCCGTATAATACCGGACAGTTCGCTTTAAACACACAATGGCACTTTCAGTCGACAGCCCAGGCCTGAAGCCAAACTGTGCATCATGCAAGTCAATCCTGGGAGCCATGTATGTATCCAGCAGACTATCCAGCACCTTTGCTATGACCGTTGCCAGGGATATTGGTCTGTAATTACTGGGATCCGCAGCATCACCGGTTTTATTTTTTATGACAGGTACAACTATAGTTCGCATAAGTGCACTGGGCAGATAAGAATGACTCACACACAGTCTAAAAAACATCGACAATACTCTTGGCAAGTGTACACCTGCATACTTAAGGTGCTCGACACTAAGGTGATCATGTCCCGGGGACTTGCCTCTAACCATATTTTTCATCACTTTCTTGACATCTTTAGTAGATAAATTCAATCCCCGCGCCAAGCCCACATCAGCGCCAGTCACCTCCTGCGCCACATAACCAACAGAGGAAATTGCCAAGGGATTCACTTTAAATTGGTCTACAAACATATTAGCAATTTGTGTGGGATCATGTTTACCACCAACACTTACCGGGAGGCTCGACCTAGGATTCAGTTTATTCGAGTTTTTCCAAAAATTTACAAAGTCCTTTGATTTATGATTTTCAGCTATTAAATTTAGTTTGACTTGTTTTTCATTATTACAACACCATTTTAATTTACTTTTGAAATTTCTCCGCGTATCACGCATTTTATTAAATTCAATACCTGAATCTGGTTTACCACATGACTGCCAACCGTGAAAAGCTAAGCGAGCCTCCTCGTAAGCTATTTTTACATGTTTATTCCACCCAATATAGGTGACATGAAACCTTCGCTGTCGTTGCTCATTGTTAAACGAGTCTTAACACAAACGAGTCCTTTATCGTCAAAAAAGGTTTGTAACTTCTTATTATTTTTAGAAAAATCAACTAAACATTCTCTTTGAAGTACAGCGAGTAAGTGATTTTCAGCGTCTGTGTACTCCTCTGCTGATAATTCTCCTGCTCTTCTGTGTTCTTTCTTCAAACTGAATCCACAGTTATTACGAAACCTTAAGCACCAGCCGACCATTCTTACTTTCTTTGAATATTTCCCAAAATAAAGAAGACTTTTAGAAAACTCTTTTAGAAAACACACAAACACGACTTTTTTACTTCTTTAAAAACCTCATTTTCATCCGGAGTCATTTCTATATGAGGCCATTCTGATTCCGATTTCTTTAGCCACTCGGGACCTTCCCACCATTTGCTTTTAAAAAGGTTTTCTGCATTGCAGCCTCGCGATGGCAAATCAGCAGGGTTACACTCTCCTGGAACATGGCGCCATTCGTGCAAAATTGATTTGTTTAGTATCTCCTGAATTCTATTATTTACAAATACATTCAAGTTCACCTTTCTGTTAAGCCATGCTAGCACTATAGACGAATCGGTCCAGTAGAATACCGGACAGTTTAAGTTTAGGTCCCGTCTTATATCAGCGGCTACTCTAGCAGCTAGTAAAGCAGCTAATAGCTCCAGCCTAGGCATCGTAACAGCTTTACTTGGACACACTCTTGACTTAGCTATCAACGACTGAACTGTGACCTCGTTATTAAATTCAGACCGTAAAAATATACAACATGCATAGGCAGCCAAACTTGCATAAAAAAAAACATATATAATGTTGTGACTATCGTGTAAATCGGCTTTACTAATGCGCCGTGGAACTCTACATGCCTCGATGTGCGGAATCTGCTATAACCAATCTTTTGATGTTTTGACTAAATCTTCAGGTAAAGTTTCATCCCAACCAATATTACGTATCCAACATTTTTGTATAATAACTTTAGGCACTATAGTTACTGGTGAGAGAAAACCAATTGGGTCAAAAACGCTTTGCGTTACAGATAACATAAATCGCTTTGTAATATTTTTGTCTGTATTGTGTTTAGTTAGTAAAGAAGTTTTGCAATAGAGTGTATCATCTCTTGGGTTCCAATTAAGTCCTAATACTGAAGTGGTGACGACCTGTTCATCCCTGATGACTGGACCTTTCACCCAGCATAGAAGCTCGAACTTGCCCTCAAGCATGATTCCTTTGGATTCACGTATAAACCGATGCATATCCTCCAGACTGTTTACACTAATTACACAATTATCTACATAGTATGACGTTCTCAACATCTCGGCAGTCTCCGAATCGTACTTTTTTAAATGTTTCAGTATTGTCACTGCCAGTAGGAAAGGGCTCGTTGTAACTCCAAATACGACACGCTGGTGTATGTATGTTATTAACTTTTTACTTTGGTCTTTAATATTATTCCACCACAAAAACTTCAAATATTCACGATCTTCAGGCCATAACGATATTTGTAAAAATGCTTTCTTAATATCAGATGTAATGCCAATAGCATTTCTCCTGAAGTTAATTATCAGTTTTGGTATTAACTCTATTAAATTTGTTCCCTTTTCCAAGCACATATTCAAAGACAGGCCATTTTTGTCCACCGCGGACGCGTCAAATACTGGTCTAATCTTGGTGGTTAGGCTTTCCGCCTTAACCACCGCGTGGTGAGCTAAATAATGACCGTTCTTGTTGTCATCATTTTGTACGATTTCTATGATGCCACTATTTAACCATTCCTTAAATACATTATCGTACTCTTCTATCATACCTGCGCTTTCTAATTTAGATGTGGCTGACATTAACCGCTTAAATGCTAACCCATAGTTACTTTCGAGACATTTTGATGCATCTTTCCACGGAAGTCTGACTTCATAGGTACCTACCACTACTATTGACTTTCACCGTACTATTGAAAAAATTCAGTACCTCTGACTCTAATTTCTTTTGACATTTTATTTCAGTATCATCTCTAATGCCCATTGTCTTTAATGACCAAAAATCCTGAACGTCAAATGTACTTGTATGAAAATGTACTTACATTATTTATCGAACAAAGTGTACCAACCACTGGACCCTGCACAGTCCATCCTAATCGTGTTTCTAACGCCAACAGGTTTTCGTCCAGTCGCACCGTTCGACCGGTGATAATGCAACCTAGAACATCAGAACCAATTAATAAGTCAATAATAACATTGTCATCTTTACAATCAGTGATCACAACTCCCTTCTTAGACAATAGAGATACAATCGTATCGCTCTTATTCAGTTTCGGAAGACTTCCACAGATTACTTCTTGTTCTAAAGCTTGTATTTTGAATACGAAGCTGCTATGTAAATTCCTTACGCTGAAGTCATAAAGTTTGTGTTTTTGCTTTTTGGTGACAGTTCCTCCGAACAACGTGTGACTCAACTCTACTTCGTCAATAGGCTCTAGTTTAAGCTTCTGTACTATCTCGCTTGTTACAAACGAACGTTGTGCCCCCGAGTCGAGTAAAACTCTTACTGTCAATTTATTACTGCCGTGCACAAGGTTAATCTTCAAAGTTTGCAACAAAACTGTCTTTGAAGAAGACGACTGGTTTAGTACAGTTTCTTGTGAGTTAGAGTGGTCAGTGGTCCGTTGAGTGATTGTGTCTTTGTCTTTAATCAATCCACCACACATGATGGGATAATGCCTTCTACCACAGATCACACATTTAGGATGTCTTTTGCACCGATTCCACATATGACCGATTGTCAGGCAAATAAAACAAGCTTTCTTATTCTTTACAAAGTCCTTTCGTTCTTCTAGCGTTTTCTTTATAGCGACAAGGCATTCTGAGCTTGCGTGTGAAGTTTTGTCGCACCATAAGCACTTCCTATCGCTTTTCTCTACTTTATTTTGTGGTTGTTGGATGCTTCTTATCAGTAGTGGTGAAACAGGCTGCAGTCGGCTCGGCTTCTGAACATTTCTCTGAGAATCCAGAACGTGCCATACGAATCTTCTCATCCGACTCCACCTCTAATTTCACAAAGGTAAGCAACTTGGTGAGTGTATTACCATCTTGGCCTACATGAGTATGTGATCTGCTCCAAGCCTTTAATACATCCTCAGGTAAGGCCGACTCTACCAATGGAAACAGAAATGCTGCATATTTCTCCTGAGTTACACCCAATGAATCTAGCGCCAGAATTTGCGTCATGAGTTTGTCGTAAAGTGCTCTAACCAGCGGTAAACAGTCGAGTCTTTTATTTAAACGATTCTTCTGGTTTTAGTTGACATTTGAAATCTTACAAAATCATCGCGCGAAAATATTTTCTATCGATATAAAAAAAATGTGGAGGGAAATGCGAATTTGGAATGTTGTGTTTTTTTGTAATAAATATAAATAGTCATAGTTTTAACTGGCATCAAAAACTGTTAGTCGCAAAACTTTCTGATTAACCTGGTATTTAAAATGGCGTCAGCCCACCGCAGAACGACGTCGAACTTCAGATAGGTACATAGTAGCTAGTAGTATTGTCAATGTTTATTTTCCACTTGCAGAAGTCGAACCCGGACGAGGTGGCGGAGTGGCTGGAGGCCAAGGGCTTCAGCGCGGCGACGCAGCGCGCACTGCGCATGCCAGGCCACCAACTGTTCGGTCTGACGCGCACGCAGCTGGAGAAGGCTCTGGGTGCGGACGAGGGCAAGCGCCTCTACAGTCAGATCCTGGTGCAGAGGAACGTCTCGGGGGTGAGTCGCCGGCTCTACGGTGAGGCATACACACCAGGCATCACACTTGCCCGGCATCTGCACATACCGTGACTATTACATGCCACGCCAGGAAGTAGTCACCGCTACTTCACAATACAAAATATTTACCAAACATTACTACATTTAAAAAAAATGCGCTTGCAGCACCGTACTCGTGAATAAGAGAGATTTAGTGTGAGAGACAGAGAGAGTTATATCTTTTGTCTCTCTCATGTAACGAAATGTGTCGAAACGTGACGCGTCCTTAAAATTTCACCTCAATTCTCATTCAATTATCGAATCGTCGCCTAAGAATATTCACTTCAATAAGTAAATCCTTCCTTTCTCATACTAATTAGCCTATTATAAACTTTAAATTACCTCCTACGTTTACAGATTATAGTAACTTAATAGTTTAGCCTCACAAAGTTCAAACAAATAGCGGTTGAAAGATTTGGACAAATCATATCTTAACAGACGATCTGACGAAGCCGTTAGATTAGGTCGACGTCAATAAACTAATCTTAAAACAAACTAATAACATCTTATCGTGCTCGATTATTTATTGGTAAAAATTTAACTTGTATGCATCAACAATTATGCGTAATTAATAACCAACAACATCACTGGCATCTATTGAAATGGGAGTGCCTCATGGTTATATCTAAGGCCCTTTTCGTTTCTTGACTTAATATCTCAGACCAACAAAATAAGAAAGACGGAGCACTACCTATATCAAACGTGTAGCCACATAACTATGCTCCTGCAAGTAAACACACAGGCTCACGCACACACCTACACAAAAACTATGCTCATCGCTCCTAGTACGTCACGAGTCATCGTCTAGTAAACTTCAATAAAAAAAATAGAATTATGCCTTCTTGTGTAGTGAAAACTCGTAAAAACAATAGCAAATCACATAAAAAGTCTCACGGAATCACTTTTCACATGGAAATACTTCAAATAACATCGTTTCTTAATTTAGTTAACTATACATTTTAGGTTACTTGGAACAAAAACCTGAACGAATGAACGAACGAAAACAGTGACATTTAAAGTGCGAGGGTTGCCATAATATGATTAGAAATTTTCCCGTTCGATATTTTTTAGTTCGAGTAATTATATGTCTGTTTTTTTTATGTATTTAATATTTTAGATTTCCAAGTAATATTGAAAATAAAAGTAAATGGATAGTAGCTATAAGAAATAGTCGGAATGATCCAGAATGGCTGCCATCGAAAACCAGGGTGGTTTGTTCCGATCATTTTGATAATAATGACCTTTATTCAACTAATCGTGGACTTCGCCGTGTGATCAAAAGCGGATATAATAAAAAGTTATATAAAATTTGAAAAACAAAAATGAGATTTTATAAAAACAGTAATTAAACACGAGTCTGTATTTTTTATTTTATTTTAGTTAGTTTCTCAGCTTAGTCTAGCTAATTTAAATACTACTGTACGAAATTTTATTTTTTTGATGTTATTTCCGTCGTCCTACGTAATTGCTGAAAACTCAGTTTCACAAAGTTCTGGCTGTACGTTTGTTCAAGTATGTCTTAATTCTTCATTTATCTTCCTAAGGTTTTAATCAAAAGCTGCCATTACTCGTCAATTTTTTTTTGTAGGACTTACCAGACTTGCCTCATGTAGCCATTGACGATAGGGCTGTATGTAAATGCACTTTGTACTTAATTGTTATTTTATTTTATTTTACGATGTAAAAAAAAATGGTTTTGTTTCGGAATCCTTCCTAACAATTGAGGTACAATACCAAACTTAACAATATCTTACTCGTACAATATTATCCTACCCAAAATATTATTCCTCAAATTATAGGGAAAAACTTTAACAAATGACAACCCTTTTTACACACACATAGATAAAAAGGTGGCTTCACTTTTGATGTTCGTAATGCTCCGTCTTTCTTATTTTGTTGGTCTGAGCTTAATATTAATGATCTGCTGATTTTAATTTAATTATAATGATTTAAAAACCTTACTTATAAGAAGAATTGCCAACATCTTTCTCATATTATTATGTTTGTCTTGTGATTCTGTGAGGCTTTATTCAACTTGCACATTGTGTGGTCACATCATATTCTTTATCAATTTAAACTCCTTTCAATAATGTTGTGTCCGTTATGTTACAGTACAAGACGACGTCGGCGTCGGAGCTGCAGAGTATCCTGCGCAAGGCGCGCGAGAAGGTGGAGGTGTCGTGAGCGCGCGTGCGCTGCTGTGGACGTGCACGCCGCACGCGCACAATCACGACGACGAAGACGACGATGCCTCCACCTGCTGACGCACAAAATACACATTCTAGCCCACCACTTGCTATGGTCACATCGTGGATCCGTCCCGACTACTGCTACCCTCTAGCGCATAGCGTTTCAACAGGAATGATAAAAAATTAACAACATTATACTACTTAGCAATATTTAATTAAGTATAAGAAACTATACAACGACATTAAGAGTGATTTTGGTTTGACTATAAATAAGGGGTGTGAATGTATTCATACATTTAATACGAGTATAAGCGACATCTTGTTATTATTATGCATAATTTTAATACTTTGTAATACTTATTTATAATGATCATTAAACATTATTTTATTTTGGTTATTACTGTCTCTTTCGTATTGCCTCTACCTATTGTCTCGTGAAGTATCTACTGATGCTCGTGCATGGCTGAGGACTACGGATAAATGGTGGTATGTGTGCGACGATCAGACTTATTAGGTCAGCTGCTCCTTAAGAACCTTTCTTGAAAATATTCAAATTCATTTCTGGCAGAATAGAATTTAATATGTAGGTACATCATGTGGATTACTGATACAAAATGTAGAAATTTTGCATAGGATGACTCAATGGCGGCCTTATTGCTAAAAGCGATCTTATAAAGATAAGTTTAAATGGATCAAAGGGAGAAGGAGAGACATTAATCTTGCAGGTAGTCGGTGGTACACGGCGGTCAACACCCGTGAGGCCCGAAGTTCCTTCTCACGTATGATTTCAAACAAAAAGAACGTCGGGTTGAAGACGGATAAAAAAAAAAAAAACTGAAAACTAAATAGCGCTAGTGTGAAAAACTGGCAATTTCCGCACGATTTGGCTGCTTTAAAAACGTTATTTTCGAGCCCATGCATTGTAATAGTACATTGTGATACAAGTGTGCTCTATTGTATATTACAGTCGAGGCGGTATTATTAGTGCGAGCCACAGGCGAGCGCGATAAGGTAGCCGAGAGTGTAATGATCAATGCACACGCGTTTCATACGACGCTTTTCAACACACTTGCGAAGAAAAACACAGACTTGTTGTAAGAACATACGCTACAATAACGTAATTATAGAGATGACACATTTTTAGATTTATAAAGTTCAACTGACCTTTGTTGCCAGGTATTGACTATCCGGAGCTTCGTTTAAAAACTTTTTCAACACACTTGCTCGTAAAGTGGCTCTTATTGAACCGCTTTTAGGTTCATAATGCAGTGTATTAAGGAAGCGTGCTTTTTAGTTTATATTACCCCACTAGTGCGGTAATGTGCGCCACAAATAACTATTTACTAGTCGGAGTAATGACATGGCAGTATGGAATTAGTAAGTACTACCATGGCAGCATGGAATTAGTATCCAATAGAAATTGTTTTTGGTGAAGCTTTTTACCAAAGACAGGCGCTCAAAAGCAAGTTTTTATTAAAAAAAAATAACCATAAGCAAAAAAAAATCTCATGTATGCCAATGGGATTTTTTCACCATAACTGAAAGTCAGTGGGATACAATACATTGAATTAGGATGAACTATCCTACTATTAAATGAGCATTCTCTATTTACACTCGAGCAGAGATTTGCGCTTTTTTCCGGTAAGACCGCGGTTGGCACGCGCGCAGGACACTTGACCTGCCCCGACGAACCACGCTGGCCTGCCCGTGTGCCACCGCGTTCGCGCCGAATTAATCTGTCATTCTCTACTATTAAATAAGGGTTTATATCTTCTGTGGCTATTTCAGTCTATATTGTTTACTACCCTAACCCCATTTGCGTATTATGTATTATTAACATTATTATATTTTTATACAGGCTGTTCAGGGGTATTACCAGTACCTTTATTTACACCTGCGCGCTCATCGCTAGCGGAAAAGACAAAACCAGTGCGCCATTTTCCATAAATATGTATTATCGTTTTCGTTGTGTGGTTAATTATTATCATACAATACAAAATTTAAAGTATTGTCACCAACCGACATAGAAGTTTTTAAAAGAAACTCCGGATAGTCAGTACCTGGCAACAACGGTCAGTTAAACTTTATAAATCTATCATAATAGTTACGTTATTGTAGCATAAGTTCTTACACAAGTCTGTTTTTTTCCTCGCAAGTGTGTTGAAAAACGTCGTATGAAACGCGTGTGCATTAATTATTACACTCTCGGCTACCTTATCGCGCTCGCCTATGGCTGGCGCGAATAATACCACCTCGACTGTAATATCCAATAGAGCACACTTGTATCACAATGTACTATTCTACGTCTGTTGGTGACAATACTTTAAATTTCGTATTTTTGATAATACATATTTAACCACACAACGAAAACAATAACAACTATAAGGAAAATGGCGCGCTGGTTGCTTTTCCATAGGTGTAAATAAAGGCACTGGCAAGACCGCTAGACAGCCTGTAATAAAATAAACAAAAAATAATGTTTTGAATAAGAAAAAAAATTACTAAACGTATGGCGAGGTCAAATCCATATAATATTATTTACGTATTGCTATTCTTCCATACGTGAAATCGACATTTTAAATATGTAATAATTAAACCACACAACGAAAACGATAACAAATATTTATGGAAATGGCGCGCTGATTTTGTTTTTACGTAGGTGTAAAAATAGGCACTGGCAAACCCGCCAAACATCCTATATTAAAAATGTAATAAACGCAAGATAATGTTTTGAATAAGCAAATTAAGTAAAGATTTTCCAAAAGAAACGCCCCTGGTTTGCCTATGGTAATTTTTTTAGGTACGTTAATTATAGTGAAATAGTGCATTACGATGCAAGAGTGCTGTGTTGGTCAACACTTGCGAGCAAAAAAACAGACTTATAATGTTATTATGTTTAATTATTGAAACAATTAGTAAAAGTACAATTCTCAAAATTATACCAAACAGTTTTTGTTGGCATTTTGGCATGAAGTCTCTTTGATGAGATTTAATTAAAAAAGCGCAACTGTGCTCTTGTGATCATAGAGAATGCTTATTTAATATTATAGGATAGTTCATACTAATGCCATGTAATTATAATATCCCACTGCCCATGGGATTTTTTTTTTCTTAACTAATCGCCCACGATTTGCCTATGGTATTAAAAAGTTTCACCAAAGTCAATTTCTGTAGATGTATGGTAGGTATGGAATTAGTAAATACTATAATTGGTAACATGGTATTTGATGTTGCCGTGATAGTACTTACTAATTCCATACCTACTGCCATGTCATTACACAGACTAGTAAATAGTTATCTGGGGCGCACATTACCGCACTAGTGGGGTAATATAAAGTAAAAAAGCACGCTTCCATAATACAATGCATTATGAACCTAAAAGCGGTTCAATAATAGCCACTTTACGAGCAAGTTTATTGAAAAATTCATTATTTGGCGTGCGCTGAGAAAACTATTGATGATACATCAAAATTATGTTCTATATGATAAAAGTACTCATAATTACCCAAAAAAAAGTCCGCGAGGGAATATATCTAACTATCATAGTTAAAACACATTAGCAGTTTTTGATCTAAAATTAAATTAGATCGCCGCGCCGCGCCGGTAGAAACAAAGGTTGGTTACATTCTCATCGTAGCATTAATTCTTATTCAAATAAATAGTTTTAGCATCAAGGGTATTTATGTAGGTAGCTGTAAAATATTTTTTAATTCATTCGAATCGGACATTTCATTTCGAAGTTATCACGAGTATAAAAATGCAATACGCGAACCATTCGACGCCGCCGCGACGTTCCCTACTCTAGAGACTGAGAGGATGAAATTTGAGATAACACAGTCTGAAATAAAAACTGATAATCTTTAATTTTGGCTGAATCTTTTAAAATAAAAAACAAATCCAGATTTGTTACGATGCTTCCCATGTTTACGGTGATGTGATTACTGTTTGTACTTTCAATGCTTAAAGCGAAATGAATTGATTTCATTTTGAGTTGTCCTATTTATTGCAAGGATGTTAATTAATGTGATCATTAAACTAATTTATTTACTACCCTCATTAGCTAATTCATAGAATAGATAATAATAACATTGTTACTTAAACTCATAAAATAATGACGATAATTAAGGTCGTTAGATAATTAGATCTTTGAAACTTTTTTTTTAATGACTTTGTAGGGTGTTTTTTCAAAATAGTGGTCAGGTTCATCGTTTAAGTAGTCCGTGTAGATGTTAACCTTAAATTAAGTTAAACATTTGATGGTAAAAATTAATTGACAAATATTAAATTTAAAACGATTTTTTTTTTAAACGGTCCTCCTCCCATTTCCTGGTGTATGTCGAAAATTTCTAAATAATGAAAGGATTAATCACTAGCAAGGAACTTAGGGCCAATTGTATGATAGCGGAGATATAAGACTTTTTCATGTCAGCTCCACAGTAATTTTTAAAGAAAAAATCTGTGTGCTGTTTGCAATGCTATTCCATAATGTTGATGTCTATGAAAGTCGATTTTCAGCCCACCGTGCGCCGCCGCGCCGGCACAAGAATAAACAAGAGCAGAATGAAAGCTTTCTAACAGAGCTCAAAATTCTTACCTACTTTCATAGGGCTATCACTCGGTATTGAAAATAAAATAAAACCGAGCAAGTGGGACTCGAGATTTGGCAATGAGCACAGATGGACGGACCGACGGACAGACAGACAGACAGGCAGGCACTGATAAGTTTTCCGTTTTCAAAATGGTTAATTATGTTAAGCCCAGGTATGCACGAGCGATTTTTTCCCGCGGCAATTTTTTTTCACGCAATGTATTATTGGAAAGTTGTTAATCCAGTACAACAGTGTGTTAAGTAAGTAGGTACCTATCTAATAGAAAAGGTCAAACGGCATCTTGCTAAGACCACGTGAACAAATACTCAGTTGTATATTCTTCATATGCTAAGACGGCCTATAAACATACTTTGGTACCTACATATCCACTAAAACAAAAATACGAAACAAATCGGAGACGAACAATAATACGCCAATACAGGCGGTACTTCGGCTTAGTTTAGGCACCAGTCTCCCACAAATGAACCTTGTCCTCATCACAATTATTTTTTAATTTTTTTTTAAGTTTTGGTCAATAAGTGTTATTTGTGGAAGAAAAATAAAACACTATTCTATTATATTCTATTCTACTTAAACCATAAAAATAATAAATAATAATTCTTATGGCAAAACCTTATCGCCATCGTAACTAAATAATTCTAATAAGCATTAAAAATGATGTGTAGTACAATTATTAAATAAATTAGAACAGTACGGTATAAGAGGACCTGCCTACAATTGGTTTGAAAGCTACTTGAGGGGTCGAAAACAATGCACACAGTTTGTAAAACTATGCCCTGAGACTAACACCCAGGTAACCCATAGGTTTCTATACCTACTTAACTAATTTCACAAGGGACTGTGCTTGCCCCGATATTGTTTTTAGCATATATCAACGAATTGCCAGAATCAACTGATCAGTACACTGTTATTTGCAGACGATACCACTATTTTAACTAAAGAGGCTACTATTGATCAGGCAATAAACGTCACCAATAAAGCCCTAAAGGACATACATGACTGGTTAAATGAAAATAATTTAGAAATAAATACTGTTAAAACTAAATTTATGAGATACAGGACTTATAATAATAAAATAAATGAAATGGACAGAATAGAATTGCCAATAAAATATAATAATAATACTATTAAAGAAGTAAATGATATAAAATTTCTAGGAATAAATATAGATAAATATTGTAATTGGAAATCTCATGTAGATATTGTTTGTAAAAAAAATCACAAATTCGTAATCGCGCTTCGCAATTAAAAAAAAAAACAATAAAAACACAGCTTTTATGGTATACCACAGTCATGTGTGTTCAGTACTGAGGTATGAGATAATTATATGGGGAAACTCTACAGACGCACAGAGAGCATTTATAGCCCAGAAAAAATGCATTAGGTCAATTTATGGTCTTAAGTGGACTGATTCGTGCCGACACAAAATTTGTTGATGAACGTTTACTTACATTTAATTTTCCATCCTTATACGTTTTGGAAATGTGTAAATTTATAAGAAACCACCACTTTTTGAGCAGGATGATAAGGCTACACTTAAAAGGAAAATAGTGCAAAAACCTTTAGTAATCCCTCGAAGCAGGTTAAAGCTATGTGCCAAAAACTGCCACACCATAGCGGTCAAAATATATAATAAACTACGGGAAAAAATAAGAAAACTAAATAACCTAGAATTTAATAGAACTTTTTATAATTGGCTTTGTGACAGATGTTTTTATTCAATCGATGACTATTTAAATTTTAAGCCGACATGATTTATATAACTATTGTAATGTGCGAGTACTTAATTAAAATTAAATTGTTGACATTGGCATAATTCTAATAAATTTATTGACTGTTTTGATTGTGATAATCCGATAATCTGATATATTTTCTAATTTAATGTAATAACTTATATAGCTGGAAAATTTATGTATAATTACTAATTTATTAATAATGTAAATTACGATGTGCATGGTGACATATAAGTAACTTTTTGACTTTATTATGCATGTATGTTACCAACTCGAAATATTTGCACTACTGATAAGTCGAATATAGTGAGTCATATAAGAATTATTTTACCACATTATTTTACCTATATTTAAATGTATATGTAAATTTTCTAAAAATTTAAATATGTAATGTAAATCTTTAATAATGTCAATCTTATCTTATATTTAATGTTAATCTGAATTTAATGATATTTTTTATTTTTATTTTTATATAATAATTCTTAATTCTAATTATATATTCGGAGCATGTGTACTCAATAATGTGTAAGCTGTGGTTACCTGTAATTGAGTTTGCATTACGGGATAATGTTTATTAAACTAGTTTTTATTATTGTAAAAGATAATTGTAATGTATCTCGTTGGTAATCCTTAAATAAATAAATAAAATAATAAAATAAATAAATAAATATTCTGTCAAATAAATTAATTTCATTTCATTTCAAAGGATAGGATCCTTTGGATATACAAAAATATAAACTTCTTTGGTTTTCCTACTATTATTAATACACACAGTATAGCAATTTGGCATCTTTAAAATAAAAAAAAAATAAACTTCCGCGTCGTACGTATCGCTGCCGCTGGCACACGGCATACCCCTGCACTTTGTCTTCTCACTGAGGTGGCTCAAACCGATTTGTCCTCTAGCGGGCGCTGCGCGCCGGTGCAACCCCCGCGCGCCTTGTCCGTGACAGGCCACGCACACACCGCTGTGCGTGTAGTAGTGTTCCCGAGCGAGACGTTAGTATGACCGTGCGTTTGCACTGGCGAAACATTTAATACAAAACATGTTGAAATCTCTAGTTCCTGTCAAAAATTGTATGGAACATTGACAGAAAGTTGAGATTTCAACATGTTTTGTCTTAAATGTTTCGCCAGTGCAAACGCACGGTAAAGCTTACCGTGCGTTTGCACTGGCGAAACATTAAAGACAAAACATGTTGAAATCTCTACTTTCTGTCAAAGTTCCATACAATTTTTGACAGGAACTAGAGATTTCAACATGTTTTGTCTTTAATGTTTCGCCAGTGCAAACGCACGGTTACAGTCTGCTCCTTATTTAGGGTACGTTTCGAGTTACGCCGTAATCGATTTGGGCGTGCTAAAACCCGTTCCCAATTAGCATGATCGCGATAACGATGTCCCGTGAATCGTCATAGATGACGTCATGACATGCGCCATCTTGCGATAACGCCGACCATACTCTAAAATATGATCACCGTGAGCGCTGTCAATGTGGATGTCAAATAGTGTCATAGTGACAGTTGTACTGTTTTTATTATTATTATTATTATTTATTAATTCACAGCCAACACGGACCAATTATAAAATAAATTAAATACAAAGGCAATTAAATTAAATTAAATTAAATACAATAAAATACAATTCAAATACAAGTCAAATCCATTAAAACAATATTTCCACGTTAGCCCGCACATGTACCATGTCACAGTGATACATGTACTGGTAGTCGAATCGCTGGGCGAAGGCGCTCAGGATACTGTTCGGGCTGACCCGCACCCTGCGCACCAGGGATGTGCACCGCTTGCGCATGGTTGTATAAAAACAATCCACGCGCGCTTCGGCGAACATCCCCGAAGCGCTACAGAATCGAGGCAGCCCCAACAGCACCCTGAATGCATTATTGTATTGGACGCGTAGAGCGCTGTACTGCTTTTGCGTATAATTCACCCACAGACCGCTCGTGTAGAAGGACGTGCAAAATGCCCTGAACAGGGTGATCTTGACGTCTCTTGAACATCGAGCAAATCTGCGTGCTATCATATTCGCACGAACAGACAGCGCTCTACGCTCCCTTTCTATGTCATTATCGTCTTTCAGATCCGGGGTTAGCAAGTGCCCAAGGTATTTAAATTGTTCTACCCTACTAAGGGGGTAGCCATTCAATCTAACTTTAGGTGTTTGACTTAGGGACCTTCCCCGAGCCTGAAAGACCATCCACTCACTTTTATTTGTGTTGTACACCAACCCATGTTGTCCAGCATATTTTTCGCAAATGTCAAGCAGCTGCGACAGTCCACCCACAGACGCACTCAGCAGCACCATGTCGTCCGCGTAACTAATATTGTTAAGGCAGACTCCATCAATATGGCATCCGACATGTGTGCTGCTGAGCTCCTCCACAAGCGCGTTCACATACAGGTTAAACAGTTTCGGCGATGTCAGCCCCCCCTGTCTCACGCCGCACTCCAACCTATATGGCGTCGAATACGCCCCTGACCACCGAACAACGTTGATCTGGTTCCCATACCAATACTTAAAAGTACGGATTAGTACCTCGGGCATTGTTGTTTGATGTAATTTTTGCCATAGAATATCGTAAGAAACCAGATCAAACGCCTTCGATAAATCAAGAAAACACCCGAAAATGGGCGTATTTTTATCCGTGTAGTACTTGACAGTTTGCTTCAGACACAGTATAGCCGTTTCAGTAGAGAGACCTGACTTGAAACCAAATTGGTTATCGTGTATCTGTAGATGTTTATCAAGCTGAGTGTTCAGCAAACTGTCAAGCACCTTTGCGACTATAGTGGCTAAGGAAATCGGTCGATAATTACATTTGTCACTAACATCACCGGTTTTGTTTTTGACAATTGGCACCACCACAGTCCTTATCATCGGCGCAGGTAAGTATGAATGTCCTACACACAAGGAGTAGAACAACGCCAGCACTCTGGGCATATGATATCCCGCGTACCTTAGGTGTTCAATGCTCAGGTCGTCATGGCCCGGAGACTTGCCTCGTGACATAGATTTAATGGCCCGCCGCACGTCTTTGGCCGTAAACCGGACGCTGACTTCCCGGCCACTACAACCATCATCGCTCGTGGACTGTGTCGACGCCAAAGGTGACTTAACGGTAAAATGGTCCCTAAACAAGTCTGCTATTCCCGACAGGTTACAGGCACCATTGACACTCACAGGTAGACCCGGTTTACTATTAAGTTTGTCTGTAGACTTCCAGAAACTGCGGAAGTCGCTCCCGGAATGATGCGACGCAAGGATGTCCATTTTTATTTGATCCGTATGATTCTGACACCAGCGTAAACGCGATTTAAAAATCTTACGAGTCGTCTGCATGTCATTCCACACGCGACCCTCCGCCGGCTTGCCGTACAAAACCCACAACTCAAACTTTTCCCTGGCCGCCCCGTGAGCATCACTTACGTGCCTGTTCCAACCGAGAACCGGCTTCCTGCATCTGGGAACACTTGACGAACGACTATCGGAAGCTGCCCGGCACAATAATTGAATTATTTTATCGTACATATTGTCAATAACAAGTCTGTGATCCACATTATTACATACATAATCACAACATTCGGTCATTTCAATGGGAAAGTCAATTAATTTGTTTTGTTTTTTTGTTTTGACTTTTTGAGTCGTACCAATAGTTTCAAAATTGTGAAGAAGAAGACGTTTGATGTGTATATTTTGTAATAACCATGAGTATTCAAATGAATATCATGCTCACATCAGAGCAATACGAGAGGGCTCAGAGAGGTAAGTGCTGAATTTTAGCCTACTTGCATTCTTCCTACTGCTCAAACGATTATGATGCAAATGTTTTACTCATCACAACTGCTTAGCTGTCTGTTTGCAAAAGCTTTCTTACAGTTTTGAAAGTGCATACAACCACTCTTTAGCTATTGTCTTCTGATCAATCATAAATGTTTACTTAACTGGTTCTTGCTGTTTACAGATACTGAATATGTACAGTAATTGGTGAATGACTTTGATTCAAATAATTATGCCTAGCCGAGAAACAGAGTCACATCAATTGGTGAATTACTTTGATGCAAATATGTCTAGCCGAGAAACAGAGTCACTGCTGAATGAACCAACGGAACAATACGGAAAGTATTTTATATTATTATCTGATAATGTGCAGATACTTATTAGCTGAATGTGCCTGTTGTGTTTGCATAACATATCATGTTCACAACATTATGTGGTCACTCTTACTCCAATACTTAATCTATAACAAAAGTAAGATAAAAAGTGTTCTATGGTTTTGTCTTATTAGTATGTTGGTTAATTCTTAAGAACTTGCTCTCAGATTCTATCAATTTAAAGTTATAAAAGCATTTTATTTAGTATATAAAAATATTCTATATTTTATTCCAGGATATGATTATCTATGTGCCAAGTTTCATTCAAATCATCGCAAACAATATTATTGCAGTGTTAGTAGGAAGTACCTTCTTAATATTATATTTTTATTTCAGTAGATCCCGAGTCACCTTCTCTATTCATTTGGAACAAGGCATGCATTTTGTTGCTACTCACATTATACAGTGAGCTTATAGAACATTTTGAAAAAATGCATCTTAAGATGGTGTATGACATCATAGCAAGAACAATGTGCAACATACAATAATAATGTTACTTGCTCCCAGCGTCAGTCAAAACTAAACAGTTTAAAAAAACATTATAAAAAGATAGTGGATCACAATGCGACATCTGGAAACGATAGGGCAACATGGCCTTACTTTGACGTAAGACTTTACTTTGCTTTTTTTGGTTGTTAACCCGGAACTGATTCATTTTGCAGTTGTAGTGTAACAACAACAATTAAATTTAAGTTTTTTAAACATCTAAGTATAGATATGATCAGCACCTGTTTTATTATTAGTAGCACTACTTTTGATTTTTTATTAGTTTTTAAGATTTAATCAGTACCTGTTGACTTAGTAGTATACTGTGATTGTTTATTAGTTATGATTTGATCAATAAGTACTAACCTGTTTCAATTAGTGGTAAGTATAGATACTTGTGATTTTTTATTAGTTTTAAGATTTGATCAGTACCCGTTTGAAGATTTGAATAGAAATACCTGGTAAAATTGTGAATTTTATTAATGTTTAATTGTACTGTATGTTTGTGATTTTACATAATATTTACTAAAATAGATAAGGAGTTAATTATATAAGTACATAAGACTTTTGTTACTGTTGTACTGTTTTATATTTTTCTTATATTAGCATAAATAATAATTATAATAATAATAAGAGGTTCCAAGAATTATAGACCAATCACATGCTTGTCGACGGTCTATAAACTTCTTACATCCATTTTAAGAGTGAAAATAAACATACACATTGATAACAATTCAATAATGTCCGCCTCTCAAAATGGATGTAAGAACGGGTCCCGCGGTACTAAGGAGCTACTCCTCATCGACATGGCCATAAGCCAACAGGTTCGTCGATCCCGTAAGGACCTGTCGACATGCTGGATAGACTACAAGAAGGCCTACGACTCGGTGCCACATACATGGCTCATGAGAGTGCTGGAGTTGTACAAGATTGATGCAACTCTACGCACCTTCCTTGAGTCGTGTATGAGGCAATGGAGGACGGTTCTTCGCTACCCGGGATGTCGACAGATCCAAGGGATTGATGAACCTGTATGGATTAAACGGGGAATATTTCAGGGCGACAGTTTGAGTCCGCTTTGGTTCTGCTTAGCCCTGAATCCTCTAAGCACACTGCTGGAGGATTCAGGCCTAGGCTATCGGCTGAGGAGAGGTGGTCAGGACATATCTCACCTCCTCTACATGGATGACCTGAAACTCTTTGCTCCCAACGAATTGCGACTGATGGAGCTACTGAAGGTAACTGAAACCTTCAGTAACGCCATCAGGATGGAATTTGGTGTGGACAAATGTGCAGTCATGCATGTAAAGGGAGGGGAGATTATGGAATCAGAGGGAATTCAACTTTCGGATTCCATATACCTCAGGTCCCTCTCCTCATCCGAAAGCTATAAGTATTTGGGTATGTCGGAAGCGTTAGGCATCAATGTTGCTGACATGAAGCAATCGTTGAAGGAGCGCTTCTTTGGCCGCCTGAAGAAAGTATTAATTAGTCTTCTCTCAGGCGGAAACAAGGTGCGCGCCTTCAACGGTTGGGTCATGCCGGTTCTAATGTACTCTTTCGGCATACTCAAATGGACTCAGACCGAACTCGAAGCCCTGGATAGGAGGGTCCGTACACTGCTGACCGCAAACCGGATGCATCACCCACGATCATCGGTGATGAGATTGTACATCCCGCGGAAGAGCGGGGGTCGAGGCTTTTTAAATGCGAAGACCCTCCACAACCGCGAGGTGTGCAATCTCCGAGAATATTTTTTAAAAGCCGAAGAGGGTATGCACCGCGATGTGGTGGCAGTGGACAAGGGACTCACCCCGCTCTCCATGGCTAAAGAGAACTGGCGCAAACCTGTGGTACTTACTACAGAAGACCGCAGGGAGGTATGGCAAAGCAAGGAGCTTCACGGGCGCTTCTATCGGGCTCTTCATGAGCCCGGTGTAGATTTCTTAGCGTCCGTATCCTGGCTACGTTTCGGTGACCTCTTCGGGGAAACTGAAGGTTTCGTCTGTGCAATTATGGACGAAGTTATCTTGACGAATAACTACCGGAGGCATATTATGAGGGACGGGACGGTTGACATGTGTCGGGCATGCCACCGTCCGGGTGAGTCCATCAGACATATTATCTCTGGTTGTTCCCGTCTGGCTAACGGTGAGTACTTGCACAGGCATAACCAAGTGGCCAGGATTATTCACCAACAACTTGCCTTGAAATATAAACTTGTGGACTCTGAGGTACCGTATTACAAGTATGTGCCCGACCCAGTTCTCGAAAATGACCATGTTACGTTGTACTGGGATCGGTCTATCATTACCGACAGGACTATTGTTGCCAATAAGCCTGATATAGTAGTGATAGACCGATTAGCGCGCCGCGCAATGATAATCGATGTTACCATCCCACACGACGAGAACCTCGTGAAAGCTGAGAAAGAGAAACAAATAAAATATCTCGACTTAGCACACGAGGTTGTCGACATGTGGAATGTGAACTCGGCTATCATTGTGCCGATTGTCGTAACGGCCAATGGCCTGATGGCCAAAAGCCTCGACCAACATCTCTCGAGGCTCTCGTTAGGCGGTTGGATCAAGGGCCTGATTCAGAAAGCAGTACTCCTTGACACGGCTCGCATTGTGAGGAGGTTCCTGTCTCTGCAGCCCTAACCACCGGTAGCTTGGACCCCGCTCCCGACACCGGTGGATTTCTATTTTTTATATTTTTAAATGTTTTTATATTTTTATATTCTAATATTTAAAAATGTAATTTATAAGTGAATTAATGAAATAAACGAAATAATAAGAGGTTCAGTCTGATTATACTGTGAATCTATTAGATTGTTAATAAAAATGTTCTATTACTATTATTGTTGAAAATTATTTGCATACCCATCCCAATACATGGCGCTATGGTAACAAGTTCCCTTCTCATATCTTTTAAATACTTACATGAATAAGAATAAGTATTAAAAAAAAAGAAAACCTACTTGCCAAGAATGAATTTCACATTTACTTACCTATCAGTTGCATTATATACAATTTAAGTTTTAAGTATCTAAATATAAAACTTATTCAAATGATAAAGGATATTATTATAAGTAAAACTACAAAATAGACCTTATAATTAGATCATTTATTCAATGTTAAGAAGTTTAATTACACTGTCCTATTGGCCAATGTATGTCGCTTGCGCATTCCTTCTTCTCTCCTCCCGTTGATGCTGTCGGTAGTATTTGGCGACCAGAGTCAATAGAGTCAACGATTCAACCAACAAACTAATGAGTTGAACTTCCATTTTCAAAAATATCCAATCTGTCTTTCTTGTGCAAGGGTTGAGGTTATGTTTATGTTTGATGTTGAGCGAGGACTGTGTAAACGCGTTCACGAGCGTTCCGAATTGATGACAGCTGTCAGCTGTCATAATCGTGATATCTAAAAGGGAACGCAAGATATCGATTGAGCGCTGTCAGCGATTATTTTCTAATTCGGAAAGCGGCCTTAGTCTTGTGACGTTAGTATGAAGTTTGTAGTCTGCTCCTTATTTAGTCATGTGGCGCCGCGCCGGTGTAAATTATGGGAGCCGCTGCACATACGGATATTTGAGCGATTTGGCCAAAACTTTCTCGTTTCCTTCATAAAAGGTTTGGTATTTTTTTTGGAATGGGTCGCTGTCCTGTTGGTAGCGGATCGGAACCAAGGAGGCAAGGCTTCTCGAGAGAATAGATACAAACGTATTATGTTTGTTCTTCCGCAGCTTCTTCTGATAATTGACATGCATCAGAATTTTTGCACACAATTCTGATGCATGGACCTGACGGTTAGCGTCATGGTATGCCATGGGTAAAGCGCAACATTCTGCTCTGCTATCTCCTTGTCATAAACAGAAAAAAAATCTGTGTCGATCTTGTATCCACTCGACAATGTTTCTAAAATTACTTTAAGACGGCATAGAATATTTACATCAATTCCCGTCCGTCATTTCAGCAGACAATTCATGATCTGCAAAAAATCTTATGCTGGTGTTGCCATCATTCGTGTTTCAGAAATTTGGTTTTACTTAACTCTAAAAAATATTTATGTGGTCTTCCTGTTGGGTTTGTAAATTTTGGTATATGAAATGTGACATGGGGCCATGTATTATGGTTTTTCGAAAAATAATTTTCTTTATAGTGAGAATCAGTCCATCTCTTTTTAATTTCCTACTTAAAACGTGATAAATCGTGCTTATTTTTTTCATATCGTCGTCAGAAAATGTGTGATAATCGTTAATTATTCATAGTTAATTGTTTCTCATGTAGATGCGATCGGGCCGGAAACGGCAAAGCCACATATTTTGACTAAGGTGTAGAGTTTGTGAAGTTAGGGCTTGTAGAGTTAGGGCGTGTAGAGTTAGAAGCTTGGCCCTACATGAGATCTGATAACTTTTGACAGTGCCAGCCTTATGGTCTCGTCTTAGCAACATTTTACATGAAAATGTTTTTGGTGGGATTCTATTTCCTAACAAAATATAGAAATAATTATCAAAAGTTTCGTTTACGCAGCGAACACCGATCACTGATACATGCACTCACATGAACGATCAAGTTTGGATTGACCGTCTCGCACGGAAATTCCGAAGAAGAAAAATATAAGTATTGATTACTTTTCTTAGAACTATTAGCTATCTAAGTATCCTTATTTTTTCTACCAGCTTCGTATTTTAGGAAATTGAGTTTTGGCCGGCCAAATCACTGAAATACCCGTATGTGCGGCGGTGCCGGCAGCCGATGTTCTCGATCTCGAGTGCCGGCGGAAATGTCACTGCCGGTTCCCCATAGCGTTATTTTTGGAAGCTGGTGCCGGCAGCGGAGGCACTCCATAAAAAAAACAGCATCAACTCAGAGCTACAGGGACTAATGTTGTAAGTGGGCTAGGTACTTTATATTTTTTAGAGATTCAACATCCGTTTGCTAATAAAATCAAACCCCAGCCTCAAAATTAGCCATTTTACTCAACAACTTAATTACTTAATAAATCATATTCTTTTTTCATAATTTTGTTGAGTTATTAACTTATTATGTAGCATAACTTTAATTCGCACAATATTAATAGGCGTAATACCCGGAACCGTACTAGTCAGATTAGGTTGAATATTTTACTCGTAAAAAAGGTAAGTTTAGGTTAGGTTAGAAGTGTGACCCCTGCACGAGCCGAGCGAGGGAAGCGAGCAGTACCGCGGCAGAGGTCGGTGAGTGCCAAAAACGACTAGAATTTTAGAGACAAAGATTTTTAGAGTTAGTTAGTTGGGGTTCTGAATACTGGAAGGGTTTCCCTAAACACCGCGCCGCCGGTGTCCGTTATTAATGTCATTACCTTTGCGTCAATATAATATGTATACCTATTGCTGTTGCTGTTCAATGTTATGCTTAGGTATACATTATTATGATTACAGCAATTATGCTTAAAATAATTGTAAGCTGTTATGCGTAAATATAGTCCGGATAAGTGAACAAAAGTATGCTATGATACCACAATAATAAGGTAATTTTATGGTCAGTTATAGTAGATTCACTCATCAACTAGGTACTTATGCTAACGTATAAAAATATGTATCTATAGTTGACTTTATGAAGTTAGAGTACTTATGTTGAAATTATTTTATAGACGTAGTTGATACACTTATTAGAAGCTGGCAATGCGTAGACATATCACATCACCATGCTGAGACATATCACATGACCATGCTAAGACATATCACATCACCATGCTGAGACATATCACATGACCATGCTAAGACATATCACATCACCATGCTAAGACATATCACATCACCATGCTAAGACATATCACATCACCATGCTAAGACATATCACATGACCATGCTAAGACATATCATATCACCATGCTAAGACTTGTCACATCACCATGCTGAGTCATATTTACAGTAGCTTGTTTTACAATTTATTTATGGTCGCTTGAAAAGCTATTAGATGCTAAAAGTTTGTAGCTATCCCATTAATTCATTAGGCAACTAAATATATTTGAAGACGAGAATGACATTTTAAAGAAGCTGCGTTAATTAGCATCCTTTAGGAATGAGCTACTTTCTTCAGTGGCCAACAGATCTCGAATACTTTGGTAGATATGTTGAATCAGGGAAGATGTCGCTACTTTATCGACGACAGGAAATAGAAGTACGAAAATAAAAAATAAATATTACATAGCTTTAAAAAAAAAAACATTTTATTCGAAAAATAAAAATATACAAACAATAAAATATTCGTAACTACCTAAGTAGGTATAACTATAATATTACTCAATATAATTATAACAAAAAAATCTGTGTATCTTTAACAAAGTATCGAAATAGAATAATTTATTGAAAATTATAAACATGATGAACTGGTTCCCAGCTGCACAATAATAATCCATAATTATTATAACGTACCCACTATATAACACAATGCATTATGTTGAGAATCATCCGCGTGAGCGTCGAGCGCCCGTGTCGAGATATAGCACGCAGCTCGGACTGGTTATTGCACGAACCCAGTAAATGTTCATTTGAGAGATTATGTTTATTCTTAGTTACTAACATACATTAGCCAGCTAATCCTTGGATCAGCTAAACGCACCGGAATGCACGCTCATTAATAGAATTTAAAAACCTATCCAAAGGTGTAAAGTTCTAAATTGTAGGATATGATATGCATCTTGTCTTATTGTATTCTGTGTTCATTACCTATATTCAGCGCACGAGTGAGTATGGCACGACATGTTCGCACTAATAGTGACCAGAGGCGACAATAACATTATAATTATAATGATATAAAAGATAAACAACTCTCTATTCTTGCCTACAAGATGAGTTTTAGTTCTCTTCCAGATGGAGCTCATGACTCCTTTGACAACTTTTATTTACATTAGGTACTGTAGGTAGATACTTATTTTATTTTTCGCCCTGGAGTCCCATCTCAAAAACTCATCCCTGTTTATTGACGTAAATTACGAAACTAAGATCAATTAGTTAATTAAAAAAAAATTACACAACACTGGTAATATAGGTGTAGCCAGGTCAACTTTATAAAAAAGCTTAGGCTTCTCTAACATCCATGAATACAATACAATTTTTAACAAAAACAGTTAGTTACTGGCTATTATTGACAGGCCTCTGGTTCCCTACAAAACTTATTATATAATATCTTTCAGTCATTGTTACAGTTAACATACGTACCTGTATGTACTCGCGACACTGCGCGGTTCACTTACTAAACTATGTTCTAACCAACTATAGTAACATTTGTTAAACAAATGCGCATTTACACAACGATCTCGACCAGCGAGCGTTACACTCACACTCATTGAGCGTTCCACTCACACAACTCACACCACCGAGTGTCGGAATCACATTCAGCACGATTTATCACCCTACACGCAAGCACTCGCCACCAACACAACACACACACACCTCGCCTTGTGCTCAACACATACACACAACTCTAATCTCTAAAATGAGCGTAACAACATCTCATGACGGTTATCAATATCATTGGGCGTGACGTCACTGGGGGCAGTACGACTTGAGTACGAGTATAATGACACTACTGCCAATTGTAATAAAATGTATCGAAGACTTAGTTCCCAGGGTCGAAAAATTCATCATTCACATACATACTTAAAATTGGCAAAAATGTACAGTCAGGAAAATTGATTGATTATCAGATTGACACAGTAAGTGCCTAGTTATAGCCATTCCATATGATTATCAAGAATGGTACTTGTGGTTTGAATATACGAACAATTTCCCTTACTTCAGTAACAGAAGTTCGTATGTATGAGTGAGTCTATTATAGCATCGTTTGAAGTGGTCTTCCCTACGTATTAGCGCTACTGCATATCCCGGTGTATGACGCACGTCTAGCACTCGTCACGCGTCGCGAGGCGCGCGGCTATGGCGGCGGTCAAAGCTGAACCCTTGCCGCTACCGTCCTCGGCGCCCAGTAGCGAGAACTGGAACAGATACAAGTTTATTTTATTCGTTAGGTACAACAAACACTTACATAATATAGAATACAAAGGCGTTTCTGACGAGCTTGTTGGATCGAATAGTCGAGTTTGGCAGCCGTATGCATAATACGCGCTTTGACGTGGAGTTGCGGAGACCAGCCCGTATTACCGATTAATTTACTCATTTATTTACCGTAAACTAACAACACTACACACTGTCATGAACAATATTATGTAATCAACTGCGTTATGCACAGCCTATGCTATCTACACGACTTTACCCGTCGTGTACATGTATATTTGACTTGTACCTATGTACACGTAAAATATTAATAACGCGCTTCGAAGAGAACTTAGAAGTAACTAAGAAATAAAACAGTTTTTTTTTAAGTTTAAATAGGTCTGGTTTTCACAACAATCGTGGCTAGGTGGTCTAGCAATATGATTCACAACAATTGTGGCTCGAGTGCGTTCCATCAAATATTACGTATAGTATCATAATATTGGCCCCACTGTTGTACGACCAATATGAATACGCTACGCCGCTACGGAAATGAAATGAAATTGTTTATTCTGTAAATACTCGTAGGATATTGGAATCACTTTTACACGTCATATTACAAAATATTAAAAATAAGCTAGATGAGGTCGGTGTTTCCTATCTGACTACTCTGAGAAGAAAGGCCGAAGCAAACTCAGAGGTCGCAGTCTCTTTTAAAGTCCAGACATAATCTTGGTCAAACCATATGAGGACCATGTAGATTAGTGTCTGAAATGGTATTTTGAGGAAAGAACCACAACGATTTGAGTGGGCTGTCTAGTCAGTGCAAGCATTTGTCAGTAATAGTGGAGCTCAACTCAGAATTTAAGGAGCTCAACGACTCGACGAACAATACCAAAGAAAGGACATTTGGGTAGGTCGCATAAAATACTCAAATTGCCAGACCATCGTTAAAACTAACTGAGAACGAAAAAATAAATAAAAACAAAATCAAAACAAAAATCTACATAGTCCTCACATTTACAATAATTAAAATAATACAATACTTTACAAAGTAATCATGTCATTTTGTATGTAATAATATTCAATAATGTCAATTTGTATATAAAACTGGTAATGATTTTCCATTATATTCAAAATGTCACAAAGCTTAGCAGAGCGAGCAGCTCAATCCCATGCTTTTTTGTCTTCTAAATAATCTGAAATTTTATAGTACCCTTTTTTACAAAGTTTGGTTTTAATACAGCTTTTGAATCGTTTAATGGGTAAGTTTCGAATGTCACTACGGCGCAGCGCTACCTAATAGGTCCATTTTTTTTATTTAACAGTGGACCCTACATTACTGCCAAGGAACTATTTGATGAAACGTACTCTAGGTGGTCTAGTAATGTGATTCAATACTTGATTTATAAAAAACATAACCCTTCCTTGGCAGTCGGGTATAAATAGAGATGCTTCGGAGGCAGGACTGGTAATAACTTCGAGGTATCAAAAAGCCTCTTAAGAGTGGCAATACTCATATGTACAGTCAAGGAACTTGATTTATGAGCATTGATACACTATGTCAGTTTTCCGTGCGACTTCATACTACGCAAGAAATGACAGTTGTGATTTGGAGTTACAGACAATTTGGGTGGATAGTAAACTTGCTTATCAATGAAGTTCTTTCGTTGATTGCAAGGCCCCACGCGCGGCCTCGAGGGATGTGAATTGCGACGCGAGTTGCATCAAGAAGGTATCATTCATCTGTTTCCGTCTGTTGCTCTGCGAGTCGCGTCGCGGTGGCTGGAGCATGCTCTAAACAACTTCTTTTATTTGTTTCCGTCTGTCGCTCTGCGAGTCGCATCGCGGTGGCTGGAGCATGCTCTAAACAACTTCTTTCATTTGTTTCCGTCTTTCGCTCTGCGAGTCGCGTCGCGGTGGTTGGAGCATGCTCTAAACAACTTCTTTCATTTGTTTCCGTCTGTCGCTCTGCGAGTCACGTCGCGATGGCTGGCTGGAGCATGCTCTAAACAACTTCTTTCATTTTTTTCCGTCCGTCGCTCTGCGAGTCGCGTCGCGGTGACTGGAGCATACTCTAAACAACTTCTTTCATTTGTTTCCATCTGTCGCTCTGCGAGTCGCGTTGCGGTGGCTGGAGCATGCTCTAAACAACTTCTTTCATTTGTTTCCGTCCGTCGCTCTGCGAGTCGCGTCGCGGTGGCTGGAGCATGCTCTAAACAACTTCTTTCATTTGTTTTTTCCGCAGACGTTGTCGCAAGATGCGTGCATATTGAACGTGTAACTCGTGGCTACCCACAGGGTTATCCGCGACCCTGCGGTAGTTAGCCTCGCTACCACCTAGCAGACTGGCTGATATTGTCATTTGCCTTATAATGTGACTGACCGGGTGTTCCGGCGCCAGCAGCGCGATGTACTTGCGCATGAGGCCGGCGATGCGCGGGTGGTGCTTGAACACCGAGCCATCCACTGCCACGCCCACGTGCGGCCGCTCCATGCGCCGCAGCAGCGTCGAGATACCTGTACACACACAAAACAAGATCAAATAAAACGTAACCTTGTAGTACAGTCTGTGTCGCGATATGTAACCACGTAAACTGCTAAGTATCCACATACTTATCTCTGTCGACCGACCGTACATTACTTTGGCGCTCATATGGCAATAGCACATACGAGTTTGAGAAAAGAAACTGACACAAAAGCTAAAACAAGATTGAAAGAGTTTTGTAAATGTAAATGAGCGTAATACACACATCAACACGGTCTAGGGATATTTAAAAAAAAGCGAATTACTATCAATGTGTTAATTATTTATATGACATGTATATATTTAAAAGATACGTTATTTAATCTTCTACCATTTTTTAATAATGGTTAAGGTACTTCGATTAAAATTTCAGGATTTTATGGAAAAAAAATGAAGCATAGACGGAAACCGTATATGAATTAACTTTTAATTTATGAGTAAAAACTGAAAAAAATAGAAAAATCATTTAATTTGTGTTTATAAACTTGAAGTTAGTAGTCTGAGAAAACGCCCATCATGTTCATAACACATCGGCAACGATTCGGCATGCTCAGAACAAGGTTGTCAATGTCTTGCTGCGGAATATTGTCCCATGTCCTTCTGAGGTGCGCAAAAAGTTGATCTTCTGTAGCCAGATTTTCAGGAACTTCCTTCAGAGCTCTTCTTTGCAGCATATCCCACGCATGCTCAATGGGATTTAGATCTGGCGATTGAGCAGGCCAGTCTAAGGCCCTAACATTGTGTGTATGTAACCAAGCTGCTACCGTTCTCGCCGTGTGTGCCCGGGCATTGTCGTGCATGAGCAGGAAATCTTGCCCCATTTGTATTCTGTGGGGCAAGATTACGGGCCCCAACACCTGTTGGACGTATCGTTCTGCCGTCATATTACCCCGCACCCAAACGAGATCCGTCCGTCCTCCAAGACGAATTCCTGTCCAAACCATAATTGTTCCTCCTTGGTATGGGTGAACTTCCTGAGGGTTCTGAAGACGGCTCCATCGTCCAGGAACTCGCCAAACACGCGTCCTTCGTGAACCTGGATGGAAGCCGAACCTGGATTCATCCGTGAACAGCACATTGGACCACTGCTCACGGCCCCAGTCCACGTGGTTCCGAACCCATTCTAATCGTCGTCCACGATTGCCTCTCCGTAAAGGTGGGACCCGGAGTGGTCTACGAGAGCGTAGATTGCTTTCATGCAGTCGCCTTCTTAGTTTGGTCACTCACAAGCACTTGGTGTTCCACTCGCAGCCTTTGGACCAATTGAGTCGCCTTTGCATTTGGTTGAGCTCGCGCAGTAATTTGCAAAAATCGGTCTTGTCTAGGGGTAGTGATGCGACTTGGCCCCCGGTGCCTCTCCGCTACTTCACCTGTGGCACGATAGCGTGTCCACAATCTTGTAATTACATTTTGGTGGGTCCCTATGGCCTCAGCAACATTACGCTGAACAGACCCAGCTTCCAGCATTCCCACAGCTCGTAACATCTCCGCCCTCGTCAAATGTTGGCGTTGCATGGCTACAATACCTCAATTTTAACTTTATCTTTCGTTTAAAAATGAAAAAAAACTGTAACTAAACGTAATTCGTATTGTTTTCTAAATTTCGCACAAGTGAAAATTCCCTCTCCTACACATCAAGACATTTTTATGCCACCAATTAGTCTGAGATAAATTACAAACAAATCGGTGTATAAAAGATTCCAATGCGGCCAGTACTTTTCGAGTTATTTAATTGAGTATGAAATATCCCTAGACCGTGTTGATGTGTGTATATAAAGTTTCGTTCAGTTTTTTTGCTCTGAGAAGATTATCGTTGTGAATGTGGTAAGTGTGGGGTATGGGGTGTTTGAGTGGTATATACTCACAGACAGACACGAGTTGCGCAGCCCTGTTGGAGATGACGTGAGCGACGTGTTGCGCGACCTGCGCGTCCTGCACAGTGATGGTAGCGCCCGGGCACACCTCGCGCAGCGCCGCCACCGTGCGGGTCACCTCGCCCGCAACGTTATCCCTGGAACATACAAGTTTCGTTAATTCAAACACACTCAGCAAGTATAATATGAGAAGTAAACAGATCTCTGGAAACAGTGTGAAATTTTAAGAAGCCGTATACGAAATTTTGCCGATTTTCTTCCATAATAAATCTATTTCATAAAAATAAAAAACCAGCCAAGTGCATATCGAACCACGCACAATGAAGGGTTCCGTAGTTGGGATGAATTTATCCAACAAACTTAACATTGTAGTTGAAAAACTTGTTCTCCGAAACAGAATTTATGGGAGAACATGTTTTTGCAACTGCGATTATTACTCGGTAACTTGTGGAGCCTACGTAGCGGTGATAGTTTTCCTTTTAATTTCGTTATAAATATACTACTGCCGTGAATTTTTTCGGCTTATTCCACAAATTCCCCCTGAAAACCCCCTTAGGGGGAAAACTGGACTCAAAAAAATAGTCTTGAATTCCCCCCTAATAAACCCCCTTACGGGGGGAAACTGGAAAAAAACCAACGTCCAGAAATCCCCACTGTGGTTCTTAAAATTTAAGGAGTGCTTCTGCTAACGGCTCTGGGCGCCCATTTGTTCGCCGGTGTTGGTTGCTAAAATATTTACCGCGGGCGCCGGCAGATTATATTATACTTAGATAACCTAGAATGCAGGAACGAGCGAAGCGAGCTTGGGAATAATTTTTAACCATTGAAACACTAATAGGAGCACCGCCAAGCGGGCCTTCGTCAACCTATACTCCATGGGTTTAGGTAGTTAAAAAAGGATAAACAAAAAAAAACCACGTGACTCATAGATGCCAAACCTTTTATTTCAAATGTTAAAATCATAATAAATAGAGTCACATTTTAATAGGCTCTACATATTTTGAATCTTCGACATATTAGAACACATTTATGAATGTCTGTTTCTCAGATGGTGAAAGAGGTCCGGTTGTGAAGCGTTTCTTCTTCGGTGATGGAAATGTGTATACATAGTTGGTCTGACTAGTACCAGCCTCGGGTTCACTCATTTTTCCAAGATACGAATTAAAAAACCAATAACGATACCTATATAACAAAAACTAACAATAACTAAATAACAGAAACAAATTCAAAGAAACAAGCTAATATTATCACAATCCAAAAAAATCTAAACGCACGCATGCAATCGCAAATATCGAGAGCGCTGTCAATAAAGGCGTCTGGTTAACCGACTAAACGTAATACCTGCCAATTCAGTTGCCAAACTACGTCACAGTTGTACTCTTCAACTTAGCAACATTATCTAATTCGTTGTATTTTCTAAAAGGTTTAGGGAACCTGTCTTTTCGGGCTCTTTGCAATAGACAGATTACAAAATATTATATCATTATAATAAATCTAACATAAAAAATGTGCTCAAGCAGTTACATCTACGAAGAGTAGTTTAAGAATTAATGATAAAGTTTAACATATACTATAATAAAAGAGGAAATTATCCTGTGTTCGAAAATAAATTTAATTTTGCTATAACGTATTTTTAAACAATAAAGTTTCAACTATAAAAAACCCTTTTTACGATTTGTTTACCTTTTTTTAACTACCTAAACCTTTAGAGTATAGTCAATAAAGCTAGTATAAAATGTATACTGAATTATTTTATGTTATTCGAGTTTAAATACTTTAAAAATGTAGTCTATAAAACAACGTACAACCATTTATTTATCATTGAGAACTTATTAGTCAACCTCTATGGACAAGATTATTTCCGATTACTAGTAATTTGTCATCTTGTTTACGAGCATGCGATTTAAGTTCGTGTTTAATCGTGTAATCTCGTGAATGTAACTGCAAAATTTAAAAGTTTGAAAGTGGCTCATCAATTAAAGTCCGTGACTGTACATAGATCTATACTTTAAAACCTAGGAAAATAATAGTCCTTAGGGAACGCAATGTAACCGAAGTCACAAGCAACAACATTAATTACTTTAAGAAAACCACTAATTGAACATACCATATTATTTTAAAATTACAAGGTTAGGATTGCCGGCAATGACCTCTCGCGTCCGGCCCTGGTCCAGGCCATGGTACGGAGCGAGAGGGCATGGGAAGCCGTCACCTCCTTCTGCGAAGCAGTAATGCTCGCGAAGGAGGAGGCGGAACGCGTGAGGGAAGGCAAAGTTTGCGCCCTCACGCCCCTAACCGCCGCCGTTGGAGACGCCCTGGGCGTCGGGAATCCCAGGCGGATTCGCGGCCACCATAGGCGCGGGCTTGCGGACGGCGAGCAACGGGCAGCTCGCCGTCCGATAAGGACCAGGCCCGGGTCGATGGCGCGTCGTGTTCCACGCGCGCCTCAAAGAGATGTCAGCACAATTGACGGGGTCCGGTAGGACCGATGCCTGCCAGGGTTACGGGAAAGTCCGAAAGGGATACCGGGACCTTGGCAACAGGCAAATGAAGGAATACGGGTGGGTTTTAGTCAGTAAAAGTCTGACACGCCCTTCTGCTCCGCCCAGAGCGGGAGAAGTCATTGGATGATTACCCAACCTCAAAAAAAAAAAAAAAAAAGAGTTTATATAATTTTTTCTCTTTATCTTTGTACTACATTTTTACTTTCTGCAAATTACCAAAAAAAAGAGACTGATTGATGATTATACATATAGTCGTGTTTTTGTTAATTACATCGTAGGTACCTAACCAATATATATTTTTATTTACTTTGATAGCGTACAAATTAAAACTTAATTCTGTGTAAAAAAGACTGATTAATGAATATGTATTATATTGTCCTTTTTTGTTAATTTTATTGTACCTAATCACAATTTTTTTTTATTTACTTTAAGAGCTTAGAAATCTGAACTGAAAATAAGGGGGAAAAGTGGAATAATCCAAAATGATAAGGGGAATTTCTGGTTTTTTTTACAATAGGGTATTAAAACTTATAGAAACACATTAAGTATTTTAACTGTAAAATCTACGTGATTTGACAGTTCAATCAGCGAAATCGGCAAAATTTCGTATACGGCCTCTTAAATGGTTCAAAAACTTTATTTGAAAGAGCTATGAATATAAAACCCCGAGTACCAGAAAACATAGCGTGTGTTGGATCCCCAAAAGTTGGACGGGAGACCTGTTGATGTGAGAAGCACAGGACCGGTCATTGAGGCGATGCTTGTGGAATGCATATGTCCTATGATGAGCACAAGATATGCCAGGTATATTATTAACTTAGTTTTAGTGAGCTTGAAGTGAGCTGTCATGTCATCTGATGCTAGGGATTTACACTATTGACATCTCACTGTAAACTCACTTCACCTCGGTTTTCACGGTGAGTTTTTAACAGAATAGATCGGTGGGAACTAACTCTTCGAAGAGGGAAAGATGCGCAGTCTGCAGCGCATCGTGCGCTGGCGCGGCAGGGAACAGGCCGGCGCGGGCGAGTCCACTTAGCGCTGACGTCAGCAGCGAGCCCAGGTACTTGCCGCCGATGTACTTCTCGAACCTGGGGGTACCACAGACCAACATTTAAGGAGTTTGGAATCATGCGGTTGACTGTGCTTAGCAAGTAATAAGTCATCAAATACACATCGACGGGCAAAAAACTAGGTATTGCACTTTTGCATGAAAAAGCAGTTTCATTATAATGGCCGAAAATTTCTTCACTCGAGCGTCGAGAATCATGTGCTGAATGCATGGTAACAGTTTGCGCGTCGCTACCCCCTGCGCCCTGTGTGGTAGCGGACATAATGAAGTGTACACATTGTTCTTGTTACAAAAATCATTTGTTCAAATTGGACTGAGAATCAGCACCTTAAAACTGCTTTTTGTGCAATTGCACGGTCTGCAGAATACCTACTTATCGCTGCGAGGCCACAGCTAACGCGGTCACTTTGGCTAATTATTGGTCAAAGCAACTTAAACTTAACGAGTGGGATCATTAACAGGACGAAGAGGATTAAAGGCTAAGGAGATGCGGAGATGCTTTTTAATTTTGTCCAAATTTAATCGTCAACCACCTGCAGCAACAATGAACAATCGCTTGTTTTTCTTCCCCATTAGCACAAGCAGTGGGATGTACTGCTTTACAAAGCAGTGACAGTAACGGTATTCATTCCTTAGCTCATCAGTACTCACGTGAAGGACGTGGCAAGCAGCGAGCCGGCGTCCACCTCGCGGTCGAACTCTGTCTTGAGGAAGTCGAGGCAGCCGTTGTCCCCGAAGGCGCCCCACTCCACGTCCACGCACACGTCGCGCACGCGCTCGTGAGCCGCCTCCCAGTGCGTCACGCGCGACGCGCGCTCCATGTAGCAGCCGTTCGAGCCCGTGCCCAGGATCACGCCGATCTGCAACCACGTAACGTGACATTCATTACGAATGTATATTTATTTTAGATAAAGGTGTACAGTTATACATCCGCTTTCAAATTTCGCCTATTCCTCTACGACACAAATCCAGACTCCGGCCTGCCGTTACTAAACGGAATAACCTAGTAATACTTTCAAATCAAAATTATTTATTTGCTTGATCATGGTTAGGTACCTCCATGGTGATACACAGGTACAAAAGAAGTTCTTTAAGCCATAACCTACCTTTTAACACGTGTGCAAATGTGTATTAAAATTTTAAAAAGTTTGCGGTCGGGGGGCACCCGGCAGGAACGAAGTTCCTTCTCACGTATGATTTAAAACAAAAACAAAATTTTCGCAGCCGCCCTCTTGGATTTACGTTTTGACCTCACTATCGGCTTTAGCACCCTCAAAAACTATGAAAACAACACCCATATGACGAAAAATGTTAAAATTTTCGCAGCCGCCATCTTGTTACAGTAGGTACATTGTTTTCCTACACATAAACTTCAGTTCATAGCACGGATTTCATAGTTAAGTTTAAAAGGAATTTCCGTGAAAATCATGTTTGAGGTTGTAACAGATTCAAGCCATTTCATACTTAGTTCTAAATTGAAATTCACGCAAGTTTACATCATTTGTTCCGCCAGCTATAACTATGTAGGTAAACATCCTTAGAAAGCGTTAGTATAATTTCACTTTAAAGGTGTTCAACACATCGCGTAGTCTTCTTTACACAGTCTGGATATCAAACACAGGAACCCATGCTCAGCAGTCACGCCTGCGATCACTACAAGAATGAGAAAGTCTTTCCTCGTAGTGATTATCCTAGCGAGCTTGCTGAAAGCGCTACGTCTTTTTCCAGCTAAGAGATAGCCTGAGTAGTGTATTTGGTCTCTATTCTTTGTGACAGTAAAGCTATAGAGCTACAGTATTAGTTATTACATAGATAATCTAACATTGCGTAATAGAGAACTAACATTACAAGCAATGTATTTGTCAGGTTTTTGACATGTCAAGGCTAGCGTAGATAGGGGCGAGCCGCGCCGCAATGCAACGCATTTCACAATTCCTCCATCACCAACACACTACAGACGGGCCGCACCGCACATTTTTGTGTGCAAATGCGTTGCGCAATGACCCGTTGCGGCTGTAATGTGCGCTCGGCTTTAGTGTCCACGTACCCCAACATTGTCGTGCAAGTGCGCGCCGGCCACGAGCGTGCCCGTGGTGTCGTTGAGCAGCACGCGCACGGTGACGCGCAGGCGACGCGCGCGCAGGCAGCGCTCCAGCAGAGCCGCCACGTCCACGCCCGCCAGCCCCGAGCACTTGAAGCTCTTGGTCCACGTGATGAGCTCGCCTGACGAGATCGAGTGCTGCTTCATCGGGAACGAGAATGTGAAGCCTGCGGACGAGATAGTTTGCCGATGTAACGTATGAATCCAAATTGACCTAAGTACCTAAGTAGTAAAGTTTCTTGTCTTTTTCCCCAACTACTGCGAAGCAAACAGGAGGGTTATGATTTTGACCAGTATGTCTGTACATACCTATGTATGAATGTATGTATGTTCATATGTTCCCTCATGTTTTCTAAACTACTCATCACAACAAATCTAAACAAGTCCGTCTATATACAGTTTAATAAATCAAATAATCCTAAATACAACATAAAACGAAATATATCTAAAATTGAAGAAGTAACACAAACAAAAATTCTAAGCGTATAGATAGACCAAGAGGTCGGTTGGAAAACACATGTTGATAGTGTATCTAAAAGAATAAATAAGTTTGTAGTTTTTGTTTCAAACAGGTTAGAAACATTACTAACATTAAAATGGCGATAACATCATATCACGCATAATATGTCGAGTCGTTGTTACGTTACGGCTTGATTATGTGGGGTAATAGCACCGACCAATATCGAGCATTCGTTGCTCAAACAAAGTGCATTAGAGCAATTTAAGGGCTCCAACCAAACGAATCATATAGACCTGTATTCAAAAAACTTGGTTTGTTACCGCTACCGTCTCTTTATATATATGAGATATATGTTTGTAAGGAAGAATCAGGATTTATTTCTTAAAGCAGATGATGTTAATGTTCGAAACCGACGAGACCCCAACAGGCTCGTACTAAGCGAGATTCCAAGACTAACTAAATATAATAAAAGCTGCCTTGCAATGTGTGTACATTTATACAGGGTTACTGGTAACTCGACGTATTCCTTGCAGGACGTCATAGTAGGGTTAAAATGCAACAAATTAAGCCACCAAATGTTCTACCGAAATTCAGTAGTTTTTGAATTAGTTAAGAGTTTTAGTTTTTTTATGAAAAATCCCAGATTAAATCATTTGAAACCAATTTAAAAATGATTTACGGCGCGACTGTACTGAAATTTAAGTTATTATCATAGTTGACGCCGTAGCAGACCTTTTTTAATAATTAAAAGTTCAATAATGCCTAAAACTTTGGCAAATATCACTAACCAAACATTTAATTTTTTGTAACTTTTGCTATTACTTCATAAAACTAAAACTCTTAACTAATTCAAAAACTACTGAATTTCGGTAGAACATTTGGTGGCTTAATTTGTTGCATTTTAATCCTACTATGACGTCCTGCAAGGAATACGTCGAGTTACCAGTAACCCTGTATAATAAGTTACCAAATGATTTCAAAAATTTAAACACTACATTATTTAAAAATAAAGTTTACGAATGGTTATGCGTTAATAGTTTCTATAGTGTTAAAGATTTCATTGACAAAAAATGTTAATATAAGTTACGAACTGAAAAAGGAGACGGGCGAATCTGGGCCTAACGTTACACAAATGAAATATTTATCAATATTTCTTTTAGTTTTTTTTGTAATTAATCATGAAATATTATGCAGTTTTATCATGGGATAAGAAATTAAATAATTTTAATAGAACAAACACTGACTTCCCTTATTTTCTCTTTCAAACAATGTTGCCAGATGAAACAAATTAATCGATTTTTCAAAATCATAATAATACATTTCTTTACATTATTATGCCCATAACATATGAATGTCTTCTATCGTTAGTTCAAAAAAAATCATTTTTTTAAATAATATTTATCCAGTGACACAACAACGTTTCTAAACAAGTCATAAAAATAAATTGATTGAATTAACAATCAATCATCATATTTTATTAAACAGGCAACAAAGTGGAACTTAAGTCAATGTCGGATCAAACGTCAATCAAACCAATCATTCCAAATCATTGGCTTCGTTTGGCTCTGAGCTTGCGGTAGTGGATATTTTCGGTTGTGTTTTATTCGATATTCTTTAGCGACTTTGGCTACGTATAAAGGATTCAGACGATTATTACTTTGACTAACGACCCACGTATTTCTTACAACGGACTTAGATAACTTGCCTACTCGACTTACCTCAGCCTCATCTACCGGTTTTCGAAGTTTGCTACAATGAGTGATCAACATCATCATTGTATCAACTGCGGCATAGCTACATGGCGCCGTAATCCTTCTATAGGATTACATCAAATAGAAGACCAAGGCATTCTTTCAGTTATACAGCAATGGGTTGCACCTCAAGTGGTCTGAACCCTCAATGTGTTAATGTCCTACAATAAATTCTGTTATATTCTAGTCTACAATAAAGACAAACCATTCTTTTTTTTAAATATAATGTGAGAGCTTGGTGTAAGACTAACGGTAAAAAGCAACAACGTTGTTTCTGGATAAACCAACAAGACCCTGTATTTTTTTTCTACCATGGCGAAGTCGTAAACATTTTAGTTTTTTTGAATATCTAAATTAAATAATGTAGTAATCGTAACTGTAACGTCAGGCCCAACTTTATATGAATTTTCGCCCGTCTCCTTTGCACGCTGATTATTATATTGGCAAAATATGTTTTGTTCTAAATTGAATTTTTTTACCATCTTTATATACCGTATTACCGGTTTTTTTTCAAATAAATATATTCTTATTCTTATTCACAATTTGACAAATGAGGTACTTATCGTTGGAAGCGTCTTGATCGTCTGTTGGATAAAGGCTATATGACGTCACATTAAATTTAATACATGGCGCCCTCTAGTGGACCAGTGACAAGAGGCTATGTGGCATTAAATTGAATATGGCGCCTCCAGAATTAGTTTACCTACTGACAAATTAATAGGAGTTCATCATTTTTTTTATTTGATTTGGTTGTTTATTTTATTATTATTTTTAATTTCATTTATAGACCTAGAAATTACATTTTTAAATATTAGAATATAAGAACATTTAAAATTATAAAAAACTGTAGTCCACCGGTATTGGGAACAGGGTCCAACCTACCGGCCGGCGGTCAGGGCTCCAGAGAGAGGAACCTCCTAACAATACGGGCCGTGTGACCGTATCAGGCTTATTATTGGCAACAATAGTCCTGTCAGTGTGTCCTTTATTAATGGTTTTTGTGGACATGGTAATTATTCAATTTGTTACAGTTGTAATTAGCAATCACGACATTTGGTTTAAATAGGTTTTTTTTTAAATTACTTTTTGATTATTTGTTTCTTTTATATAGATTCTTTTCTATTTTGTGAATGCGGGAACGTCGTAGGCTTTGTTGACTGCAGATTTGTTAAACATCTTCTATTTTGTTAAGTACCTGGTACCTACTGGTTGAAAGGCCTACATTGTCCTCCCCTGCCTACTAACACTGTAATTTGAAAATATTGTAAAAGCCAATTATTTTTAAATGAGTAACCGTGAGTTTCTTGCCGGCTCTTCTCCATAAGAAACGACCAATTGGAACCGTGCAACCAGCTTCTGACGTTTCATAAGTGCCCATGTAGGTTTATGTGAAATAAAATATTTTGATTTTGATTTTGATCGATAATGGATCGATCCCAGTACATTGTGATATTTCTATTTTCGAGAACTGGGTCGGGCACATACCTGTAGGACGGCACTTCCAATTCCACAAGGCTGTATTTCAGAGCAAGTTGCTGATGGATAATCCTGGCTACAAGGTTGTGGGTTATCATAAGTTCGAAAAATATTTGACCGAATTTAATTTCACCTAAAACTTTTCAACTACTATCGTTTCGTTTTTTTTTACTTCATCGAAGTCACGTCTGCCACTGTATTTGACCTATTATCAATTCGATTTTTTTCATTACTCTGACGTTTCATTTGTTCGAAAAACTTTTTACCGAAGTTACACTTAGCTGAAATAACATTTGTTCGAAGTATTATGTTTCTGAAAATTCATTATACCACTGTTTTAATTAACATATTTTCATTTCACCAAACGCCTAGAAAGTTTGTGCACTCTATTCATCTATTTTTTTTCTAATCCAGTGCGAGCACGCAGGCATGCAGCATGCAAGCAAGCATGTAGCGTGCAAACAAGCATGCAACATGCAGCAAGCATTGTTTCTGTCACGACTCCGGCGCTGCGGGGTTTGGGCGGCCCCACAGGAGCTTATCGTCGCAGATGGTTTTAACGCTCACCACCGCAGCTTCGGCTTGTTGGCCGGCTTCAGGCCTTCAAACCACCTCCTCCTCAATTCGCGGGCCGCCCCACTCCTCCGCGCCTACGCGAGCCTAAATTACACTCTAGGGGTAGGGCAGACAAGACTGAGTGAAGTCGGTTTTGCAGCGATTCGTTTCTGACACTAAATTTTGTAGCACAACATATTATTTCATGACACTATTTTAATTTAATATTGAAAATGCTACCAAGGAACCGGCTATATATATTTGTGACCAAATAATATTCCGTAAAATGTTGTTTCGGTGTGGTGAAAATATGGCAAATAAATCATTTGGCAAATGAAAAAAGTTCAAAAGAGGCTTTGGCCAATAGTAAAAAGATTTTTTGTAAATCGGTGAAATATATTTCGGTAAAATAATACATATGATACTTCGATGATATAAAAATATGTCAAACAATGCATACATACCTATAGCAAAAAAGACGTAGGTCAATAGTTTTCGGTAAAAAGAAATTCGAACAAAAAAAAAACAGAAAAATGATCGGTTCCCCGGTCGTCGGCATGCCCGACAGATGTCAACCGTGCCGTCCTTCACAATAAATCTCCGGTACTTGTTCGTCATGATAACTTCGTCCATAATTGCACAGGCAAAACCTTCGGTTTACCCAAAGAGGTCACCGAAACGCAGCCAGGCTACGGACGCTAGTAAATCTACATCGGGTCTATGTAGGGCCCGGAAAAAGCGTCCGTGAAGCTCCTTACTCTGCCATACCTCCCTGCAGTCGTTAGTGTCAAGCACTACAGGCTTGCGCCAGTTCCCTTTCGCCAAGGAGAGCGGGGTGAGGCCCTTGTCCACCGCGACCACATGTCGATGCATCCCAGCGTCGGCTTCTAGGAAATATTCCCTGAGACTGCATATCTCGCAATTGTGGAGGGTCTTAGCGTTTAAAAAGCCTCGACCTCCACACTTTCGCGGGATATACAGTCTCATAACCGATGCATTCGGTATGCAGTCAGCAGCGTACGGACCCTCCTATCCAGGGCGTCAAGTTCGGTTTAAGTCCATTTGAGTATGCCGAAAGAGTATCTACATCAAAACCGGCATGACCCAACCGTTGAAGGCGCGCACCTTGTTTCCGCCTGATAGAAGACTATTATAATTTCATTTATTGTTAACTCTACTCATTACAATGTTTTCTATAAGAGTTGTATTGCAATATGTGGGCTAGCGACCTCGTAAATTAATCATTATTATTCCTGCCTGAGCAACCTGCAGCAAGTCCGTCATGCTCTAGAATCTAGAGCATGACGAACTTGCTGCCGCAGTGACTTCTAGAGTATAGATGTCACTGCTTGCGGTAGCGTCGGGGGTCAGGTTGCCTTCTTCCCTCAAATATGGCCAGAGGGGTAGTGGCTGATTTTTGCGTATGCTCGTAAACGGGTGCTGCTCGAGGTGACTGGTCGTCCTGCTGATCCTGGTTTTGTTATTAGTATTTTTTTAAATTTATTTTCTTCCATGGTCCTAGTTTATCATTTACGACTTCCAGTTACAGCTATAAATAGTTATGTATGCGGGCACGCTCTTTGTGCCTGGAGGCTTTTATTTAGATATTAATTTATGTCAACGTTTAGTTTTTATTTCTGCTTGAGTATAGTTCACAACGTTTTTTTTTTGGTTGGTTTATACAACATGTAATAAAAACCCTGTCCGATCCGAAAGTGAGCGCATTGGTACCGCAGTAAGCTTACTAAAAAGTTTATTTTTATTTTTATTAATAATACTTATAAAACTAAAACCCAACTACGACCAAAAAGTCAACTAAAAAGGTATAACACAAGACATCACAGACAGAGAAATAAAAAATCCGGAGTCACACGTAAACTGTTCGATTTTTGGGCTTGGGGCGTGTTAGGGCTAACATGTGTTAGCGCTAACACATGTGACTCCGGATTTTTTTCACCTTTTTAGTTCACTTTTTGTCGTAGTTGGGTTGGGTTTCTACGCCATGTCGAATTCTTTGTTCTAGAATACTTCATTTTTTTTAGAATGAACACGATTTAATGTTTTCTTTTTTATATTCGTTATGGCACAAGAGAGGCAGAAATATTGTGCAATGAGGGGTGATTGCAACATGGTCTCTACTCTCTACTTATAGCTGTGCAACTTTGTTATTATTAGGTTCCCCGAAACGATCGATTGTAATTGTCAATTGGTACCATAGAACCAGTTAGTTTCTGATTGATCTAATTCGACTTTTCGCGAAAACCTAGGGATATTGCGAAAACCCGGATAATTAGAAAATGGTGAAAAAAACTCTGCAAGCAAATTTAAAGTACAGTTCTGACCTAACCTATATCACCCAGTTCAAAATGACGAATCCTACAATCTGCCGTAAAAATGTTTTCACCATTGTCTAATTATCTAGTCAAGCTGTGCCCCGCGGTTTCACCCGCGTAGGTCTCGATCCCGTGGGAATATAGGGATAAATCGTATCCTATGTCCTTTTCCAGGTCATGGTCTACCCGTGTGCCCATCCCAAAGAGAATTAAATTGGCCCATCCTCTCCTGTCTAGAGTAGGGAACGATTCGCAGATTGCATTTTTATACTCGTGATAAATCCGAAATTAAATGTCCGATTCGAATGAATTAAAAAGTATTTTAATGCTACATAAATACCCTTGATGTTAAAACTATTTATTTGAATAAGAATTAATATTATGTTGATAAAACTCCTTCGCAAATAATACATTAATTTCGAACAAAGATTACCATAAAAAAAGGTCAATGACTCATTCTTAAAAGATAGACATATGTTGTCACGGACTTTTTTTTTGAACTTTTAAAGAGGATAAATTCCATCATACATGATATTTGCGTAAACCGTTTACGCAGCGCACGCAACGGAAGCTCTCAAAAACCGGCCAAGTGCATGTCGAACCACGCACAATGAAGGGTTCCGTAGTTGGAATAAATTTATCCAACAAACTAAACATTGTAGTTGAAAAACTTGTTCCCATACACAATGCAACTGCAAAAGTTGGTCGATTATTACTCGGTAACTTGTGGAGCCTACGTAGCGGTGATAGTTTTCCTTTTAATTTCGTTATATATACTACTGCCTTGAACCCACACAATGGGATTGACGAGAAAAAAAAACCATCCCCAAATTACGTGCAGGGGAGGTACCCTAAATAAAAATATTTTTTACAATTTTCTTTTACCACTTTATCGGCGTGATTTATATGTATACCCACACCAAATTAAAGCTTTCTAGTACCAACCGTCTCTGAGCTAAGCCGCGGACAGACGGACGGACGGACAGACAGACAGACAGGCGGACATGATGAAACTATAAGGGTTGATTGTTGACTACGGAACTCAAAAAGAATAATTTTTCCCGTTTTTGCAACATTTTTCATTTATATTTCGCTCCTATTGGTCGTAACGTGATGTTATATACACGATAAATGGACTATCCAACACAAAAAGATTTTTCAATTCCAACCAATAGTTCCTGATATTAGCGCGTTCAAACAAACAAACAAACAAACTCTTCAGCTTTATAAAAATTAAAATAATACATAATACATATAGCTTATATATATATATATATACGCAATACGCTTATATATATATATAAACGATAAGCGTTTATATATATATATAAGCGTATTGCGCATATATACGCAATATTATTGTAAAGCTATGTATACATAGCTTTACAATAATATATAGTATAGATTCAATTAATTTTTAAGCTAAGCATATTTTATAGTGGAAACCATTATTTTTATAGTTCATTCAATTAATTTTAATACTTACCATTAAAAAGTGAAACATTATTTTTCAACACATTTGCTCGTAAAGTGGCTCTTATTGAACCGCTTTTAGGTTCATAATGCAGTGTATCGTGGAAGCGTGCTTTTTACTTTATATTACCCCACTAGTGCGGTAATGTGCGCCACAGATTACTATTTACTAGTCGGAGTAATGACATGGCAGTATGGAATTAGTAAGTACTATCATGGCAGCATGGAATTTGTATCCAATAGAAATTGTTTTTGGTGAAGCTTTTTACCAAAGACAAGCGCTCAAAAGCAAGTTTTTATTTAAAAAAAAGAACCATAAGCAAAAAAAAATCCCATGTATGCCAATGGGTTTTTTTTTTACCTAAACTAAGCGTCAGTGGGATACTATACATTGAATTAGTATGAACTATCCTACTAATAAATGAGCATTCTCTATTTACACCCGAGCAGAGACTTGCACTCTTTTCCGGTAAGACCGCGGTTGGCACGCGCACAGGCCACTTGACCCGCCCCGACGAACCGCGCTGGTCTGCCCGTGTGCCATCGCGTTCGCGCGGAATTACCTAATCTCTGTCATTCTGTACTATTAAATAAGGGTTTATATCGTCTGTGGCTATTTCAGTCTATATTGTTCACTACCATAACCCCATTTGCGTATTATGTATTATTAACATTACTAGCTTTTGCTCGCGGCTTCGCCCGCGTGGATGTCGGAAAAAATCCCACGAAAACTTACTACCACCCGGGATTGAAAGCACCCTATGTGTTAATCCAGTTATCTAATTGCGTTACCTACTTATTTTCGTAACCGATTAAGACTTATCTTTCATTTTGACAATTCAACAACATTCATTGCGTTATGTACGTTGTGGAGCAGTTTTTTTTTTCAAACTTATGAAGCAATGGATTAGAAATTTGTTTCAAACTGATTCAGATTGTGGATGGTGTATTACGCAATTATGGTGCAGGTTATAAACTATCTGTGTGCCTTTCATCCATATCCGTTGGGCCGTTTTTGTGCCAATCCGGAACAAACAGACAAACACAAATACAGAAATTCTTAAAAATATATTTTCTGCGTCAGACTCGTTCCCACACCTCGTAGCAATTACTTTTTGTCAAAGTATTCAATGTAAAGTTTTGACTTAGTTACTATTTTATTATGTATCCCTTTTCCCGCGACACGGGCAATATTTCCTTTTTTATTGATAAAAAACATATCTGCGGGCTGCAACAACATATGATAATAACTAGCTTTCGCCCGCGGCTTCGCCCGCGTGGTATGTCGATAAAAAGTAGCCTATGTCCTTTCCGATCGGTTTAAAATTGACAAAGTTTCATACAAACTTTCATCCCCTATTTTAACCCCTTGGGGGTAGAATTAATCAAAATCCTTTCTTAGCGGATGCCTACGTCATAACATCTACCTGCATGCCAAATTTCAGCCCGATCCGTCCAGTGGTTCGGGCTGTGCGTTGATAGATCACTATGTCAGTCAGTCAGTCACCTTTGAGTTATATATATTTAGATTATGTAGTCGGTGGTTTAAATATTATTGTATTATTACATAATAAAGGTATTATTCAAGTTAAGTCAGATAATAACTTACCCCATACTAAAAACCCCGAAGCACGTACTTTAATTTTTTTTGTTTTAAGTATTAGCTTACCTACTAGACTTACTTATTAGATTACCTACCGTACCGAGTTTCGAAATAATCCAACAGCGCGTTAAAATTTTTACTTACTTACTTTGCGACCCCGTTATTCGTCTACGTGACGGATTGCTTAAAAAACTAAAAGTGAAAATCTTTATTATTTACTATGGCAAGTATTGGCAAGTTCAAGTTTAATAACTAAAGGAATAAGGTTGAATTTCCAAAAACCCTTCTTAGTGCACGCCTGCACGCCTAGGTCGTAATAACTATCTGTGTGCCAAATTTCAGCCCAAACCGTTCAGTGGTTTGAGCTGTGACGTAGACTACCCATTTTCACCCCGTTAGGGGTAGATTTTTTTAAAACCCTAATGCACATTATTCTATATTTTTGGTTTTAAGTATAAATACTGAGTTTCAAGTTAATCGGACAGCACGTTAAAATTCTTCTATACAAACTTTGACATTCCCCAATCTTCGTTTAAGGGGTAGTTTATAAAAACTAAAAATGACAAACTTTATAATTTGTGTGCGTATGGATTGAGGAGCCATGTCTCATATTTAAACGCGGGTATTGCCAATATTTAGTAGTGAATTTTCCGATTTTGTAGCCGCGATCCTGGAATTTGTTGTAAAACCCTTAAAAAGTTACAGGACATTTAAGGTGGCTCCTCAATTCAGACGTCTGGAATGTTTATTTTATTAATATCTTTTGAAATACTGAATGTGTAAGACGTTGGAGTACGCCAATATTTAGTAGAAATTTCTACTAAATATTGATGCTATTATTATCCGAATTGATGAACTACTTTAATAGCTACGTACATATTTTATTTAGACCTTCTGGATTGAGGAGCCACTTTAGAACTCGAAAACTGGCTGACAGATCTTTCTGAAAGTTTGGAAGGATTTAGTAGTACTTTTGGGTAATCTATAAAAAAAAATGGGGTTTGTACGGCTGAATTTGAGATAGCTACAATACTTTGATTTTTCGAAAATCCAAATAAAATATATGTACGTAGCTGCTAAAGTAGTTAATCAAATCGGATAACAATAGCACCAATATTTAGTAGAAATTTCTACTAAATATTGGCGTACTCCAACATCTTATACATTCAGTATTTCAAAAGATATTAATAAAATAAACATTCCTTAACAATGTAGTGTATATAGGGTGACCACAAATAATTCAAACTGTTGCGACTGAATCGTACCGGCAAATGCAAATTTAAGTCCTAAATGTCAATCTAAGTCCTATATTACCTTGAAGAGGTCTGCGTTTTTGGGCCCTTCTTGCTCGAAATCTTTGGAGCCTTTATTTATATTTATTTCTAGCCGAAATCCTTACAATTTTAGCTAAATTATATTCGTTATACAACGCGTAACGGAATAAACGCAAGAGCTCATACACCCCAATTAGAATATTTAATTATAAGACTAAAATAAAAAAAGTATTCGAAGTAAGAAATGTGTTAATCCAGGTTATAAACTATCTGTTTGCCAAATTTCATCCAAATCCGTTCAGCCGTTTTTGCGTGATTGAGTAACAAACATCTAAACACACAAACACACAAACTTTCACATTTATATTATTAGTAGGATAGTAGGATACAGGCTGTTCAGGGGTATTACCAATGCCTTTATTTACACCCGCGCGCTCACCGCTAGCGGAAAAACAAAACCAGCCGCCATTTTCCATAAATATTTGTTAACTTTTTTGTTATGTGGTTAAAATCATTATTAAAAATGTCGATTTCACGTAGGGAAGAAGAGCGTAAATAATAATAAATAGATTTGACTCCACCATGGTACGTTTAGTTACAGTAATTATAATATATTATATAATAATATTTTATTCAAAAAATAACAAGGCATAAAAATTACTTAATAAGTTTTTTTTTTTTTGTAATTTTTTCTTTCTTATTCAAATCATTTTTTTTTGTATAGGCTGTCTAACGGTTTTGCCTGTGCCCTTATTTACACCTATGGAAAGACAAAACCAGTGCGTCATTTTCCATAAATATTTATTATCGTTTTAGTTGTGTGGTTAATTATTATCATAAAATACAAAATTTAAAGTATTGTCACCAACCGACATAGAAGTTTTTAAAAGAAACTCCGGATAGTCAGTACCTGGCAACAAAGATCAGTTAAAATCTATCATATCTATAGTTACGTTTTTGTAGCATAAGTTCCTACAACAAGTCTGTTTTTTTCCTCGCAAGTGTGTTGAAAAACGTCGTATGAAACGCGTGTGCATTGATTATTACACTCTCGGCTACCTTATCGGTTATAATACCGCCTCGACTGTAATATCCAATAGAGCACACTCGTATCACAATGTACTATTTAAAGTGCGTTTATAATATTCCCCCTTAGATTCCCCCATATCAAGCTATATATTTCCAGTATAAGCTGACCTCTCATTGTACGGAATTCCTATACAATGCGAGATCAGCTTATACTGGAAAACGGACCAAATTAATTACACTAAGAAGCAATTAAGACAGTGCTAATCACCTAGAGAGAACTCCTGATCCTCCATGCCCAGCTGCTGCAGGAAGTCCTGCACGCAGTCCGCCAGGAAGTTGAACAGCTCGTCGCCCGTGCCCAGACGCAGCGTGTTGCTGCAACACAAACTCTTTGTTCACTTTCTGTTACATATGTGGCGGTATCTACATCACCACATACGAACTACGCATCAAAGATCTGATGTCACACAAAATCCTGAGGTCACACTCACATAAAATCCTGACGTCACACAAAATCCTGCATCGCGCAATTACAGTTTACCGCGCAATGGACATAGGTACAAGAACCCGACATCAATCGTTGGGCAGTTACCCACCAGACATGACACCCGACTGGTCGGAGGATCCTCCCTTTTCTATAGAGGATGAGTGAACTTTACACCCTGTTCCTTATATCTCTAAACATACCTACATAATTAACATTTATTTATTTATTTATTGGGGCCAAAAACCAGTTACATGCTACAAAATACAGAAAAATAATTAAACTAAGATTTAACAAACACGTAACCCACACCATTGTCCACGTTTTAGCTAAAAATTAAAAGAAGTGCTGAAGACAAGTGACTAAATAATAAAAAATAAAAAAATACAAGTGATCGCCGCCAATAGTGCCAATATTACAATTTTGTTACGCTTTGTTTGCTTAATTTAACTTAAATTTCTAGCTAAACAAAATATCAAGAGCATAAAATGCGCGTTGTAAGAATCAACAAGGCGACGAAGAGGTGCGCGTTCCCCAGCGTTAGTCCTGCATATGTCTGTGTGGAACAGTTGAGGCACACGCACCCCCCTTCGAATAACACTTCTGGGTACTTTGTAACACAATTTGTTTGTAAGGTCAATACAATCAAATTTGTTATTGCATATGCCGTGTAGTGTCATTACATCAAGTAACAGTCGCCTTGATCCCAAATTCAGAACGCCATACCGTTTCAATAGCTGCACGTAAGGAACCTTTGATTGGAAGCACTTATAGTTCATAGAACGTAAGAACTTCTTCTGTACCCTTTCAATTCTAGTGCCGTATTTGTCGTAGAAGGGGTTCCAGATGGGGACGGCGTATTCTAACTGGGATCGTACCAAAGTCTTATAAAGCAGTAAGAACGTAGAGGGCCGCACAAAGTCACGTGACGATCTCATGACGAAGCCGTACATCTGATACGCCTTGTTCACTATATTATCAACGTGCTTGTCGAAGTGCAAACTGGCATCAAGTGTGATACCTAAGTCACGAACAAAGCTAACTTCATTTAAGAGTGCATTATTAATGGAATAATTAAAATTTATTTTAATTCTCATTTTCGTAAATGCTATGGCATGACATTTGGGAAGACTGAGAAAGAGCTTATTACTATTACAGTATGTATATAATCTATATAGGTCCATTTGAAGAAGTAGACAGTCTTGTATATTCTTGCAAGATCTGTAAATTTTTATATCATCCGCATACATTAAAAACTTAGAGTTGACAAAACATTGTTTAATGTCATTAATAAATATAATGAAGAGAAGAGGGCCTAAAATGGATCCCTGCGGTACGCCAGATGTAACAATAATAGGGTCAGACTCGTAACCATTAACAACAATTTTTTGGGTCCTGTTATAAATATATGAGACAAACCATCTAAGAAAATTACCACGTACCATTTCGTTGAAAGCTATTTTTTCTAAAAGTAGTGTATGATCCACCTTATCGAAGCCTTCTGAAAGTCTGTGTACACAGCGTCCACTTGAACTTTTTGATCCAATTTTTCAAATAAGTAGTTGGTAAATACTAACAGATTAGTTGCGGTTGAACGACGTTTGACAAAACCGTGTTGTTCTGGTAAAATAAGCTGATGAATGTGGGGGTACACGGCGCCATGCACAAGACTCTCGAAAACCTTAGACAAAGTAGAGAGGATAGAGATGGGGCGGTAATTCTCTACATTATTCTTGTCACCAGTCTTATAAACAGGGGTTATAAACGCACGTTTCCAAATTGCAGGAAAAACACCGGCACGCTAACATTTATTAAAAATTATATGTAATGCAGTACACAAGCTATCACGTGTTCCTATGAAAAAGCTGGGTGGTAAGCCATCAGGTCCAGCCCCTTTAGACGAATCTAGAGATTTTAAGCCGCGCGTATAACCTCGGTGGATAGACAGATTTCGGCTATGCAAGACGAGCTATTTTCATAGGGACCAGATGGTTGCCATTTAACTGGGTCCAAAGTAGAGGGTTCGTAGACAGAAGAAAAGAAAGATGAAAATAGGTTGCAAATGTCTGTGGGGTCATCTGAAGAAACATTCTTGAAGTACATACTAGCAGGATAGTTAGCTTTTCCCTTTCTAGATGAGATGTAGTACCAGAAATGCTTTATATTCTTAGGAATGCTATCTTCGACCGAATCAATGTACTTCCGATAGCATTTAAATAACTCTCCGTGGAAAAGCTTGCGATAGTTAGAGAATTTAAAGTAGTCAGATTGATTATTATACTTCTTCCATCTTATCCAAGCCCGTTCTTTTGTTTTAAAGATTCTTATGGGAGAGGGTGTAAACCAGACAGGAAAACGTGAGTTTCTTATTCTAGTCAGCTTAACATGTGACTTGATAATACCGTATAATGTTTCATAAAAGACGCTAACATCTTGATCAGAGTCAAGGTGAGACAGAGCCAAGTTTCAGTCAATTTGACATTAATTAACATTTCGTTAAATAGTTTTTTTATTTTTCTTGTCTTCTGTTTAATATAGGTAGATAAAGGTAGATTCTTTTCTATTTTATTAAGTACCTGGTACTTGTTTACAGGTATAAACTGGCCTGTTATAGATACATTGTATTTTTAAAGTAATCATGGAGTTTCTTGCCGGCTCTTCTCGATAAGAAACAACCAATTGGAACCGTGCACTTCTGACGTTTCATAAGTGCTCATGTAGGTTTATGTGAATAAAAATATTTTGAATTTGGATTTGAGTCAAACATCTTCTCTTCGTACGATAATGAAGCTCACCTCTAAATGATTTGTTATAGGAAAATATCCGGGACCCTACTATAATCATTTGTAAGGTAAGTGATGTGCAGGGCAGGTCAAGGTAACAGTTGCACCGCTCGGCTAGTTACCTGATGTGGTACTGCTTGACGTGCTGGCGCACCAGCTGGCCGGCGCACAGCTCCAGCAGCAGCACGCGGAAGTTAGTGCCGCCCAGGTCTAGCGCCAGGAACACGCCCTCCTCTGCAACATACGTTAGTCTGATGGACGCCACTGATGGCGGTCGTAGCTGAATTCTGGGACGATTTTGATTACCAACGATACGCTAAGAAGGGTGTCTGGCGCGTGAAACGACCGCCGCCGGTTGCTTGAGCCAACAATTAAGGGCCCATTTTTCAATCGTCAGATAACTTCTACATTCAGGAATAAATTGATGGCTTTTGACACATTTCTGCCCATAACTATGTTTATTTAGAGGTCTTCCCGCGCTTGCTACTCTCCAGCTTCTGGTATAGACTACTGGAGAGGTATGGTACGTACCGGTGCCATCGGGTAGCTCGGGCACGTAGGTGTTCTCCATCTGCAGGCTGGAGGGCTGCTCCCGCAGGCCTCGCTCTAGCTCCTGCTCGAACACATCGGCCACGCGTCGCAGCACGTCGCCGCATAGCACCAGGTCTGCGAGGCGAGCTTCCACCTGGAATACACACAAGAAGCTGTCAGTACTGGGTAGCAATCCAGCTGATGGCTTATGATTACCATTGACACAAAACACATCACCAGACGCTGGTGCAATACCAAAGGCATCGCAGACTGTCCCAGAGACAAAAGACAAATGTCTCTTTGACTGATATTTACCTTGGCACCCATACCCTTCACACAGAAAAAGGAACACAGCAACGCTGCCTGTACCCCTGATGGTGGCTGGCATGGCCTTACATGAATCTTTATCCTAGACTTAGTTACTACATTATCGTACCAATCTCTAGTACGGTGTGAGTCGTGCTTACAATAATTAAAAAACAATTCCACACTGAAGCTAGATGAGGAATGTGCAGAATGTCTCATCAATCATAATTTATACGTTAGTACTGCGTGTTTCAACAAACAACGATACAGAAGTGCTCATCGATCAACTTCGACAGTTGTACAACTTGGGGCAACGCGAGCGGCGAGCGACACGAGCGGTGCGAACGAAATAATGGAAAAAAATAAAAGTTATAAACCTAAAACCCAACTACGACCACAAAGTCAATCACAGACAGACAAAATAAAAATCCGGAGCCACACGTGTTAGGGCATAAATCGAACAGATTACGTGTGACTCCGGATTTTTAATTTGTCTGTCTGTGATTTCTTGTTTATACCTTTTTTTAGTTGATTGACTTTTTGGTCGCAGTTGGGTTTTAGTTTAATAACTTTTATTTTTATTAAAAATATATTATACAATACAGGGTTATCGGTAAAACACCAACAACCTCTTAAGGGATCATTGTACTCATAATTACGAACAACTATTAACATGGGAACGTAGACGTGTGCTACAAAAAATCAAACCAAAGACGCGCGCTATGATAAATGAATTGAAAGCACTGTACAAACTAGTAAGCAAATATGTTCAAAAAGACTACTCAAACCATCGTAAACATACCATCGAAAAACACCTCAATTCTACAGGAAGTCTTAAAAAAGCTTACAAGGAACTGCGACCTCATAAAACATGGATAGAAGGACTTCAAGACCCTCAAAAAACAACGTACGACCGGAAAGATATCTTACGCATAGCAACTAACTTCTATGAAAACTTGTACAGTGCCCCAATAAGCCAAGACGCAGACCAAAGCGAATCAGAGAATGACAACGACGTGGAAATAAAACCAATAGAGGAACTAGAACTTAGTATGGGAATTAGAAGGCTAAAAGCAGAGAAGAGTCCAGGTCCCGACTAAATAACAAACGAGGCCATAAAAATTGCTGGCAATTTCCTGGTAAAGCCTCTGACACATCTATTTAATTTGATACTAAGTACCTCTACAACTCCTACACAGTGGTCTGAGTCTAACATTATCTTGCTGTTTAAAAAAGGTGACCCAAAAAACATATGCAACTATCGACCAATTAGCCTCCTTCCATCGCTTTATAAATTATTCTCATCAGCTTTAGAGAAGAGAATCAGCACTACACTAGAAAAGAGTCAACCGATCGAACAAGCTGGGTTTCGAAGTAGCTACTCCACAATAGACCACATCCACTCATTAGAATTGCTTCTCGAAAAATATCAAGAATACCAATGTCCACTCTACATAGGGTTTGTAGACTACCAGAAAGCTTTTGATACAATACTACATCCCTCAATATGGAAAGCTTTACAGTCGCAAAAAGTCGAGAAAAAATACGTGCAAGTCTTAAAACACCTTTACGAGAACAACACTAGTAGAGTGAAACTGGAGACCACAGGACCACCCATCCCCATCAGAAGAGGAGTACGACAAGGCGACCCCCTATCGCCTAGAATATTTATAGCAGTACTGGAATCGATTATCGGTAAACTAAACTGGGATAGAGCCGGTATATGTATAAATGGGAAATATATTAGTCACCTGAAGTTCGCAGACGACATTATCCTCCTTTCAGAGAATAGCACAGATCTGGAGTCAATGCTACACATGCTACAACAAGCAAGCAGAGAGGCAGGACTAGAAATTAACCTGAGTAAAACAAAACTCATGACAAATACCGCAGAAAACTCTATATGTCTTGACAACACACCAGTAAAATACGTAGAGAGCTATATGTACTTAGGGAAACAAATTTCGTTCCAAAAACTGAATAATGACGTAGAAGTAGATAGAAGAATAATAATGACATGGAAAAAGTTCTGGAGCCTAAAGGAAATTCTAAAAAGCCAGATGCCGATGAAAATCAAGAGTAGGGTTATGGACTCATGTCTCTTACCCTCATTAACGTACGCCTGTCAAACATGGAAGTTTACCAGAAACATTATAAATAAAATCACAACCTGCCAGCGCAGCATGGAGAGAAGTGTCGCAAAAGTCAGAAAATGTCAAAAAATTCGTCACACTACCATTAGGCAAAAGACAGGAGTAAAAGATGCTCTCACCTACGCGCTAAAGCTAAAATGGAGATGGGCAGGACACGTAGCGAGAATGAGTGACGACCGATGGACAATTCGCATGACGTCATGGCCAGGCCCCACAGGCACTCGGAAGAGAGGTAGACCTGTAACTAGGTGGGCGGATGACATTACACGAGTCGCAGGAAAAAACTGGCTGCCAGAAGCCAAAGACAGAGACCGCTGGGGTTCTCTGGAGGAGGCCTTCACCCTCACTGCTTGAGGGGTTCATGCATGCTTTATTTATTTATAGTTTAATTTAGGTAAGTTAATTTATTATAATGCTACAATTATTATCAATAGGTTATCCAATGTTTTTATCTTTTAATTTTTTTAACTATTGTTATTACTACAACCATTGCTACCTTAACCAGTATTATTATATCTTAATGTAATCTTGCTATACAAAAATGATAAATAATTGAAAAGATGATGGTAACTACAAATTAATTATTAATTACTTACTACGTAATAGTAACAATGCCTTTAACATTGCTATCAAATCCAAAAATTGTATCATCGTTTGCGCATCGTTGTAAAAAGTGTAAGAATAATCTTTTTTTTTTTTTCTATTCATGAAATAAAAGGCTTTTTTATTTTTATTTTATTTATTTATTTACTAACATGGGACAAAAAAAAATCGTGAAAAAAAACAGCAGTTCCCTACAAGTATGTTCGCATAACTCGTCAAAATATAGGGAGCTCCTGTTTTTTTTTTTCGCGATTTCTTGTTTGTTCCTATAGTAAAAGTTGTCCATAATGATGACTACAATGACCCCTTAAAAGGTTGTTGGTGTTTTACCAATAACCCTGTATATATATACTAACTGATGCCCGCGACTTCGCCCACGTGGATGTCGGTTATTAAATACTAAAACCTTAATCGAGAACCACTCTATCCATTGGTGAAAACAGCATGAAAATCGGTGCAGTAGTTTTTGAGTTTATCGACAGACGCGGCGGACGAGACAGACGCGGCGGAGGACTTTGTTTTATAATATGTAAGGATATATTTAAAACGTGCTAATTAAGCCCTTTAATTTGATACCCAACATGATAATAATATGATTCAAAAAATCTTTTTTTAGATCATGACTTTGTGTCATCTAGTGGGCGCCATATTCAACTTAATGTGACGTCACATAGCCTATAACCAGCGCACGATCAAGACGCTTCCAAAGATACCTCATTTGTCAAATTGTAATGAGTCGTTTAGAAGATAATTATGAGGGAACAGATGAACACGTAACCTGTTTGATTTATGCCCATAACAAGTGTGACTCCGGATTTTTAATTTGTCTGTCTGTCTGTGGTGTCTTGTTTATACCTTTTTAGTCATAGTTGGGTTTTTTAGTTTTTATTAATTAATTTTTTTTTCTCTTTTTATTAAAGAAGTACTTTTTTCGTTCGGTTTTAGTACAGCAGTCCTTTTTTTTTGTTTTGTTTTTGTTGAAGTCGGATTTTTTTTAATTTTATTGTTTTATTATTTGTTTTTATTTTATAATTGCGGACTCTTTTTTACCGACTTCAAAAAAGGAGGAGGTACTATGTTCGGATGATTGTTTTTTTTTTTTTTTTTTTTTATGTATGTTCACCGATTACTCCGCCGTTTGTGAACCGATTTCAAAAATTCTTTTTTTATTCAAAAGCTTATACTTCTGAGGTGGTCCCATTGTCACCAAGTCAGGATCTGATGATGGGATCCTAGAGAAATCGAGGGGAACTTTCAAAAATCGTAAGGGCAACTAGTGCATTCCTTAATTTATTCATTAAGTATTTTACAGCACTACAATTTTATGAAGGTCTGGAGTCGATCTGATGATGGAGCCGAAAGACAGTCAAGGGAACTCCTCAATGGTTTACAGCAGATACCTCGTGTTTGGGCTTGATTAATTTGTATTGATAAAAACTTTACACTTTGATGGGTTATGACTGTCGTTAGGGGTCTGATGATGAAGACGAAAGACAGTCGAGGGAACTCCTCAGTGGTTTACAGCAGATATCTTGTGTTTGGGCTTGATTAATTTGTATTGGTAAGAACCTTACACTTGGATGGGTTGTGACTGTCGTTAAGGGTCTGATGATGAAGACGAAGGACGATTAACGGAACTCCTCAACGGTTCACAGTAATTACCTTGTGTTTGGACTTAATTTATTTATATTGATAAGAACTTTGCAACCATATAGGTTGTAAGTGACATTACAGATCTGATTATGGTCACCTTATAATATGATGATGAGGGGAACTATACAGTGTAAGCAAATGTATAGTGTTCACCCTTATATTCTTGAGAACGGGAGTCTCATTAGCCAGCCGGTTTCGTATAACATCTAAACGATACTTGCGCTGTTCAGACGACTCGCCACTTAATCGTTTTTGAATAAGATTGAGTCGGCAGATCTTATCATTTCGCGACTCCTGCGACAAATGAGAATGCATGTAATTTCTCATCTGAGATAACCTAGCATGAAGAGCTAACGGTGATTCTTGGGAACCGGACATAGCACTCCGTTTGCGATTCTTAGATAGGCGTTCTTTTTCAGCAGTATTAGTCTCTTTAATTCTGTTGTTCTTCATGCGGGCGGCTCCTTTAGTTGGTCTACCCATGGTGATTACAAAAATCAAATTACACAAAAAATGGAAAAATAATAAAACTTTAAAAAAAAAAATTGACCGACTTCAAAAAAAACAAAACAAAAAAGGACTACTGTACTAAAACCAAACGACAAAAGTACTTCTTTAATAATAAGAGAAAAATTAAAAAATTAAAAAATAACTTTAATTTCGGAAGTCGGTGGCCAAAAACTAAAATTAAAAGCAAAGACACCGACTTCCGAAATTAAAGTTATTTTTTAATTTTTTAATTTTTTAATTTTTCTCTTATTATTAAAGAAGTACTTTTTTCGTTTGGTTTTAGTACAGTAGTCCTTTTTTGTTTTGTTTTTTTTTGAAGTCGGTCAATTTTTTTTTTTAAGTTTTTTACTTGCTTTCTACATTGCTCTCACATGTACAATTTCAACATGAATGATGTAACCAATTTTTTGTATCAAGTTTTTGGAGTGTCCGTGGAGTTTCTTACCTGTTCTTCTCCATAGGTAAGTACCTACTACGCTTTGGAATGGGCAACTAGCTTCATATTTATGACTGACTGACTCCTTGACAATTCGAAAGTGCCTGTAAATGGTTTAATTGAAATAAATGCTTTGAGTTTGAGTTTCAGTTTGAAATACCGGTCAAAATCATAACCCTCCTTTTCGGTTTGCCGTAGTCGGGTAAAAATTTAGGAAAGTTTGTAGTTGTGAGCGATTTTTGCTTTGTTTTACACGAGTTGTGTCATTGCGGGACTATTTAGGACGAGCTTCATGCACTTTTGGCATCTAAATACATAGAGGTAAGTTTACATTAAAAGCTTATGCTAAGTACATGATTTTGATCCTGATACTGTTATCTACTACAGAAGTTTGTGAAATGCGACAGGGTCATTGACGCGGCATTCGACAAGTTTATCAAACATTATTGTACGGACAAGATTAGGACACTAAATGAAATCGCACGGGCTAATGAGTAGGCAGAACAGAACTATTACAAATACTTACCTATAATTGGTACATGGGTCGCTCAGTGTTGCATGGAGTCGTCACTGATTCTGATAGCGATGTCTGAAACAACGCGCTCCACACAGGCGACATTACAAAAATATTTCAGATCATGCAGATTGTATCAGGCTGGCCACGTGGCATGATTACGCGAATAGAAAGAGACAGAGCAAGAGGGAAAGTCGCATGGACCCATAACGCTTTTTCATAACTAAAAATTACTGGACGAGGCCTATTATATACCCGTCGAAGGGAAGGTACTTACTTAATTAATTAATTTGTTTAGTGAAGTGTTACTCAGTAGTCTGTTTTTTTTTGTAAATAAGGAATAATAATAGTTATTTGTTATGCAAGGCTGCAAAGTTGTTTACTGGCGCGAGTACTTGTATTGAAATCTGAGCAAGCGAAGGATTCTAGGATTGAACTATGAGCAAAGCGAGTGGTTCAAATATAGAATCCCGAGCGTTGCGAGAGTTTCAAAGATACGAGACGCCGAATAACTTTGCTGCCGAGCGATACACACAACTTTTCATCTCACTACAGCGAGGAAAATGCTAGGTGTCTCCATGCATTGAACAAAATATTGTTCGCTTTTACGCACTTTTCGCCCAATTTTCCGGAAGAAAGCTCAATTCGGCATTATACCGCTTGCACTAACTCTGCACTGCTAACTAAACCAAAATGATGGAAAGTCAATTAATAAATACAGAATATTAGTGAATACAGAAGAAAATTATATATAAAGTTTTTTGAAGTGAAAACTTCTTTAGGGAGGATGCGCCAGGGTAGCCCGCGAAATTCAAATTTTCTTACGTTTTTTGCAATTTGCAGGTCGGTGTTAGATTGTATGTTGATCTAAATTATGATTTGCGCACGTAACAAATATGGATTTACAAAATTATAAACATTAGAATCAGCAATACAACTCTCTAAGTTCATGAAAGTCTCAAATGTCATGATTTCATGAAATCTCGACATTTGAGACTTTCATGAACTTAGAGACTGAATTTCGCGGGCTACCCTGGCGCATCCCCCTTAGGTGCGGTGAGCGAATTTCGTGCTGGCCAGTGCGATTATTCTAAAAATGAGTTTGGCGCACTGACCTGAAATAAGTATTAATTTTTATTAGTGGACCCGGCGGTATAGAAAATTATTGAATAGAAAGGTTCGAATTTTAAAACCTCTTTCACGCTAGCGGATAAAATTCACTTTTGCACTCAGATTTCGAATAATAAACAGAATCTTTCCGAGCTTGTGAGGTGAAAAGATTTTTTTTAGACAGTCTGTCTCCGAGCTACCATCACCATAAACAGACATAACCAACCAGAGATCGCCATCATCATCCGTCCCCTAGGTCGGCAGGTCGCCGCCTTGAGGCGGCTCCTGCCCAATCTAGGGGGTCCAAACGCCTCCTGCCGGAGGCTCTACGCGGGGGTCGTGCGGTCCATGGCCCTTTACGGGGCACCGGTGTGGGCGCGTTCCCTTAGGCTGCGGCCAGCCCGCCGGTTGAACGCGTCCCAAAGGTTCATGGGATACCGCACGGTCTCCCGTGAGGCGGCGAGCCTCCTTGCCGGATTACCGCCATGGGATCTGGAGGCGAAGGTCCTCGCGCACATCTGGGAGTGGCGCGAGGAGGTGAAGCGCCGGGGTGTAACTCCGCTGCCGCGAGAAATCGCGGCACAGCGGACAGAGCTCCGGCAAGATCTCATGGCAGCATGGAGAGTGCGATTGTCGCAACCCAGTGCTGGGCACGCCACAATAGCGGCGATAAGTCCCCTCTTTGAGGAGTGGCTAGAGAGGCGCCACGGCGTCCTCACCTTCCGCCTGACACAGGTCCTCACCGGACATGGCAGCTTCGGGAGGTTCCTGTGTAGGATTAGGCGGATGGAAACGCCCAGGTTTCACCACTGTGCGGATCGCCCGGAGGACACGGTGGAGGTATGCCCTGCTTGGGCGGAGCACCGCCGTGTCCTCGTGGAGGCGATTGGCGGCAATGACCTCTCGCGTCCGGCCCTGGTCCAGGCCATGGTACGGAGCGAGAGGGCATGGGAAGCCGTCACCTCCTTCTGCGAAGCAGTAATGCTCGCGAAGGAGGAACGCGTGAGGGAAAGGCAAAGTTTGTGCCCTCACGCCCCTAACCGCCGCCGTTGGAGACGCCCTGGGCGTCGGGAATCCCAGGCGGATTCCCGGCCACCATAGGCGCGGGCTTGCGGACGGCGAGCAACGGGCAGCTCGCCGTCCGATAAGGACCAGGCCCGGGTCGATGGCGCGTCGTGTTCCACGCGCGCCTCAAAGAGATGTCAGCAAAATTGACGGGGTCTGGTAGGACCGATGCCTGCCAGGGTTGCGGGAAAGTCCGAAAGGGATACCGGGACCTTGGCAACAGGCAAATGAAGGAACACGCGTGGGTTTTAGTCAGTAAAAGTCTGACACGCCCTTCCGCTCCGCCCAGAGCGGGAGAAGTCATTGGATGATTTCCCAACCTCAAAAAAAAAAAAAAAAAAAAGTCGGCAGTTCGGTCACCGCTGATCGCATGATGACATGACTTCTTCCATATCGCTATTTGTCATCATAGTATGTGAATACTATGTAATATTATTGATTATCTTTCATATCAGTCAGCCATTCATATACTTACCTAATTATATTCATACCCAAATCAAATTATTATTTCCAGACTCGGATCTTAGGGCGAAAGAGTGGGAACTCGAAACTGTGTGTATACTAGACAGCCACCAATCACCATGTCACTTGTCTGTGATAGAAAAGAGGCGCACCACACATGGCGCAACACGGGCTGCGCCCGCGCATCTCTCGTTGATAACCTACCGGTAATGCACCAACGCTACTACGTGGTGTACGAACTAACAAACATGATACCCGCGTCACGCACACGTCACTAAGCATCATCTTCGTTGATGTGCACAGTACTACCGACGGGCACAGTACTACCGACGGGCACAGTACTACCGACGGGCACAGTACTACCGACGGGCACAGTACTACCGACGGGCACAGTACTACCGACGGGCACAGTACTACCGACGGGCACAGTACTACCGACGGGCACAGTACTACCGACGGGCACAGTACTACCGACGGGCACAGTACTACCGACGGGCACAGTACTACCGACGGGCACAGTACTACCGACGGGCACAGTACTACCGACGGGCACAGTACTACCGACGGGCACAGTACTACCGACGGGCACAGAACTACCGACGGGCACAGTACTACCGACGGGCACAGTACTACCGACGGGCACAGTACTACCGATGGGCACAGTACTACCGACGGGCACAGTACTACCGACGAGCACAGTACTACCGACGGGCACAGTGCTACCGACGGGCACAGTACTACCGACGGGCACAGTACTACCGATGGGCACAGTACTACCGACGGGCACAGTACTACCGACGGGCACAGTACTACCGACGGGCACAGTACTACTGACGGACACCTACTTTCGGTGGCTCCCGAGTCGTAATTTGGACGAATCTAGCGCCCACGACCACGAATGACCATACGTGACCTTTCCGGTTGATAAACTACCTATGTATATTTAGGTAATTATTAATTAATGAAACTTACAATATTTGCTACTGTATATTGTGCTATAATTGACAAGTTATCTGATACAGGCCTCCTCACATTTACGACCGCGACAATCGCTTTATGGCCTCGTGTATATATCCTCTAATAAACATAAAACAATTGGCTTGATAACTTAATAAATCCTTTAAGCCGCAAACTTGTCATCATTTTTAATCATTATGGAAGATATACTAGGTAAGCTTTTTAAAGATAATAAATTCGTTTTTGTTTCTGGTGACCTAAACATTGATCTATTAGTTAATTCACCAGATAAATGTAAGCTTATATCTTTGTTTAAATCATTCAATTTAAAATATGTTTTTAATGAAGCGACTAGAATAACGGCAACCTCAGCTTCATGCATTGACAATGTATTTACTAATTGTGAAATAAAAGACTCATCTTTGATTAGTGGCGTCAGGTCTGACCATACTGGTCAACTAGTATCATTTGACTTAAATAAAAAATTACACCTAGAAAAAACCATTAAATTAAGACCACTCACAAAAAATAAATTGAAAAGGTTTAATAATAATCTCCTTAGCAATCTTTCAACTGCTTGTTTTGATTCACAAGACCCCAATATAAACTACGGTACATTGTTTTCTACAGTATGCCAAGAATTCAATAAAGCGTGTCCTGTGAAAAATGTAACAATAAATTCTAAACCAAAATTTAGTGAATGGGCCACTACTGGCATTAGAAAAAGCAGAGATATTTTATATAATTTGTACAATGAGAAATCTTTGACTTCTGATCAAGTCATTCATAATTATGTCAGAAACTATTCTAAGATATTTAAAAGAGTCTGCGCTCAAGCTAAATCTAAATTAATAAGTAACAAAATTAGTTCTTCCAATAACAAAATAAAAGCTGTGTGGCAGATAATTAACAAAGAAACTGGAAACACAAAACAGAGAGATCATAATGAATTGTCTTTAAAAATTGATAATAAAACCATTTCAGATAAGTTGAAGGTTGCTGAGACACTGGAAAACTTCTTTACCAACATCCCAATTGAGGTTACGAAATCGCTCCCCTCATCATCTATATTAGCAAAATCTCTTCTAAAAGAAAACTTCAGTAAGGACATTCCAAGTTTCGAATTCAAGCCTATTTCTATTGTCACAATTAAAAAAGCATTTAAAAGTCTTAACATAAAAAACACTGAAGACTTATGGGGGATTTCCGTTAAGGTTCTTGGAGATATTATTGACACAATTGCTCCTCTCCTAACAGGCATATTTAATCAATGTTTAGATAGAGGTACGTTTCCTGATTTAATGAAACATAGTAAAGTAGTACCAATTTTCAAATCGGGTAGTAAGAGTGATCCCTCTAACTATAGACCAATATCTGTGCTACCAGCATTAAGCAAAATATATGAAAAAATCATGCTAGACCAAATGTTGGCACATTTTAATTCAAATGGGATTTTACATAGTCATCAGTTTGGTTTCACGAAAGGTAGGTCGACGACTGACGCAGGAGTAAAACTCATCAGTCACATTTTAGAATCCTGGGAAAAGTCTCAGGATGCAATTGGCATTTTCTGTGACCTCTCAAAAGCGTTTGACTGCGTTGACCACAATACACTAATCTGTAAATTACACCACTACGGAATACGTGGACAAGCTGCTGATCTTGTTCTTTCCTATCTTTCAAACAGGCAGCAAAAAGTAAATGTTAATGGGGCGACGTCCTCGGGGTCTCTGGTTAAGATTGGCGTGCCTCAAGGTTCGATTCTTGGCCCTTTCCTATTTCTAGTTTACATTAATGACCTTCCTTACATGATGGCTAACTTATCGGATATAATTCTATTCGCCGACGACACTTCTCTTATTTTTAAAATAGATAGGAAAGATACGGATGTCTTACATGTCAACGATAGTCTGGCAGTTCTTTCAAAATGGTTCGCAGCTAATAATCTTTTACTTAATGCGAACAAAACTAAATGTCTTAAGTTCTCATTACCTAACGTTCCTCAAGTAGGACTAAATTTAAAACTTGATGACAAGAAATTAGATGCTATTACGGAAACTGTATTTCTAGGAATTACTCTAGACTCGAAATTACAATGGGGCGCCCACATTAGAGCTCTTTCAGGCAGATTAAGTTCAGCTGCATATGCAGTAAGAAAAATAAGGCAGTTGTCTGATATAGCCACAGCTAGGTTAGTATACTTTGCTTATTTCCACAGTATTATGTCTTATGGCGTTCTGCTGTGGGGATCGGCAGCTGACGTAGATTCAATTTTCATTTTGCAAAAGAGGGCAGTTCGCGCGATCTATAAAATGAGTCCTCGTGAGTCTCTTAGAAATAAATTCAAAGAAATTGATATACTCACTCTGCCTTCTCTCTATATCTTAGAAAGTATTTTGTATGTTCGCAAAAACTTAGGGCTTTTCAAAAAAAGAAGCGACTTCCATAATATATATACACGTAGTAAACATGAAATTGTGATACCCAAATTTAGATTAGCTAAAACTAGTAAGTCGTTTCTTATAAACAGTATCCGCTTTTACAATAAGTTACCAAAGCCAGTTACAGAACTTAGCGATGGTAAGTTCAAAACCCACATCAAACGTGTCCTTATCAAAAAAGCATATTATAAGATTAAAGACTACGTTGAAGACAAGGAAGTTTGGCAATAATTCCTTCTGCACATGTGGCTTCCCTGGTACCTCATTAACGGCATAATTTTGTAAGAGTCTATTAACTGCTCCCAAATTACCATGTTTATTTTTTATTTTTATACATTCATCGCAGACAGACATAATAATAATCATAGTATTATTTGACATTATATACCTACTATTTAATTTCAACTCTATAGTAGTGGCTTTTGCGGACATGTTAATTATTCAGATTTGTTACAGTTGTAATGGCAATCATGTCATTTGCTTTAAATAGGTTTTTATCTGTAGTATCTTATTTATCGTATATAGATTCCTTTCTATCTTGTGAATGTGAGAACGTCGTAGGCTTAGTTAACTGTAGACTTTTATTTTTAATTTTAATTTAATTTATTTTATATCTGAAACTTTTTGAATGGCCTACACTGTCCTCCCATAACTATTAACACTGTAATTCGAAATTATTGTAAAAGCCAATTATCTTTTAAAAGAGTAACCATGGAGTTTCTTGCCGGCTCTTCTCCATAGGAAACGACCAATTCGAACCGTGCACCTAGCTTCTGACGTTTCATAAGTGCCCATGTAGGCTTATGTGAAATAAAATATTTTGATTTTGATTTTTTTTTTGATTTTAATTTTCTGGAAGCATTGCATGAGTAAGTAATTCGAGCAAACGTACAGTCACGGACTTTAATTGATGAGCAACTTGGCACTGTTCGTATTTTAGCCGTGTAATGCAAATCGGGCTTAGTCGGTAATACTCGTATATCCAGACATGGAAAATCATGTCTTCGTATTAAAGAAGAATAAAATTATATTGAATATCTTTACCTGTTGGCTAACCTAAGCGCCAGAACTACAAACTTGACAGCAGAGTGACTACCCAAAGCCAACCAATTGCAGGTCTAGCAACCGTAACCTAGCGACGATTGTTTTAGCGTAGCCATAGTAACGTTAGCGTACGGAGACATTTTAATTAGTCATTTCGACAAATTTGAAAATGACGTCTCTGACATCGTCATTTAAACTTTCACTGTCTTCGGATAGGTTTTCAGAAGTGTAATCTCGTGAATGTATGAAACTGCAAAATTGTAAAGTTTTAAAGTGGCTCATAAATTAAAGTCCGTGACTAGTCCGCGAAATGCGGGTCTAATAATATGTACAGTCACGAGCACCAATATGTATGCACTTGAGCTCCTTAAAATTGGAGTTGAGCTGCACGATTATTGACAAATGCTTGCACTGACTGGACAGGTCCACTCAATCTGTGTGGTTCTTTCCTCAAAAGTCCATGTCACACACCAATCTACATGGTCTTCACATGATCTGACCAAGATTATGTCTGGACTTTAAAAGAGACTGTGACCTCTGAGTTTGTTTCGGCCTTTCTTCTCAGAGTAGTCAGATAGGAAACGCCGACCTCATCTAGTTTTAAAAATGTGATTGACGTGTAAAAGTGTTTGTACAAACCTACTTACAGAAATAAAAATCATTTATCATTTATCACTTATCACTTAGCAACTTTTAAAGTGATTTTCTCCTACTGTATTGATTGTAATTTTAAGTTATAACGAACATAGTATTTTGGAACTCATATTATTATGAAATAGGTATCATCTCAAAGTTGCAATCTTATTCCACGAAAAAATGGTTATTGAATTTTGCTAAGTGTATACATATTTTTGCTCGTGACTGTACATATTATTAGACCCGCATTTCGCTAGTAGGTAATTAAGGAAGTAGGTACCTTTGTTTATGTCCCATGTAAAAAGGCGACCTTGTTTTGGTATAAGCTCGGCTGCTGAGAAAAACCAAATAAGTAAACTTTACCCGACCTGGGATTCGAACGCAGGACGCTCAGCAGGCGCGGCCAAGCGCGACGGCGGAAAAGAAAGCATTCTACCTGTCATTATGAAAAACTTGTGCCATGGCCGCCATGGGTAATCCTAAAATAGCGAAACAAAAATATTCTTTCCCTACATTTAGGTTCCCATAACTGGAAATTTCGGGAACAGAACTTACCGGCAAAACTTACTGTCCTCGGTCCACAGCACCGAAAAGTTAACCGAAAGAATCTTAACCGCTTCTCAGGTTGATCCTGAAGTGCCGTGAACTGATGCGATGAACGCCTGGAAAGTGGCTTGTCCGGATACGGAGCAGCCCGAGAACCCGTTCTCCCAGAAACAATGGGATGAGCCGCTCTGCAGGTTGGACGATATTTTTGAGCCGTTTGAGGTTGAAACACTAGGGCCGTGGGGTCTGAGTGCTCATCGAGTATTTCGGGGCATCGCCCAGCGGTTGGTCTACTCTTCACCTGACCAGAGGGCTGGCCAATTTTTTGGTCAAAGAATCAGCATCCAGCGTGGCAATGCTGCCAGCCTTTTGGGCACTTTTCCCATCGACAGCGATGCGAAAGAATTTTTTGATGCCCTATGAGCTCTTCCTTTATTTATATTATTTTTTTCCCTTTGTACATAATGTTAGTGTTATTGTATATTTTATTTATTTGTCAAAATAATTTGTTTTGCAGCATTTCGCGGTTGTTCCCTAATGGTCCCGTGGTAAAAGTTCATAATGATAAGTATAAATGAACCCATTCATGTTTCAGTTATTTCAATTACACCTTGTATTACCTTGTTAAAGTAGGTATATTTTTTTATTTTATTCAAAGTATCAACAAACAGCTACAATATACAGTATAGAAAAAGAAATACACACAACACTAGAACAATACTGTAGCCCACAACGCTGTTCACAAATTAACTGTGGAATATACCATACAATTAATTCAATTAAACGCTAGGGTATAATAATACATAATAAAGTTCAGAACTAACCTTACTTAACTATCATGCTAATCTTTATTTTTATACATAAATCAAGAGAGCTCCTCAAGTATAAGACCCTTGAACCTACTGGGAGAATATGCAAAAATGTCAATATGATCAAAAGTCTTATTGTGGCTATCTATCATTCTGCGAACAGGTGAGCGCAAACCGGTGTTAGAATGGCAAGTACGCGTGGAAAATAGTCTGCCAGTGCGCACCTTTCGCTTGTATACTGTTCTAGGGACAACATAGCATAGCATGTTGGTTAACTCAATGCAGTCAAATTTATTACTAACAATGTAATAAAGACTCATGGCTTCCAAGTACTTGCGTCTGCTTTGTGAGTTTGTACTTATTGAGTAAATCCTGGTAAGGTAAATAATATCCGAAGCATCTGAAATTCATAGCACGTAGGAATTTATGTTGAACACACTCAATCGCCTCAATGTATTTCTTATAATATGGACTCCAGACCGACACGGCATACTCCAGTTGCGAGCGTACGAGAGACTTATATAGGCATATATATGAAGAAGGCTTCTTAAACTCTAATGTCGAGCGCATAACAAATCCATAAAGTTGGTACGCTTTATTAACTATTTTGCTAATATGCAAGTCTAAGCAAAGCTTGGAGTCAAGGATAATGCCAAGATCACGGACAGAGTCCACTTTTGTTAGGGGAACATCGCACAGTGTGTATATATATTTTACGACGTTTTTATTTTTTGTGAAGTTTAGAAAATTACATTTAGGTACACCAAACTGCAACTTATTTCTACGACAGTAGTTCGACAGTCTATCCAAGTCTTGTTGCAACAGAAGGCAGTCATTTACATTGCGAATTGTTCTGTATACGTTAAGATCATCGGCATATAAGAGGAATTTGGCATTAAGAAAACACTGGCTGATGTCGTTAATGTCGTTAATTATTTATACTTAGTTGCTCTGGTGCAACAAACGTTTCGCTATGTTGGGCAACTGTGTGTGCTCATCATGTATCTTCGCGCAGTATTTCAGTGTTTCATTGTTTCCGCTACTGAGCACTGCAGTGCTGCACCGCATATTATTATTATATTGCGCCTATAAACCATTCTGTTTGGCAGGGGGTTTACTTTTATTGTCACCTCAGATACCGTATCTGATCCGCTGTAAGTAGGTAATATTAATATATTATGTTATAACAAACTGTTTTTCAAACGTCACTGTTTCGCTATTTGGCGTGAGCAGTTTTCCTCTATACAGGCTGGCCGGTACAATGACGGTCAAAATAGTTATTTGTGCAACAAGAGATCAAAGTTGTTTTTGCTGCGAGTGTTGATTTTGAATCCTGAGTAAGCGAAGGATTCTATAATTGAATCACGAGCATAGCGAGTGACTCTTGGTTAGAATCCTGAGCACAGCGAGGGATTCAAAGACACGAGATGCAAATAACTTTGGTCTCGTGTAACACATACAACTTTTCACCTCAGCAGCGAGAACAATGAGAACATATAAATAAATAAAAATAAAAATGCCTTAAATGGTTTAAATATAAAAATTGCCGTTTTTGTACTAGAATTGTAACCGTTTTTTTTTAAGGTGAAATATATTTATTTAATCAAAGTCTCATTGTCTACACATTTCTGCCATCTCATGGGAAGGTCATTTATGCCTTTGTGGTAGAAATCTGGGGACCTGGACTCAACAAACTGTGTGAAGGCATTTTGTATTACTTCCTGGGAAGAAGAAAGTTGCGGCGTTTGACCTGGAGTCAGCCATTGAGTTGTTCACTTGCATTGTAAAGAATCCACTAAATAAATAAATAATAATTTTATTGTACAAAGAGAAACTCATAAATCATACAGTAAAGATGATTGGCAAAATCAGGTAGAACAGCTGGTCATCACACGTCACAATTCGCCCCAAAATCCCTTCATTTCTGTACAGATTCAACAAGATAGGCAAGGCAAAATCAACACTCGCAGCAAAAAACAACTTTGCTCTCTTGTTGCACAAATAACTACTCCACGCTAGCGGATAAAATACACTTGTGCACTCAGATTTCGAATGATAAACAGTCTTTCCGAGCTTGTGAGGTGAAAAAGAATTTAGGTCCCTCAGTAATCAGTATCCGAATCACCCCCAGTATGTTCCGCGATTTTCCATAGTTTTCGAGTATGATATTTTTTCTGAATTTTTGAGAATTATTGAAATTTGCAGAAACCAATCACACATTATCATACCTTGAAGTACTTTTTATTTCGACTGTACTAGTTGAAAATAATAGAAAAAATAACAAAGAAAAAATGTGATCAAAATAGCCCTCCGGAACGTGTAACTCCGGGATCGGGGCCCATTTCCTGCCGGTGACCTGGTAGTGCCGGGAACATTATTTTCACTTCCATTTGTAATGTTTTTCATAGGAATTTTCAAGGTATTTTCCTAAAATGTGTATATCTCTCTCGTGTTTTGGTATTTTCAATAGCTTAGAATTAGATTCTCAAGGAAATCAGTCATTCGCGGTACTGCTTGACATAAATATATTTATGTTTAATAAATTTATCTTCTATTTTATGACTGAGATAACATCACCCGCGCAAGTCAACGTGAAAGTAGTCTGTCTGTATAAACATAATCCTACTAATATTATAAATGTGAAAGTTTGTGAGTATGGATGTGTGGATGTTTGTTACTCTTTCACGCTAAAACTACTGGATAGATTTTGATGAAACTTGGCAGTAATATAGCTTATATATCAGAATAACATATAGGCTACTTTTTATCCCGGTCAACAGGGTGAAAGCGTTTAAGTAACGATATTTGTTGACAATGTCGGAAAAAAATAAGTTGTCCGGGAGCTTTCAACGAAAACGCTGCCTAAACCCTTTAAGATATAACAAAATAATGTATGGTGTAATTGTGTATCTTATATAAGTCTACAGAAAAGTCCGCGATACCATATGTCTAGCTCTTAAGGATAACATACTATATCCATTTTAATACTTAAAAAAATGGGCAATTAAACTTGGAAAGCTATTTACACAAATACGTTATTAACCCTTATAATTTTAAATAGATTGGTTGGCTTGAACATTTCATGAAGATTATTTTTTCCCTTTACACCATGCAAATTAAATAAATACTTTAGGAGATATAGCAAAATCAAAATAACGCGCAACAAAATTAATTTCGTGTCGCTGACTGACTAGACTGGCCCGCCCGGGCGGGGTGGGGGAACAAGTCGCTCATCGCTGAGTGCGCGACCCGAACGCGGGCAGCAGGGGCAGGTCACTACCATACTAGACAAGATTTCAGGAAATAATTTTAGAAAAACGCCATCTGTTATAGTCCGCGCAAAATATTTAGTACGTTTAATAAGCAATAGATGGTGCTTTCATCAAAAAATAGTTTCGAATAAATATCACTTTATGAGTGGGAATTAAAAAAAACTTAATTCTTTTTATTAACTATGATAAGTTCATACAATTATTCATTCAATAAATAATAAAATTATGATCACTTTTTTTATTTGTACTATATGTTATTTTTTAATGGCAATATTGATGTCAAATCAAATTGCAAAGAAGTTTGAATTTGTTTTTCAAAATATGGCTACAACCTGCAATTTGTGTGTACGCTATTTTGTAATTTCCGTCCATTTAGTATATTCTCTGTTAAATTAAGCTTCTGACCTACGTTGATTTGAGTTTTTACTCATCTGTGGTGAAGTGTTTCGGTGAATTAGTGCTTGAGTTGAGCTTTGTTCCTCCGTTTCATGAGTTCACCTAACTTGCGAAAAGACGCTATTATTTAGTATTATTTGCGATAAAGACGCTCTAATTTTGTGTTATTTGCGTTAATTAATCGGATTTTATCGGGTAAAATCCAATACCATGGTGAGGATGATGAGATTAAACTGTCAGCACAAGTATATTTCAAAAAACATAACATTTTAAATAAGTATGATTTTTATTTCATTCCAGGGTGCCTATCAAGTACTATCCATAATGTGCATAATACTGTTCCATTCATGTGTCTTTATTTCCAATTTTGTAATAAACACAATGATAAATAATATTATTTGCTACATATCAATAACAAGTGTGTACATTTTGTAAAGTACTTCGTAGGCATGAACGAACACCTCTAAGTATAAATAGAATGTCTATAGACAGTATAGGTAGGTATATACCTATACATGCAGATTAATTTAGGAGGACGATACCAGATGGCGTTTCAAATGACAGGTTACAAGGTTGCAGGAAAAATCCGAAGTGGGTTCTCTATTCCCAATCTATTACTATACTCTATGGCGGGCAGACACATGAGGGCAGACGTCGTTGACGGTTGTGTCCGTAACGTGAATTTTCAAGGCACTAACAATTTGTTGAAAACGCACTGTAGGGTACCTATTAATTGGGCACGCCACAATAGCGGCGATAAGTCCCCTCTTTGAGGAGTGGATAGAGAGGCGCCACGGCTTCCTCACCTTCCGCCTGACACAGGTCCTCACCGGACATGGCAGCTTCGGGAGGTACCTGTGTAGGATTAGGCGGGAGGAAACGCCCGGGTGTCACCACTGTGTGGATCGCCCGGAGGACACGGTGGAGCATACGGTTGAGGTGTGCCCTGCTTGGGCGGAGCACCGCCGTGTCCTCGCGGAGGCGATTGGCGGCGGTGACCTCTCGCGTCCGGCCCTGGTTCAGGCCATGGTACGGAGCGAGAGGGCATGGGAAGCCGTCACCTCCTTCTGCGAAGCAGTAAAGCTCGCGAAGGAGGAGGCGGAACGCGTGAGGGAAAGGCAAAGTTTGCGCCCTCACGCCCCTAACCGCCGCCGTTGGAGACGCCCTGGGCGTCGGGAATCCCAGGCGGATTTCCGGCCACCATAGGCGCGGGCTTGCGGACGGCGAGCAACGGGCAGCTCGCCGTCCGATAAGGACCAGGCCCGGGTCGATGGCGCGTCGTGTTCCACGCGCGCCTCAAAGAGATGTCAGCAAAAATGACGGGGTCCAAAAGGACCGATGCCTGCCAGGGTTGCGGGAAAGTCCGAAAGGGATACCGGGACCTTGGCAACAGGCAAATGAAGGAACACGGGTAGGTTTTAGTCAGTAAAAGTCTGACACGCCCTTCCGCTCCGCCCAGAGCGGGAGAAGTCATTGGATGATTTCCCACCCTCAAAAAAAAAAAAAAAAGGGTACCTATTAATGATATTTCGTTTTGGTATTGATAATAATAAAAATTAAGCGTCATTTGTCTGTGGTTTGCAGTTAATTATAAGAAGTTCTTCGGTTTTATTTTTAATTATTATTAAGTAGGTTATTGTATTTTTCTTTTTGGTATTAATAATAATAGGGGTTACTTACAATAAAACAACGAAAACGTAATTTGTCTGTGTTTAGTAATTAATTATAAGAATTTCTTTGGTTTTATTTTTTATTATGTATGACTAATATTATAAATGTGAAAGTTTGTGAGTATGGATGTGTGGATGTATGTATGTGTGGATGTATGTATGTGTGGATGTTTATTACTCTTTCACGCTAAAACTACTGAATGGATTTGGATGAAATTTGGCAAACAGATAGTTTATAACCTGGATTAACACATAGGATACTTTTTATCCCGATATTCCCACGGGATCAAGACTTACACGGGTGAAACCACCCCGTGGAGTTCCTGAACTCTTTGGAGTTATCAGGGGTGCCATCGCATAAGTTGGAATTAAAAGTAGGTGTACCCGTTTTGTTAATGCGTAACTTGGATGCGCCAAGATTATGCAACGGTACTCGGTTGCGAGTCACTGAACTAGGAAGGAATATTGTGAAGGCAACAATCTTAACTGGAGAAGCCAAGGGAAACAATGTTCTTATACCACGTATCCCAATCATACCCAATGACTTACCATTTAATTTTAAACGCCTGCAGTTCCCTTTAAAAATTGCATTTTCAATGACTATCAACAAATCGCAGGGTCAAACCTTAAAGGTAGCAGGCTTACATTTGGGCTCGCCATGTTTTTCCCACGGCCAGCTCTATGTGGCTTGCTCACGCGTTTCTAAATAGCAAAATCTACATGTTTATGCTGACCGAAATAAATCGTTTAATATAGTTTATAGGAGTATATTGCAGTAGCTATAACTTTTGCATTACCATCAATCATTATATCCGTCCCTATCTATCCTTACAAACTAAATTCAAATTCATTAGGGTCCCGTTTTTACCCATTGGATACAACACCTTAAAAATGAGACGTAATCTTATTTATACTTCGATTTTGTTATTTTTGCTATAGGCTGCTTTTTATCATTACACCACGCGGGCGAAGCCGCGGGCGGAAGCTAGTATTAAATAGAAGCACAAAGTAACAAGCAACATATAATAGTCTGTAATATGTTGTTTGTCGCATCGCGATGACGATACAGCGTCATTCACTAAATTGCTACTGATTGCTTTAATTGTAGCGCTGAGATGAGAGTGGGCGCCGGTCGACAGCAGCTTTATCTTTATGATTTGAACATAATTCTATCATGCATGTAATACTTCAAATAAACCTCTGTATACTTAGTTGAGACGGAGGATGATCACCCGAGACACGAATCACCTGTTGATTTAAACTTAATTGTAACCTCAATAATTATGTAATTCTTAAATGATAGTTTTGTAAAAAAAAAATCGGTAAAAGCCCGCCACCGTATTCCCAAGCATTGCAACTCCTTAGAGCCAGAATCATCATTGGCCAAACCCAGAAAAAGCAATGAAACCCGAGGACTAGAGAAATTTATTTTTGACTTTCTTGGATCCCGTAACGAAATTAATTAGAAAAGAACGGTTGAAGAGTAATAAGAAAAAACACAGCAATAAGATACAGACTTGCCTACGCCTAGTGTTAAAAACTTCTCATATTTGATCTGCTAGCAAATCACTACTAAGTACCTACTTAGATATAACATTTTGTATCAATGTATTGGGATGGTAGTTAATACTCGCTGCTGCGCAATAATCTTGTTGATCAGTAATAAAAACTTGTGTCAATAAGATCATCGTCAACTCTGAACTCGTAGATATCCGATAGCTCAGAACTGTCGACATCGCTGGAGATAAAATAATATTGCCTCCTCCGAGAACACAGTACGAATCACGATGACTTTTGACCAATTGTAAAAGCAAATATGTGTCGGTAACATCAAGCTATGACATAATATGCACTAACACACCGACACAAAACAAGTTACATCACATTTAATTTTATAATGGGAGTAAGAGTGACACCGGAACCAAATCAATTGACAATCGAATCGGACAGTACAGTGAATGTAAAAATTGGAAATCAATTGAGACAAATAGTCGCACTCGTGTGTGTATCGAGAGCATCTCGTCATACTTTCGATAATATTCGTTGGAAGGTATAGATAAGCAACTACTGAAATAGTAGCAAAAGACGTAAATATAAGGATATGCACGATTTTCCGAGAGAGGCGAGAGAGGTAGATCATATAGGATTTGGACTCTGGAAGTAACGATATAGATACGCAAACATGGCCAATAAAACTCGTAGTAAATTTTCAATATAAAACTTTAACTTTGACGTCTCACGTGTGAAGTAGACCTTTGTCATCAACCGAGCACAAATACAGACAAGCAGCAATTTTTTTATGTCGGAAAATCCTCATGGAAAACCCTCCGTCTAGGGAGAACGGAGAGTTATGTCCGACTTCTACAGAATAATACCCCACGGTTCCTTCCGCTGTCAGGGGCCCGAAAAATAGCCGCATCCGCCACTGACCCTTTCGTCAACCTGAGGATCGAACCCAGGATTACAGGTTCAGCTGATGCCCTCACAACCACTAGATCATCAACGAGCAGTTCAGAGAGCATTAGAGGCCTTTTAAAGTAAATGTGGATTACCTTCTGCGTGCGAATCTTGTCGTCAAGCCGCAGTTCGGTAGGCAGAAACTGCTGCTCCCAGGGGCGCGGGTCGTGGTGCCCGTTGGTGCCGCGCGGGCACCCGGCCCCCTCCGCACGGTGCCCGTTCACTCGCCCGTTCAGCGCGCGCTGTGACTCCACCGCCGTAGACATTATGAGTTGCTCTTATTTAGGGATCTGAGGACAAAGCCACAAACTCAATATTTAAAACAGAAAAGTAGACTGATAAGATTTAAAGCTCCCTCTCTCCTATTTTGCAGTGCCCGGCAGGATGGTGTTCCCTTGTTTCGCAAACAGAAATTTCATAGAATTTCGTTTCGCAGAAAATGTTTCATATAATATTAGGTCCTTGTATTTTTATTTCGAATATTATTGTTTTAACGACTATTTACTTGAATGAAACATATTTCACATAAACACAATTCAATGAATTTTATAATCAATTTTTTCTATTTCACAAATTTTTCAAACAGTAGAATTATTTTTTAACGAATAGTGTTTGTCCGAAAATCATTATCCATAACACGTTTGGTATAAGCCTCAGTAACCATAATGTTCAAAAATTCGAAGTTTTGTTTTATATAATCTCAATCTTTACTTCTAAAACTATTTTGTCATAATATTGAGTAGGTACTATAATAAGTTAATCATATTATCTATATAAATAAAAATCAATTGCTGTTCATTAGTCTCGCTAAAACTCGAGAACGGCTCGACCGATCCGGATACTTAATTCTTTTTTTGTTGTGTTCGTTATTCTCAGGGGAAGGTTTGTACGTAAGGTAGGTGTAGGTAGGGTAGGTAGGTAGGTAGGTATGTATTTATGTAGGTATGTATGTATGTATGTAGGTAGATATGTAGGTAGGGTAGGGTAGGTAGGGTAGGTGCGTAGGGTAGGTAGGGTAGGTAGGGTAGGTAGGGTAGTAGGTAGGGTAGGTAGGTAAGTAAGGTAGGTACTTAGTGCTACCCGTGCGAAGCCGGGGCGGGCAGCTGTATATAAAAATCAATTGCTGTTCGTTTGTCTCGCTAAAACTCGAGAACGGCTGAACGGATTTATCTTATCTTGGTCTTGAAATGTTCGTAGAGGTCTAAGGAAGGTTTAAAAGTAGAAAATAAAGTAGTAAATGGTTTAATTGAAATAAATGCTTTGAGTTTGAGTTTAATAGGATTTCAAATAGCTATAACTAACAAAAAGTACTGGGATTGCATGAATTCACGTTTAGATTATTTTAAGTAGTTACATAAAAAAACAAAAACAATTGCTATCTATAAATAATAAAAATCAATAGTCGCATGTATGAAAAACAGATCATCACTAGAGAATGGCTCGACCGATTTAGCTGACCTTTTTTGTTGTATTCGTATCTGGACAAGGTTTGTATGAAATTTTTTTTTTGATAATGCACCGGAAACCCCGCTATGCCGGGCACGAACAGGGTAGGTAGGTAGGGTAGGTGAAATGAAATGAAATTGTTTATTCCGTAAATAGGATATTGGAATCACTTTTACACGTCATATTATAAAATATTAAAAATAAGCTAGATGAAGTCGGCGTTTCCTATCTGACTACTCTGAGAAGAAAGGCCGAAACTAACGCAGAGGTCGCAGTCTCTTTTAAAGTCCAGACATAATCTTGGTCAGACCATATGAGGACCATGTAGATTAGCGTCTGAAATGGTCTTTTGAGGAAAGAACCACAACGATTTGAGTGGACCTGTCCAGTCAGTGCAAGTATTTGTCAGTAATAGTGGAGCTCAACTCAGAACCGACTCGACGAACAATACCAAAGAAAGGACATTTGGGTAGGTCGCATAAAATACTCAAATTTCCAGACCATCGTTAAACATAACTTAGAACGAAAAAAAAAAAAACCACGTAGTCCTCACATTTACAATAATTAAAATAATACAATACTTTACAAAGTATTCATGTCATTTTGTATGTAATATTGTAGTAGGTAGGTAGGGTAGGTAGGTAGGGTAGGTAGGTAGGGTAGGTAGGTAGGGTAGGTAGGTAGGGTAGGTAGGTAGGGTAGGTAGGTAGGGTAGGTAGGTAGGGTAGGTAGGTAGGGTAGGTAGGTAGGGTAGGTAGGTAGGGTAGGTAGGTAGGGTAGGTAGGTAGGGTAGGTAGGTAGGGTAGGTAGGTAGGGTAGGTAGGTAGGGTAGGTAGGTAGGGTAGGTAGGTAGGGTAGGTAGGTAGGGTAGGTAGGTAGGGTAGGTAGGTAGGGTAGGTAGGTAGGGTAGGTAGGTAGGGTAGGTAGGTAGGGTAGGTAGGTAGGGTAGGTAGGTAGGGTAGGTAGGTAGGGTAGGTAGGTAGGGTAGGTAGGTAGGGTAGGTAGGTAGGGTAGGTAGGTAGGGTAGGTAGGTAGGGTAGGTAGGTAGGGTAGGTAGGTAGGGTAGGTAGGTAGGGTAGGTAGGTAGGGTAGGTAGGTAGGGTAGGTAGGTAGGGTAGGTAGGTAGGGTAGGTAGGTAGGGTAGGTAGGTAGGGTAGGTAGGTAGGGTAGGTAGGTAGGGTAGGTAGGTAGGGTAGGTAGGTAGGGTAGGTAGGTAGGGTAGGTAGGTAGGGTAGGTAGGTAGGGTAGGTAGGTAGGGTAGGTAGGTAGGGTAGGTAGGTAGGGTAGGTAGGTAGGGTAGGTAGGTAGGGTAGGTAGGTAGGGTAGGTAGGTAGGGTAGGTAGGTAGGGTAGGTAGGTAGGGTAGGTAGGTAGGGTAGGTAGGTAGGGTAGGTAGGTAGGGTAGGTAGGTAGGGTAGGTAGGTAGGGTAGGTAGGTAGGGTAGGTAGGTAGGGTAGGTAGGTAGGGTAGGTAGGTAGGGTAGGTAGGTAGGGTAGGTAGGTAGGGTAGGTAGGTAGGGTAGGTAGGTAGGGTAGGTAGGTAGGGTAGGTAGGTAGGGTAGGTAGGTAGGGTAGGTAGGTAGGGTAGGTAGGTAGGGTAGGTAGGTAGGGTAGGTAGGTAGGGTAGGTAGGTAGGGTAGGTAGGTAGGGTAGGTAGGTAGGGTAGGTAGGTAGGGTAGGTAGGTAGGGTAGGTAGGTAGGGTAGGTAGGTAGGGTAGGTAGGTAAAGTAGGTAGGTAGGGTAGGTAGGTAGGGTAGGTAGGTAGGGTAGGTAGGTAGGGTAGGTAGGTAGGGTAGGTAGGTAGGGTAGGTAGGTAGGGTAGGTAGGTAGGGTAGGTAGGTAGGGTAGGTAGGTAAAGTAGGGTAGGTAGGGTAGGTAGATAGGGTAGAGTAGGGTAGGTAGGGTAGGGTAAGTAGGTAGGTAGGGTAGGGTAAGTAGGTAGGTAGGTAGGGTAGGGTAGGTAGGTAGGGTAGGTAGGTAGGGTAGGTAGGTAGGGTAGGTACTTAGTGCTACCCGTGCGAAGTCGGGGCGGGGTAGCTAGTTCATTATAAAGTCATATTATTATGTCCTAAGTATTGTATTAAATAATATGTATTATTCCGAATGTTCATTGTTAGTCCTAAAACATTTGCTTAAAATTAGGTTTTAGTGACATAAACGAATCGCTGTAAATCCGACTCCACATAATCTTGTATGCCCGCCCTACCCCTACAGTGTAATTTAAAATCGCGTAGGGGCGAGGCGGCCCCCGAGTTGATGAGCAGGTTGTTATAACACTCGCCGCCGCGACTGAAGCTGCGGTGGTGAGCGTTAAACCATCTGCGACGATAAGCTCGCGTGGGACCGCCGCACTGTGGGAAAGCCCCATACAAAGCCGTCTCAAAACTGTTTTACGTGAAAGTCGTTGTAATGGAATAAAATTTATAAATTAATATAGTCTAATAAATAAGCTTTCTTGTTGTAATTTTTTTATTTAACATAATGTATATAAATAGGCATCAAAGTTAACGTTTAAGTTTTTAGATTAAGCACCTCCTGTACAAATCAACATTTGTGATGAGAAATTAAATAAATAACTTATTATTATTATTACTCATGTTCAATATAACGTAATTTAAACGCAACACGTTACTACAATTCAATGCCACATTATTCAAAAGTTTTTGATGTAAATATTATTATACAGTTTTGGAATGCTTATAATATCCTCATAACGTTTAGTAATTAATATTACGAGTATATACATTGGTTTAATAAAATAAATTAACCAATATAGTTTAAGATGGTAAATTTTTAGTGTATTTTTTTTTTAACGATACTTTTTCCCTTTACCGCTGCTTGCCGCTGTCGAGATATTTGTTGTATTAAGATCTTTATACATTAGTATATGCAAGGAGAAAATAAAAATTTGCGCATACTTGCGCTTTTTCATACACGGGATCAAAACATATTGCGAGATAAAATAATATATTTTTTTCAATTTCGTTTTATTTCCCATAAAATTATTTTTTATCTATTAAGGTCAAATTCAAAACAGGTTGGTTATGGGAAGAGTGCAAATGATCAGTTTCTTATCTTTTTGCACATAGCACTATTTCATTGGCCAATAAAAGCAAGACGAACCCTAAAACATTCACAGTTGTTGGTCAGATATTCAGTTGCCCTAAGAAGCAGTTACTACTTATTTTCAAATATTCGCAGAAATTGACTGATTTGAAAAATGGGTGAATTTTTTTTTTTTTTTTTTGATCGAGACGTGTAGTTTATTTTATTATTATTTATATATACATACATAAAAAAAATTTAACACTATAAGCTATTTACAGATCTACCAAAAATATAATACATTCGAGTTTGCTAAATAAAAATAACAAAATACAGATTATATACATAAAGAAAGGGCTCATAGGGCGTCAAAAAACTCTTGAATGGGTGAATTTGTTTGTAACAAACGAGAGTTGTGCAATTATTTGATAAATGGGCATAATGTAGAAAACTACTTACAAGAAAATTTCAATTTATCACCAGAGGATATGTCTACTGTGGTCTCCTACATTCAAAGAAACTTGGTGTCTAAATGTAACGAACGCTGGAGAAATGCATCTCGAAGAAAAGAACGCTTTGAAATTAAAAATGTCAACTGGTTAGACGGTCAATTTCGTGTTCCACTGGAGTGTCGAGTAACGGTTAATGACCCTAATACGTCTGGAAGTAGTGGTGGCAGACCTTCGAAACCATACGAAGCATCTTCAGAAAAAAACAAAGAAACGAAAAAACATGGAATTGATACAAGAGTACGGATTGGACTGTGTGCTCAATGCATATGCTCAGGAATTACGGTCTATGGGTGAGACGGAGGAGGCCTCTATCGTTAATATTATTTATATATACGAACTGCATCAAGAAATGATAAGAAAAAAATGCTTAAATACGTAACTGAGAACCCTGAAGACGTTACACCTTTTACAAAGGAAGAAGCACTACGGACATTTATTGACTTAGACCTTAACTGACAAAGAACAGTATGGAAAACTTCGACTTTGTTTGGCGGATAAAAACTGCTCAGTATTTCCTTCTTATCCAACTTTACTCGAAGCGAAGAAGATGTGTTACCCACCAGATTCGAGCATAACCATTACTAACATAAGTGCAAAAGTCAATTTGCAAGACTTGTTGGATCATACTGTGGCACGTATATTACTAATTGGTTCAGTTTACAAAAGTGGTTTAAGAAAGTTGAAACTATTCTGTAAATGGGGTTGTGACGGGTCATCTGGGCAGAGTGAATACAAGCAAGTTTTGCCCGAAGAAAGCGATTTTATTACCGACTTCAAAAAAGGAGGAGGTACTATGTTCGGGATGATTGTTTTTTTTTTTTTTTTTTTTTTTTTTTATGTATGTTCACCGATTACTCCGCCGTTTGTGAACCGATTTAAAAAATTATTTTTTTGTTCAAAAGCTTATACTTCTGAGGTGGTCCCATTGTCACCAAGTCAGGATCTGATGATGGGATCCTAGAGAAATCGAGGGGAACTTTCAAAAATCGTAAGGGCAACTAGTGCATTCCTTAATTTATTCATTAAGTATTTTACAGCACTACAATTTTATGAAGGCCTGGAGTTGATCTGATGATGGAGCCGAAAGACAGTCAAGGGAACTCCTCAATGGTTTACAGCAGATACCTCGTGTTTGGGCTTGATTAATTTGTATTGATAAAAACTTTACACTTTGATGGGTTCTGACTGTCGTTAGGGGTCTGATGATGAAGACGAAAGACAGTCGAGGGAACTCCTCAGTGGTTTACAGCAGATATCTTGTGTTTGGGCTTGATTAATTTGTATTGATAAGAACCTTACACTTGGTTGGGTTGTGACTGTCGTTAAGGGTCTGATGATGAAAACGAAGGACGATTAACGGAACTCCTCAACGGTTCACAGTAATTACCTTGTGTTTGGACTTAATTCATTTATATTGATAAGAACTTTGCAACCATATAGGTTGTAAGTGACATTACAGATCTGATTATGGTCACCTTATAATATGATGATGAGGGGAACTATACAGTGTAAGCAAATGTATAGTGTTCACCCTTATATTCTTGAGAAGGCACGGGAGTCTCATTAGCCAGCCGGTTTCGTATAACATCTAAACGATACTTGCGCTGTTCAGACGACTCGCCACTTAATCGTTTTTGAATAAGATTGAGTCAGCAGATCTTATCATTTATCATTTGGCGACTCCTGTGACAAATGAGAATGCATGTAATTTCTCATCTGAGATAACCTAGCATGACAAGCTAACGGTGATTCTTGGGAACCGGACATAGCACTCCGTTTGCGATTCTTAGATAGGCGATCTTATTCAGCAGTATTAGTCTCTTTAATTCTGTTTTTCTTCATGCGGGTGGCTCCTTTAGTTGGTCTACCCATGATTACAAAAATCAAATTACACAAAAAATGGAAAAATAATAAAACTTTTAAAAAAAAATTGACCGACTTCAAAAAAAACAAAACAAAAAAGGACTACTGTACTAAAAACCAAAAGACAAAAAGTACTTCTTTAATAATAAGAGAAAAATAAAAAAATTAAAAAATAACTTTAATTTCGGAAGTCGGTGGCCAAAAACTAAAATTAAAAGCAAAGACACCGACTTCCGAAATTAAAGTTATTTTTTAATTTTTTTATTTTTCTCTTATTATTAAAGAAGTACTTTTTGTCTTTTGGTTTTTTATCAGATGCAAACCTTTTTATAGCTTCACTTGTACCCATTAGACTCATAGATGAGACAACTAATACTGTTGTTTGGAAGAATGAAACTTGCTCATCTGTAAGATATTGCAGACCTATATTGTTAGAATTTGCCAAAGAAACTCCCGAAAAAACCACGTCTGTTGTGGCTGATATCAACAATCAAAAAAAAAATCTGTCTCCTTCCCTGATAAATAAGGTGAGGTTATCGAAATTATTCATGACCTATTTTTGACCATGATTGATGGTAAAGTGGCACAAGTTTTAACTGAAACTCGTTCAAGCGCTTCTTATACAGTTTGTGGTGCTACTCCTCGGGAAATGAATAACTTAGAGGCAGTTAGGACACGAGATGTGAACGAAAATTCATTTCAATACGGACTGTCAACATTACATGCTTGGATTAGGAGTATGGAGATGATCTTACACATTTCCTATAACTTCTTTTGAAAAGTGGTCAGCTACTACACCCGAAAATAAAAAAAACAAAGGCGAAAAGAAAAAACTGGTGCAAAAGCGGTTTAGGGAAGAAATGGGACTGCATGTCGATAAACCTCGACAAGGGACTGGAAATAGTAATGACGGAAACACAGCTCGGACATTTTTTCAGAATCACTCTTGCTCTGCAGACATTACAGGAGTAGACGTAGAACTTATAAAACGAATGTACATAATACTACAAACTATGTCATCTGGAATGGCTATTGATTCGAAAAAGTTCGGTGAATACGCATATAGTACAGTCCAACTGTACATAAATAATTATAATTGGTATTATATGCCTTCTTCCGTGCATAAAATACTTATTCACGGCGAAAAAATAATTGAGTACTATGCTATTTTACCTATCGGACAATTGTCCGAAGACGCGCAAGAATCCCGAAATAAGGATTACAAAAAATTTTGGCTTCATCATTCTAGAAAGTGTTCAAGAGCGGCTACCAATGAAGATGTGTTCCATACCTTATTGTACATTTCTGATCCATATATATCAAGTTTGAGAAATACCTCAGAAACAATATCGAAAGAACTTTTAGATGAAGCCAAGGCCCTTCTTGCCGTCAATGAAAATCTGTAGGAGCTTGCTGAATTGTGTACATATTTTGTTTTTTTTGTTTTCTCGTTTGGTACTATGTATATTCCGTTTTATGTAAATTAAACAAACATGTTTTGTATTTTTTTCTTATAAAATGCATGTATTTTTCTTAAGTTTAATTTTATAATTAATTGTTAAATAAAATTTTCAAAATCAAAATTATTAATATTAAACTTTATACATCCAAGTACATATGTGCAAAATTACAGCTCATTTAGTTTTGAAACAACTGAGATACAGAGTTTTGAGACGAAACATACGCGATTTTCCCACTGTGCGCCGGAGCCCCGCAGCGCCGGAGCCGTGACAGAAACCATGTCTGCTGCATATTGCATGCTCGCTTGTATGCTGCATGTTTCCTTGAATGCTGCATGCTTGCTTGCATGCTTGCTTGTATGCTGCATTCTTGCTTCATGCATGGTGAATGCTTGTATGCATGCTTCTTACAAGGAAAAAAAACCATATGTTCACAATAAACTGTTTTTAATTTAATTATCATTATTAAATCATATTTTTATAATAATCTAGTAATATAATTATTAGGGCACTCCGACTAATTAGGTTAGGTTAGGTTAGAACTGTGAGCAACTACGCGCGAGCCGGGCGATCTAACGCGAGCGGTGCCGCGGTAGCGGTCGGCGAGCGCTACGTCGAAATTTGTCGCAGTATCAAAATAAAATTAGGGCACTCCGACCAATAAGGTTAGGTTAGGTTATTTTATAAGACGGTAAAAAAAAAAAAAAAAAATTAAAAAATAATATTAATAATTGTCATCAAAGAGACTTCATGCCAAAATGCCAACAAAAACTATTCGGTACAATTTTGAGAATTATACTTTTATTAATTTTTTCAATAATTAAAACATAATAAAAAAAATAAAAATAAAAAAGTTATTTTATTACCTTCAGTTGTACAAAAACTCTTATCTAAACACAATGCAGCGTTACAACTAGGGGAAAGAGTGTATTCGATGAACTCTGGCACCCAAGGTAAGATTTAACTTGTGTTTAGGGTGCCAGCGTCCTCGCCAATAATTTGAACATATCAGTAGTTGTAGGACGAGCACAGTATATTAATTATTAAGATAGCTACTTACTAGTAAATGCATTATAATGATGTAGCCTACTAAAGTACCTATGAAGGGGTATGTGTTGTGTATTGTGTGCTGTGTATGTATTTCGAGAGAGGTAAATATGGTCAAAGCTTGAGATTATGTGAGTCTGTATATATATAATTAAGATTATATAACTTTATTCAACTAATTAGATTAAGCGATTTATATATGTAGTAAGTCTTCGGTCTTATCGTAACTTAGTGTCAGTAGCCACTTTGTGACCCCAGACTTACATCTATTTAGGCACATGGGAGCAATGGTGCATAGTTTGTTTATTTTGTTATATAAATGGTTGGACAGAATATCATAATGACGCTGAGCAAGGGCCGCTCTACATCCACGAGTTGAGCACACCTCGAAGTATCTACGCTTTATAGCAGCATTCGGCTTGAATACCACAGAGGGATGCTTGCGGAGAATAGTGCCAAGAATAAAGAGCTGTCTCACCGTGAGGACCTGACATTCGGTGTAGAGAGCCGAGGTGGGATATCTAAAAGGCTTCGAGGTCATAACCTTGAGGGCAGCTCTCTGTGCTCGTTCCAGAGGCAGTAGGGTTGTCTTGAGAGCCCCACCCCACACCGTGATGCAGTAGTTTATTATGCTTTGACATAGGGCATAATAAACTGTTTTTATGGTAGGGAAGCCCGCGGAGTGCCTTAGTTTAAAAAAAAAAAATATACACTTGCGGACTCGCGCTATGAGATTGCGAAGGTGAGGTTTCCAGCTCAAAGAGCTATCTACATAGACTCCGAGATACTTAACAGACTCACACCTTGTGAGTTGAGGACAGTCGCATTGTGAAGTTGATAAACCAGGTGAGCAAGTATGAGCTCTAAGCGCCATTGAATGTGGTGGAGGGAGGTTGGTGGATAGTAAGGAGAAAGGTAAATAAACTGTTTTCTTAAGATTTAAGGTTAAGATGTTATTTGATAGCCATTTCATCACTGAGTTTAGAGCAAGTTCCGCGTATTTTACTGTTTCAGGCCAGTCACTACCGTGGAGAAGCAAAGCCGTATCATCTGCGTAAGTATAAATTGAGCAGTGCGTTAGTGACATTTTGCATAAGTTATTGATGTAGATAACGAACAGGGTAGGACCCAATATTGAGCCCTGAGGAACGCCGAAACTCAATGATTTGATGTCACTTATAACGTCATTTATTTTGACGCACAACATTAAAACATTGAATATTATAAGTCTGTTTTTTTGCTCACAAGTGTGTTGAAAAGCGTCGTATGAAACTGGCTCGCGCGATAAGGGAGCCGAGTGTGTGACCAACACAGCACGCACTCGTATCGTAATGCACTATTTCACTATAATTTACGTACCTAAAAAAATTACTATAGGCAAACCAGGGGCGTTTTATAGTAAACATTTTTTTTTGTAAAATCTTTACTTAATTTGCTTATTCATAACAATATCTTGCGTTTATTAAATTTTGAATATAGGCTGTTTAGCGGGTTTACCAGTGCCTTTATTTACACCTGCGTAAGAACAAAATCAGCGCGCCATTTTCCATAAATATTGTTATCGTTTTCGTTGTGTGGTTAATTATTACACATTTAAAATGTCGATTTCACGCAGGGAAGAATAGCAATACGTAAATAATATTTTATAGATTTGTCCCCGCCATACGTTTACAAATTTTTTTTCTTATTCAAAACATAATTTTTTGTTTATTTTACAACAGGCTGTCTAGTGGTTTCGCCAGTGCCTTTATTTACACCTATGGAAAAACAAAACAGCGCGCCATTTTCCATAGAGTTGTTATTGTTTTCGTTTTGTGGTTAAAATATGTATTATCAAAAATACGAAATTTAAAGTATTGTCACCAACAGACTTAGAAAAGTTTTTAAACGAAGCTCCGGATAGTCAGTCCCTGGCAACAAAGGTCAGTTGAACTTTATAAATCTAAATGTGTCATCTCTATAATTACGTTATTGTTGCATGAGTTCTTACAACAAGTCTGTGTTTTTCCTCGCAAGTGTGTTGAAAAACGTCGTATGAAACGCGTGTGCACTGATCATTACACTCTCGGCTACCTTATCGAGCTCGCCTGCGGCTCGCGTTAATAATACCACCTCGACTGTAATATCCAATAGAGCACACTCGTATCACAATGTTTAATAACCCTGTTTTATTGCTTGATAAACATATTATATGGAATTTGTAAGTTTAGAGTTTATCGAAACAATAACAATTATTATACATCGTGTAACAAAACCCTGTCCGATCCGTGAGGATGTTGTTAAGAATCATACTGAGACTATTTATGTGGTTCTTTTTTGGAAAAAAAGGCCTTTTTTTTCAATCGGGAATTTTACCGGTTTATTACATAGGGTGCGGACGGCCGTCGTCTAGCGGGTGTTTACAAGTCATAACATATGACCTCAACGAAAAATTTGCTAAGTTATAATGAAATTGGGGTAATTTTAGTACTATAAATGTGAATTTCAAATTGCAATAACTTTTTTTTTCTGGTTATATTATTGCAGTACCTATGTGCCCCTTTCGGATCGGACAGGGCTTTTGTTACATGCTCTATAGTTAATTTTATTTCACACACTCTACACACAGTTAATGAAGTTAATCTTCACGATAACCTGCTAGTCGTATTTGACTCTGCGATACAAACAATCAAATTAATTATTGTGTTCACTCCAGATTCGCAAACTTTTCCATCTATCTAAATAGAATAAAAGATAAAAGTGACTAATTAATCATTATGTAGGTAACCGAGTTGTTTTTTGTCTACTAAAGTTATCGAGTGACTGGTGTTTTTATGGCGCTATGAATAATAATCAAATTATAGGGATGGTTATTGGTTAATTGACAGTAATGGATATAAATGTTTGGACCGAGATTAGCTAATTATGAATGTAAATTTTTTACCCGACTACGGCGAAGCAAAAATAAGGGTTATGATTTTGACTGGTATGTATGTATGTTCATGTGTTCCCTGATAACTTCTAAACTACTCATTATAATTTGAAAACGGAGATAAAGTTGGAAACGTCTTGGTCGTCCGTTGGTTATAGGGTATGTGACTTCACATTAAATTGAATATGACGCCCTCTAGAGGAAAAAAAGTCAAGAACCAAAGACTTTTTTTTTTATGATTCCATTTTGTATATTAAATGAGAGGGCGTAATAAGCACAAAACTCAATTCAAAGCATATACTTACTTACTATTAAATAAACCAATTATAATTTTCCAAACTGATTTTATTTTATTCGCTGCTGATGATTTTGTTGCTAATAAACAGGGCTTTAGGTATATTGTAGGAATTTCGTTGTTTTTTTGGAATATACTTATTGAAAGTTCCAGTGTTAATGTAAGGCTTAACGCCACACAGCTCGAACAGTCTTTCCCTACCTTTATCTTAATATCTCTAGTTGCCCAGTTACTAAAAATTAGTATGTATTATGTGGGGTCTACCACAGACAGACAAATTAAAAATCCGGAGTCACACGTGTTAGGGCATAAATCGAACAGATTACGTGTGACTCCGGATTTTTAATTTATCTGTCTTCGGTGTCTTGTTTATACCTTTTTAGTCGTAGTTGGATTTTTCGTTTTATAACTTTTTTTTTGGGTTTTATTATATGTATACTTAATATGTGTGTAGGTACAGACCCCCTTCAGGATTGTATGACGGTTTTGAAAAGGTAATGGATGAAGTGTTACACAAGATTAGCAACTCGAATAAGTCCATTATCATTTGCGGTGATTTTAATGTTAATTTGTTAGAAAATTCAGGTTCTTGTAGTAAAATAATAAGTTTGTTTCAGTCCTACAATCTTATAAACCTATTTTTGGAGCCCACACGAATAACCCCTACTAGTGCAACTTGCCTAGATAATATTTATACAGATGTTATACCAAGCTACAAAGAAATTATAAATTTACTAGATTCTGATCATTGCGGGCAAAGGGTTACTATCCCAATCCAAAACAACAAAGTGGCTAAAAAGGATATCACATTTAACCCCAAAACTGCAAGTCGCTTGGAAGTTTTTAAAGAAAAACAAATGAATAAATTACCAGTTTTGTCAAATCATGCTGATCCTAATCATCTATATGATGATTTTTTTAATTTATACTGTAAACAATTTAATTCCACCTTTATTCCCAAGACTATCTCGGTCAATAGTAACGCATCTTTCAGTGATTGGGCTACCATTGGTATTCATAAAGGTAGAACACGGCTTTATGAGCTGTACAGTGAAAGGACTTATGTAAACACTGCTGAATTTAATTTATAAGTTAAAAATTATTCAAAATTATTTAAAAAAGTTTGTTGTACGGCCAAGTCTCGTTATTTGAGTTCGAAGATTAAAAACAGTAATAATGTAATTAAAACGACTTGGAATATTATTAATAGTGAAACGGGAAGGTCTACTAACCGAAATACTGACTACAGCCTGTCTATTAATGACAACATAATAAAATCAGACTCACAAGTCGCCGAGGCCTTTGAGAATTTCTTTTCAGATATTCCCGTTTCAACTACTAAATCCCTAAACTCATCACCTTCTGTTGCTGAGTCTTTACTTAAGGAAAATGTTAATGTTTGCGATTCGGAATTCCATTTTGAACATATTACCTGTACAGACATAATTAAAACCTTTCACACTTTAAATGAGAAAAAGACTTCTGTAGAAGTTGCCAAGTCTATTATTGACATTGTAGCACCTACTTTAGCTCTTATTTTTAATAATTGTATCGACTGCGGGGAGTTTCCTGACCTTATGAAAAATAGTAAAATAATACCTTTATTTAAATCAGGTAGTACATCAGACCCCACCAATTATAGACCTATTTCAGTACTACCTACCTTTAGTAAAATTTTTGAGAAGTTAATTTTAGAGCAATTGCTAAGATTTTTTAATAGACATAAATTGTTACATAGTAAACAGTTCGGTTTCACTAGGGGTCGTTCAACTACTGATAAACTTGAACTTTTAGGACATATTTATAATGCATGGGAAGATAAATGCGATGCCTTGGGCATCTTTTGTGATTTGTCTAAGGCATTCGATTGCGTTCTTCATGAAACGTTAATCAGGAAACTCCGCCACTACGGAATCCGGAACACCGCTCTGGATCTTCTTACTTCATACTTAAGTAATAGGATTCAGAGCGTTGACGTTAATGGGAAAAGATCTCTCGGATCTATAGTAACAATGGGAGTCCCACAGGGCTCAATTCTTGGTCCTTTCTTGTTTCTTATTTATATTAATGACTTGCCTTACCTCATAAAGGATAATCATGAGATAGTGTTGTTTGCAGATGACACTTCGCTTTAGTTTAAACTTAAACGTCAGCAGCTGGTTACTGACGATGTAAATAGCGCGATCTCAAAAGTAGTTCACTAGTTTAATGTTAACAATTTACTTCTTAATGAAAAAAAACCCAAATGCATTAAGTTTACGCTACCTCACGTTAGGCAGGTGAAAACTAATGTGTTGATAAAGGGCGAAGAATTGAATCCCGAAGATAGCACAGTATTCTTGGGCTTAACTTTGGATGCTAAGCTTCAGTGGAGCCCACATATAGATAAATTGTCAAAAAAACTAAGCTCCGCAGCAGACGCTGTTAGAAAAATTCGTGATTTAACTGACATAGAGACAGCCCGTTTAGTGTACTTTAGCTATTTTCATAGTGTAATGTCGTACGGTATTCTGTTGTGGGGAAATGCCGCCGACATTCAGACTATCTTTGTTTTGCAGAAAAGAGCTGTTCGATCAATTTATAAATTAAGTCCGAGATACTCACTCAGAGAGAAATTTAAGGAGATAAATGTAAAGACTGTGCCTTCTCAGTATATTTTCGAAAATCTTTTATATGCCCACAAAAATATTAAATTGTTTAAAAAATACAGTGATATCCATAATATAAATACTAGGAACAAACACAAATTTGTTATACCTACAACAAGGCTCAAGAAAATAGGTGGCTCGTTCAGATGTCAATGTATACGCTTTTACAATAAGCTTCCAAGCCACGTACAAGATCTAAGCCTTAATAAATTTAAAACATTTATTAAACGTAAGTTGTGCCAAAAAGCGTATTATACCATTAAAGATTACATTGAGGACAAAAAGGCTTGGGATTGAGTTGCTCCAATTTCTCCAATTTTGTTATTTTTTAACTTATTGAATTTTGTTATTTTTAGCGACTTTTTATTTTATTATTAACATATACTTATACAGTGACATGAATATTTACTTTGTGAAGTATTATTTTAACTATTGTATTATTATTATTTTAACTATTGTGAATTTGACGACTATGTGGATCATATTTTTTATTTATCTGGCAGTTTGAGTACTATAGGCGGCCTACCCAAATGTCCTTTCTTTGGAACTGTTCGTCGAGTCCAAATTTAAGGAGCTCAAGCTCCTTAAATTTGGAGTTGAGCTGCACGATTATTGACAAATGCTTGCACTGACTGGACAGGTCCACTCAATCTGTGTGGTTCTTTCCTCAAAAGTCCATTTCAGACACCAATCTACATGGTCTTCACATGATCTGACCAAGATTATGTCTGGACTTTAAAAGAGACTGTAATTAAAAAACTACTGAATTTCGGTAGAACATTTGGTGGCTTAATTTGTTGCATTTTAACCCTACCATGACGTCCTGCAAGGAATACGTCGAGTTACCAGTAACCCTGTAGAATATTAAGCATTTTTAAATCGTTCCATTTATCGAATGTGTTTACAGAACCGACTAGAGTAACTCCAACTTCTGCTACTTGTATCAATAATGTCTTCTGTGATTGTGATTATTTAGATAAAGCCATCGTAAATTATTTTCCGTCTGATCATAGTGGACAAACGGTAACTTTTATGTTTAAAACACCTATGTAAAAAGTGTAAATACAATTTTGACCAATAACAACAGGCAAATTAAATACATAGATTCAGTCGTACCCTATTATTAAGTTGAATGCTCTGGGTCCGAATATGGACGATGAAAATAAATTGTATGAGGATTTCTTTTCAGTAGTGCACACTGAATTCAATAAAACTTTTGAAAAGAAAACAAAAAATATTTGCCCTAATTTTATTTTTACCCGACTACGGCGAAGAAAAAAGGAGGATTATGATTTTGACCGGTATGTATGTATGTATGTGAGGACTACACCCACTGCTGCCCTACAGGCAATGCTCGGACTGCCGCCTCTGCACCTCATTGTACGAGAGGAAGCGGCCCTGGCTGCTTTTAGGCTCCACATATCAGGAATCCTGACCAAAGACTCTAGAGTTAAGCATACACGCATAAAGGAGGATGCGGTCAAACGACAGCCAATGATGGCATCACCCTGCGACAAAGCCCCGAAGTCACAAAACTTTCAAAAGCACTACAGTATAGTACTCACCGAAGAATGGTGTGACTACTCAGGACCGGAAGAGATGAGAGTATACACCGACGGATCGAAGACCCACTCCGGCACAGGAGTCGGAGTCTTCTCATACGACCTCAACATCAATATATCCAGCCCGCTGGGAATGTTCAACACCGTCTATCAGGCAGAGTGTATGGGCATCATACAAGCGGCTTATGCCATAGAAGCCAGGAGAGTTACGGGCACCCATATACGGATACTCTCCGACAGCGCCTCAGTTCTCCAATCCTTACAGAAGAATTATTATATTACCTCGAAGCTTACACTAGAATGTCACAACGCACTAGAACGAGTAACGGTTTCCGGTTGCAACAAAGTGACGCTACAATGGATTAAAGGACACAGTGGATCACTGGGCAATGACGCAGCAGACGAGCTTGCTAGAAGAGCATCTAGCGCGTCGGTCTGCGGGCCCGAGCCCATCTTACCCATCCCGTTCAATCAAATACGTAGGTGGCTCCAGGTGTTCACCCATACCCAAGCAGAGAACTGGTGGTCCTCGGTACCGGGCTGCAGGTAGTCCAAGGAAGCTATGCCATCTCTGGATGGCAGGCTAACCAGGCGTTTGTTACGCCTGGACAGGAATAGCCTGCGTCTGGTGGCGGGGACCATCACAGGACACTGCTCGCTGAACAAACACTTCCACACAATAGGCATAACCGACAGTCCTCTATGCAGAGCGTGCATGGAGGCTGAGGAAACCGTCGCGCACGTGCTCTTTGATGCACGGGCGTCACCCAGACTAGAACCGAAACCCTCGGGTCACCCAGATCTTACACAGAGGTTCTGTACAAACCAGGAGATTTAGTTAACTACTGGAGGGAGGTGGGCTGGTTGGAATAACCCCCAACGGCCACCATGGTCCACGCACAATGGTCCACTTAAGGACTAAGTGCGGAAACCAAACCCATAACATAGAACATAGATGTATGTAAGTATGTTCATTGTTCACCTGTTCCCTCCTATCTTCTAAACCACTCATCACAATTTGACAAATGAGGTATCGTTGGAAGCGTCTTGATTGTCCGCTGGTTATAGGCTATGTGACGTCACATTAAATTAAAAATGGCGCCCTCCAGAAGACATAAAGTAAGGAACTAAAAAAAAAAAAACAAATACGGCAAACAGTCAACTAAAATGGTATAAACAAGACATCACAGACGGACAAATAAAAAATCCGGAGTCACAAGTAATCTGTTCGATTTAAGACTCCTGCAGATAGGCCCGATATCGCGGGCGCGACAAGAGTTGCATTGCCTGTCGCGCCCATGATATCGAGCATGAGGAAATGCCTCACTAAGAGGACACGTCATGTCATGGATGTGATGACTCTTCTTGCGAGATTGAGTGCTCACAAGTGTTTGCTGTGAAAGGTTTGTCTCGGCGGAACTAGTTATGTACCCACTAGCTCAAGTTACACGATTAAGTGCATCTTTCAATTTAGGTATCGCTCTACCATGTATTGTCCCTCTAGGGATAGGGCTCTAGGGGTTTAGAGTTTGCCGGCTCTTCTCCATGTAGATTTATGTGAAATAAAATAGTTTGATTTTGATTTTAGAACAAAGGTCTTCTCTCTTTTCCTACTTCTGTTCTTTGACATGCGGGCCAGTCCTTTCTTTTGGTAGCAGTATAACTCGGCTTGCCATATTCGCATTGATTTGCCGCGGGTGTTTAATGACTCGATAGTTCTTTTAGCCCACAGCTCATCTGTATAGGGCAGATACATCTGTCTATATACAGCAGATATAAATGATATATTAATCAGCACAGTTTTGACAGCGAGGGGAGCACCGGGCATTTAATGGGATATGTGCTCAGTCAGACTGTGCAGTACCCACACGTGTGTGCTTATGCATAATACACTTTATGCATAAGCATATGCCTTAACTAGGTTAGGAAACCTTGCAGCCTTATAAACATCCTCCTCATGGCTATAATAGATACATATATCTATAATAGATACATAATTATATCTATAATAGACACATATATCTATTATAGTCATGAGGAGGATGTTTATAAGGCTGCAAGGTTTCCTAACGTTACATGCTCTTATTGAGGGAGAAGAAGTGATCAACGAGGAATGTCGCAAGTAGTCGGGCACTTCCGTCGATGAGTCACACACACGAACACACAGACTGTACGGTGCACGGAAAGTGGATCATGTCGTTGATCATTCAATATACTTAGGTACAGTAATTCTTCGAAGCACATTAAGTACAGAAAAAATGGTCGCTATTTTATTGTGATGTCTAACGGCCAGTTTCTTCATCAAAAGTAACAGCCAAAGTAACAATCAACTGTTCTTCCGCGCTGTTGGATTTACAACCCTCGCCTCAGCGCCGAGCATTAAAAATACAACACATTCTACCAACTAAGTAGTGGCGTCCCGCGCCTCAGCATTAGGTTTACTTATAATATTAAGAAAATTATTTACTTATCCATTAATTATTATTATCACGCGTCGCTATCTCAAACGGCTCGTATCTGGTAAGTTGTTAAGGTTGGGATTAAACAATCCGTCGCGATACCAATGTGCCATTCACAATATTACCACAAATCACAAATACCTATTACTTACATTAATTTGCAAACAAACCTTTCACACGATTATAGATCTTAAGCGGTCGATATAAGGGATTCATAAGATTTTTTCGGATGTAAAACTGAGAGTTGGTAGAAATTTTTGTAAAATTCCAATTAAGTCAATCAGTCTGGATCTAATTCGCAGTGCCTGCGATTAGTGCGATAATATTCGCCGCACGGTTTTACGATAATCGTCAATAGTCGACACTGCGATAGATGCGCAGGTCGACGATGGAGCCAGTGATTTATAAAAACTAAAGTTATTACAATCGTAACTGAATAAATATTTGTTTTAATTATACAAACACTCTGATTTATCACAGTGCAGGTCTATCTAGTATCCGGTAGGATCCAGTATCCAGCAGTTACAAGTAAATAAACCATATCGTCTCAGCTCTTTAACAGTCAGTTTCTTCATCAAAAATAACAGCCAAAGTAACGTCAAATAGAAACAATATTAACCGTTTCTTTGACTTTTTGACGTTACTTTCGTTTATTCCCCGTGGTCCCTCCTGTAGTCCCTGACAGGGACCACGGGGGATAACGCGTTTCTTTACCCGTGGTCCCTTCGCGAAGTATAATGCTGCCAAATTAAAATGGTAGTCCCTCCCGTAGTCCCTGGAAGGTACCGTCCCTCTGAGAAATACAAGATCCGCCAACTGGACCATCTCATTTATATTACTTATTGGATACGCTCCACTGGGGATTTTGGCTGTTACTTTTGATGAAGAAAGTGACCGTAAGTGATGAGTCTGAGCAATGATAATATCATTGAGTCTGAGTGTCTATTTACTCCAGAAAAATCGTATTCAGCAATTCTTTAAACCAAATGTAGACTCTTTATTTGCGTAGGAAGAAGAGTAAGAGAGACGTGGACGTAGTCGTCGACGTCGCCCGGCAAGCAAGGCAAGGCATGGAGTGTCACCGTCTTCAAAGAAAGCATACATACACAGCAATACGTACATTACAGTGCGGAGATAGTGCTACAAGGATCTTTTGGCGCCTGAATAATATTCACAGGGGGGCGTTGTTGGTAAACAGTTGCGAAATAGTCACCAAAATTGTATTGAAAACAAGATGGCGTTGTTAATTTCGATTTTAGCCACGCGCCAAAAAATCCTATTAACGTTGTAGGTTTGTCTGACGCTACGCGCCGCGCCGCCGCCGCCGGCGCCCGATTCGGTGGCGATGGCGCGGCCGTGACGCTGCGGCGCGCCCACCGCCCACGAGACGCGACAACACACGCTGACGCCAACGTTTGACAAGCCCGCCAACCGCCCGGCGCGGCGCCCACGCCAATAGGTACTTTACTCCAGAGGGCATGCAAACGTAAACATGCCAATGTTTGTCACAAATCTTGGACGCCAACACTTTACTCGCGTAGTAAATGTAAACATACCAATTCAATGTTTGCTCAACGCACTGACGCTGTAGTCTGGGCACAGAGTAAAGAACTCATGTGGTCAGAGGGCCGCGACCGGTCGTAGCGTAGTATTTATAGTTGGTTAGAGATACGACTATGTGGGTTATTGATTTTTTTCCAATGGGCTACCTACATAATTGATTGGAAATTATAAGGTTTGTAAGAAAAATGGAACATACAAGCGAGTGACAGGACCTAAAATATTGTAGTGCGCCGAAGCATGCAACAAACGAATACCTACCTATAGGTACCTAACGTTATCAAAACTATCACTGATTACTCCTCGAGATGCATATACCTACCTATAATATTATTACGTAAACACCACCGAACGTTGCCACCCTACTCGATATTAGCCTCGAGTCATTGATTAAAGAAAAAACTTGTCATCTGGGCCACTGTTATAATTGAAAACAACATACCTACTTACACAGCATTGACCTGTCCCGCGGAATGTTGACTGGACTAAAAGTGACAGCCAGTAGCGGCGTTAGCGTAGGGCGCGGCTGGGCGATCGCCCAGGGCCCCTTTGTAGCCCATCGCTCATAGTTCGAGGTCTACTTACTCGTAAATTCCCTAAATGAAGCGAAAAAATCTTTATGTTGGCAACACTTGAATGTGTATAGTGTGGGTCTAGATCTTGGATCAACAATATCTCAATCTAGATTGACAAACTTAGCAACTTTGTCAATTGAAAACGAAATTGCTGAAAACATCGACTTTGATAACCTTATAAAACAGTTCGCTGATGTAAATGCCAGAAAAGTAAAATTTTATTTGTTTTTTTTCTTATAAACGGTTATTTATAAATGGTTATTTCATTATATCCTTCCCCTTTTTCGTATGGGTTTGAATTGCAGCTGGGGGGCGCCGTACTAATCTCACCCAAGGCGCTGGTAGTATTAAAACCGGCACTGGTGACAGCTTCTGAGATAAATATATTTTTAACTTGCCCCCGTTTGCTACAGTTACGACGCAATTATGAAAAGACGCAATATTTTATTGTTCCAGCACTCTCAAACTTATCACAGCTTCTGCAAACTTGGCCTTGGATGTTGGATGTTGGCAACACAATGCAAACGTTTGTAGAGGCCTGTTTAAATATATAAACATGTAAAAACTATTTATAATGACGTAGGTATCGCTCGTGCCGCATCGACATAATTATAAACTGATTCTACAGATTTTATAGTTTATAAGGTTTGGAAACTTCAATATATTAACCACCTAGACCACATGTGACCTTCCTACTTTATTTTCATAAATATTATTATAATTTTACAACTAGCCGATGGCCGCGGCTTCGCCCGCGTGGATGTCGGTTATTATATACTAAAACCTTCCTCGAGAACCACTCCATCGGTTGGAGTGAAAACAGCATGAAAATCGGTGCAGTCGTTTTTGAGTTTATCGCGAATAGACAGACAGACAGACGCAGCGGAGGACTTTGTTTTATATTATTTAGTGATCTAGGTACATAAAGCGAATACCATCAAAATAATTGATGTAAATGTTGCGTCAAGAGATGACCAATCCTTGACATCAAAAGTTACTAAAGTTGGTACATCCTTACTAATCCTTACTATCCTTACTTCCTTACTTATCCTTACTTAATATTATAAATGCGAAAGTAACTCTGTCTGTCTGTCTGTCGCGCTTTCACGCCAAAACTAATGAACCGATTTAAATGAAATTTGGTACACAGATAGTCTAGAGCCTGAGAAAGGACATAGGCTACTTTTTATCGACATACCACGCGGGCGAAGCCGCGGGCGGAAGCTAGGACTTAATAATGAAAAATCGTTGTTCTTGATATGAATGTAACATAAGTGACGTTGTCTGCTATCCTTGCTCTGAGTGCTTTCATGACTTGGCGGGGTGCACTGCCGTGCTCAAATGAAAAATAAAAAAGTTATATAAACTTAACCCAACTACGGCAAAAACTTCAATTAAAAAGGTATAAATATAACCTGATTTCCCCGGCCTACATCACAAGCAAACAAATTAAAAAGCCGAAGTCAAAAATCAAAATATTTTGTTTCACATAAACCTACATGGGCACTTATGAAACGTGTCACAAGTTAGGTGCACGGTTCCAATTGGTCGTTTCCTAAGGAGAAGAGCGGGCAAGAAACTCCACGGTTACTCTTTTAAAAATAATTGGCTTTTACAACGACAACTGTAAACTGTAACACGTAATCTGTTCTATCTGTGTGACTCCGGATTAAATTTGTCTGTGATGTAGGCCGGGGAAAATAGATTGGAACCCTGCACGAAATCCTCATAGCGATTTTATTTTATTATCGTGATTTTAACTTATCTCACATTTTCCAGGGCCGGTAAAAAAAAAACAAAAACACCATTTAGTGAATAAAAATTGAGGCGAAATAGTTAACAGGAAAATTTTGGTTATATTATGTAAAAAATTGGTAAAACTAATATATTATTTCAGAATTCAACATTCACCTCTACGGATTTTTTTAATTTTTTTTTTTAATGTTCTCCAATGATACAGCATTTTTTTTTGCATTACCTAATTGAATATTTTATAAGCCTACCAACAAAATTAAACATATTATTGTACTAGCGCAAGATAATATTTAAAAAAAATTGTAATAGCGGTTTAGGCAAAAATGTAACAGCGCAGCGCTAGAGCGGTTAAATCTGGGAGCACGGCACTGCCCCCGCCAAGTCGAGCAAAACAAACAAACAAAGGCGCAGCCGTATGAACCGTACCATCTTTTCTCGAAGCCATTCAGGACATTTTCGAGACCCTGTAACTTCGTTGCGGATAAAGCTAGAAGCCTGAATTTTCAGTGACCAAGAGAACTTAGTATAACTAGGTATATTACCAAATTACATTCAATATGAACCTATAGCTTATGAACTATTGCAGGTTCTTGGATGGCAAAGTAATTATATTTATTAAAGAAATAAAGATAACAAATAAATAGGTAGGCACTTGATAAATTAACAGACTTGGTTTTACATCATCTCACATCTTTTTGCGGTAGAAGAACTGCGTTGCGAGGCTTGCATTTTTTTACATTTTGTGTTTTTGATGGGATTTAGTTTAACCTTTATTTATAGGCTCTATTTCACTTAATTTATACAATTTGCTTAGGATGTACGTAGTAATATTAAGTTTGTGCAGACACAAACCTCAGGCACTGCATAGGTAGGTAAGTTATTTAAATTAGTTATTATTTGTGTTAATTTATATGTTATACATGCACCTCTTAAGTAAATATAATGTAAGCGAAGTCACTTCACTCGATGCGTTATGTATAATGAATGGCCTACCGTTGACTGAGTCCGTCTCGAATCCGTATAATAAACGAATATTTTGTCTTTCATTACTCGCCAGTAAGTACCTACATTGCAGAAACGAATTCAGCAATTTATTTTTTCATGATTTTCTTCTTCTACGTTGGTCTGTAAGTTGTTAAACTAAATAAATAAACCGACTGATAACCGTAAATGTTTCAGTAGTTTGTCACAAAAACATTCCAACTGACATTTTTAATGATACAATTAAATCATTGTTAGTACAACGCTGACCTTGCAGTAGGTAGGCTTGCAGGTACTTAGGTACACTACCTACTTTATTTTATAAGTGTCAAACATTTTATCATATTCATGAGTCGAATAATTAATGCGTTTAACTATCTGTCGCACGTCAGCGAGCCACTAGCAAAGGCCTTTTATTTGCACTATAAACTAATATCAGACAGTATACCAGGATCAATTCGAAACCAGGAGCATGTGACTCACTGGGACGGAACTCGTACTCAACGCGCGCGCGATGTTACGTAAGTTTCGTATAATACGGTAGTTTATAGCGGCATACCGCGCGGGCGCAGGTTATCGCGCGACCCGCGAAACCGCCACACTGTCACGGTCACTGGATCGCTCAGGATTCGTCTGCCGTATACCAGATTCACCAGACTGTCTACAATCATTCAGCAATTTTCCACCTAACATTAACTTTGTCCGATTGCACGTGTGGCAGGGGTCAAAAATAATAATGATTGTACACGTACTTAGTTCATAAATACTAACACTTAGTTGATAAGTTTGCTTGTATACTAACCAGTGGACGAATGTTGTCAAATTAAATAACATTTTTTATTTTTTTTATTACCTATCTCGGGACTAAAGGGTTCCGGATCTTTTGGAAGGCGTACGAGGGACTGAAGCCAACTCGCAGAGGCCCCTTAGACAATTTTAAATGGGATGAGGCACCAACCGACGATTATCCCTGTATACGCTATGAAAATACACCCAAGGACAACCCCCGGATGGTGTAGGGCTATTGCAGAACATGGAAACAAAACATATTGGGCTATGGGTTTGGGTGGCTATAGTGGACTGGTTACCTAAAACTATTGAAGGACTATGTACCCTGCCTGATCAATGTTTTATATATATGTACACGGATAATATGGCAGGGAGTGACTTGCACACTCAATAATGGGCCCCCGAAAACGATCGCTAGCACATAGTGACGTAGCGACAAGGAGACAACACTTCCTGAGGTGCTTGAGAGGAGTGGATAGGTATTCCACGGCTATCAGGACAATCCCGGAAGTACGGTCAAGGTCCCTACCAGCATCTTACTGGAATACTTCCTTCCTCCGAGCACGTTTGCTCTAGCGAATCTCCACTCAAGCCGGCCAATCAAGGCAAGAATGAGGTGGGAGCTCTGTTCCTCATCAGTGTTCACTCTAGCCGGTCAATAAAGGCAAGCCAGAGATGAGGAGCGCGACTTCTCCCGGGAGGTAGGGTCCGTAGGGTCACTACTGCCCAACAGCTCGCCACATGCTGCCCTGCGGGTTTTTGTATCTCTCTTGGTCTGGCTCCTCACCTTAGACCCGTTCCGGCAAAGTAAACTAACTCTACCGGCACAGACCTAGAGTTCGGAGCGCGCAAGCCCCACCACGACGTCAACGTAGAGATACGGCGGTGGGGTTATTATTATTATTATTAAGAACCTATCAAATAATGTGTTATCAGAGTATTTTGTGTTTTTAGAAGATAACAAACAAGAATAAATTACACTATTATTATGTTGTTATTTGGATTGTTCTAAAAAAAGTGTCTCTGTAACCTGTTAGCCAGTTTTTTGTGGAAATGTGTGATTTTTTTAATGCTATCAAATAAACTCTGTACATTATTTTACTTAAAGAGACTTTTCACATTGAGGCCGAGTAATAATAAGAAAAATTATGATAATGAATCTAGAGCTACACGACCGAAATCAGCCGTACCAGCTTGGCAGTGCAGAATTGAACATCGTATTGGTGGTGCCAGAGCGCTCATCGGCAAACTAATCTGCTTTAGGGAGGGCAATTCTCATCCTAGAGTGATGCGCTTTTTGAGGCGGGCGTTCTCAGGTACTGATATCAGCCCTGAGGACTATATAACCCGTGTCGCAGAGCGCATAGACTTCCTGAAGCAGAAAGTGTATGCCTGGGCAAACCGTATTCGAAGGTATAAGCGGCGAGTAGACCGATACATTCAGAACCGCACCTTCCAGAGTGATGAAAGGTGGGTATATAGGACTTGGGAGCAACCGGACCAAGGTGTGGCTGACACGCGCCTGCCGGATGATGATGCCATGTGCTCTTTCTGGCGCAGTATCTGGTCGGTGCCTGTCAGTCACACTGAAGGGGACTGGACTCGGGAAGTCGAGCGAGCCTGCGATCCAATACCAGAAATGGGGGCTATTACCATCTGCCCCCAAGATGTAGCTCGAGCAGTCCGCTCGTTGCCTAACTGGAAGTCTCCAGGGCCGGACGGGCTGCACAACTTCTGGATAAAATGGTTCATAAGGTCGCACGCTCGCTTGGCGGCTCAGTACCAGACTGCATTGGGTTCTGGTTTGCTACCCCAGTTCTTAACTACAGGAATTACCCACCAGCTCCACAAAACTGGTAGCACCGCAGAACCCAAAAAGTATAGGCCGATCACATGTTTACCGACGGTCTATAAAGTTCTTACATCCATTTTGAGAGCTAAAATTAACAAACATATCGACACGAACTCCATCATGTCTGCCTCACAAAATGGATGTAGGAACGGGTCCCGCGGTACTAAGGAGCTACTCCTCATTGATATGGCCATTAGCCAACAGGTTCGTCGTTCCCGAAAGGATTTGTCGACATGTTGGATAGATTATAAGAAGGCCTATGACTCGGTGCCACATACATGGCTCATGAGGGTGCTGGAGTTGTATAAAGTAGATGCATCTCTGCGCACCTTCCTGATGTCGTGTATGTGGCAATGGAGGACAGTCCTTCGCTATCCAGGATGTCGAAATATCCAGAGGAATAGTGAGCCGATAAGGATCGAGCGAGGCATATTTCAGGGCGATAGTCTGAGTCCAGTTTGGTTCTGCTTGGCCCTGAATCCGCTAAGCACACTGCTGGAGGACTCAGGTCTAGGCTATCGGTTGAGGAGAGATGGACAGGTTATATCTCACCTCCTCTACATGGATGACCTAAAACTCTTTGCCCCCAACAATTCACAACTGATGGAGCTACTGAAAGTAACTGAAACTTTCAGTAGAGCCATCAGGATGGAATTTGGTGTGGACAAATGTGCGGTCATGCATGTAAAGCGAGGGGAGATTGTGGAATCCGTGGGAACCCAACTCTCGGATTCCATATACCTAAGAGTCCTCTCCGCATCCGAAACCTATAAGTATTTGGGTATATCGGAAGCGTTTGGCATCAATGTTACTGACATGAAGCAATCATTGAAGGAGCGCTTCTTTGGCCGCCTGAAGAAAGTATTGAATAGTCTTCTATCGGGCGGGAACAAGGTGCGCGCCTTCAACGGCTGGGTCATGCCGGTTTTGATGTACTCTTTCGGCATACTCAAATGGACTCAGACCGAACTTGACGCCCTGGATAGGAGGGTCCGTACGCTGCTGACTGCATACCGAATGCATCACCCACGGTCATCGGTAATGAGACTGTATATCCCGCGAAAGTGTGGTGATCGAGGCTTTTTAAGCGCTAAGACCCTCTACAATCGCGAGATATGCAGTCTCAGGGAATATTTCCTAGAAGCCGACGTGGGAATGCATCGACATGTGGTCGCGGTGGACAAGGGCCTCACCCCGCTCTCCTTGGCGAAAGAGAACTGGCGCAAGCCTGTAGTGCTTGACACTAACGATCGCAGAGAGGTATGGCAGAGTAAGGAGCTTCACGGACGCTTTTACCGGGCCCTGCATGGTCCCGATGTAAATTTACTAGCGTCCGTAGCCTGGCTGCGTTTCGGTGACCACTTTGGGGAAACCGAAGGTTTTGTCTGTGCAATTATGGACGAAGTTATCATGACGAACAATTACCGGAGGTTTATTGTGAAGGACGGCACGGTTGAAATCTGCCGGGCAAGCCACCGACCGGGAGAATCAATCCGTCACATTATCTCCGGGTGTTCTCATCTAGCTAACGGAGAGTACTTGCATAGACACAACCTTGTAGCCGGAATTATCCATCAGCAACTTGCTCTGAAATACAGCCTTGTGGAATCGGAAGTGCCGTACTACAGGTACGTGCCCGACCCAGTTCTCGAAAATGGAAATATCACATTGTACTAGGATCGATCCATCATTACTGACAGGACTATTGTTGCCAATAAGCCTGATATAGTGGTGGTGGATCGAACAGAGCGGCGCACAATGATCATTGACATAACGGTCCAGCATGACGGGAACCTCGTGAAGGCAGAGAAAGATAAACAAATCAAGTATCTTGACTTAGCTCACGAGGTTGTCGACATGTGGGATGTGGACTCTGCGATCATTGTGCCGATAGTCGTATCAGCCAATGGCTTAATTGCTAAGAGCCTCGATCAACACCTAAGGAGGCTCTCGTTGGGCAGCTGGATTAAGGGCTTGATTCAGAAAGCGGTACTCCTGGACACGGCTCGCATTGTTAGGAGGTTCCTTTCTCTGGAGCCCTGACCGCCGGTAGCTTCGACCCTGTTCCCGATACCGGTGGGCTACTATTTCTTATATTTTTAAATGTTTTTATATATTTCTTTATATTTAAAAATATAATTTATATGTAAGAAAAATTAAATAATACATTTACAACAAAATAAAATTGTAATATCTTTTTCTCAGTAACTTGTCATGTCCAAGCACAACGAGAAACACTTGGAGGTGAAATAAAAAAATTAATATTTTAAATATGGGTTCAAAATTACAGATTTGAGTATTCATAAATTTAACTTTATTTAATCGATACATTAAGAATAACCATAATTTTCGAGATATTCATGTTCAAATTGTGTCCGGAATGATTTTCTCTATAACCTGTGGTTGCACACTAAGAGGCATCACACCAACAATATTACGTACTCACATCCCACGCACGCATAAAACTAACCAAACACTATCGGGCTAACCCACGGAATTGATAAATAAGGTTGGAAAGGCCCTAGCTCCAATTTTGTATCAGGACCAGTGTCACCGCTTGTCTCCCACTATTTTAATTTCTACACATACGCACTCCTATGTTTACAAATATTTCGCACACAACCAAATCAGACACACATAAATCTCAGGGCAGATATTCGTTCGCACACTAGTACTAAGCCCTCGTAGGCATAGACACACACAAACGCAAAAAGCAATAAAAATTTTCATACACGCTAGTGCTTGATAAAGCCGATATTCTTTATCGATAAATTATCTGATGAATGTATGGGGGAAAATTAAACATGAAATAAATATTAAGAAATATTTATTTTACTTTTATTAATTACAAATAACCTGATTTTTTAATGATAAAATCATCTTTACTGAAATGTATAGAGCAAATAGTACTCGTCTTTGTCGGCATCCAGTTTCCTCTACCTGTCACGTCAATCCATTGTTCCCTGGCGTTAGGTTCTTTAGGAAACCTAAAATTTATAATTTATTGCGTAAGTAAAATTGGATTTTACTTATATTTTAATACTAAATACAATATAGTAAATACTTGTAGATGAGTACAATGATCTCGTATAATGTTGCCAATGAATTCAATTTCTCCCTGTAAATCTGTCATCTACAAGTATTTACTATATTGTATCATTCGTTCAATAATTATTGTAATATTTAATTGACTCATTATACATCTAACTAAAAATATACTATCATTAATTAAATATAAAATAATTCAAAAAGAATCTTTGTCGAACGTAAATTTATATTATTTGAGAATTCTATCGATGATTTTATTTAACCACATGGTCACCTCACTATCGACCGTGCATCACGGCCAATCAGGGCAAACGACGAAACGTCAATGGTTGAAGTGAAGAGGACGCGACGCATGCAGTACATTGTAAGCGGACTTAGTAATTGCGTTGATTACGCGAGTACACATCGTGCAATGTATATTTTTTTTTACTTGTTGCAATAATGTCGTTAATGTTTGGAATTTCATAGTGATCAGAATATTTTTATGTTTTTTACTAATAAAATTATAATTAAATGTTATTTTCGACTTACCGATGGAAAGATATACCCCCTCGCTCTATACTTGCGGTCTGACTTTTTGTTTTACAAGTTATAATTGCACAACACGGCATTTTAAAGCAGAGCTCTGTTCTCCGCAGTAGTCCGAAGCGCACGAAACGCGGTGAATTAATGAATCGGTCGAGTTATGATTATCGAATCATAATTGTGGCGCGCTTGCCACGCCCACATTACCATTCCAACCTTATTTATCTATTCCGTGGGCTAACCGCCTGCCGAGGAAAGAAATGTAGAAATTAGCGCCATTTTTTTGGAAATTCAATCGATGTGCCACAATCGGAGTTTGTAAAAGGTATTTATTTATCTTTAATTTGAATTTAATATTTTTAATTGTAGTTGAACTACTTTGCTAATGAAAACGTTAAAATATGTAATTTAGTGCCGAATTCTTATTTTATAGGTGTGAATTTCACAAACGTAACCATTTTGTTTGTATCTGTATTTCCGAAGGTCGACTTGGAGGGATATGGAAATAACACCACTGAATTACGTCACTACCCGTATATTGAATTAATTAGTTAAACGTAATAACACTGGGTGCGCTGCTCACAAAAAATAAAAATATTGAAGCGGACCTTAGCAACTGCGCGTAACGAAACCATAGCGCGATCTATCTCGATGCCAACGCCATCTATCGAGCTATGAGGTACTAACTAACAAAACATTAAGTGATCGCACTATGATTTCGGGTCCGGCTCAGACAGTATCAGATCCTATTCTTCATTTTTTCATTAACCTGACTCTCTTCAACCTGTTTTGAATGCACAGGTTAATGAGATTTTCACAGGTTAAAGATAGTTTGACTGTAATTTTGTAACAAAACCCGTTTTCCTAGAAAAATCAAGTTAAAATTTGGTGTGAATACTAAAAATATTTACTTATGATTTACCATGTTATTGAAAAAAGTTCATTTAATCCGTTAAAATTGGATACTTTGACAGTATTATCGGAAAATGCTTATTTTTTGTGAATTCTAACGTATTTGTTTATTGTTCTTAAGTAAAATGGCAAAAATAAGAAAAGAGAAGATTACTTACATAGCTAGAAAAAAGACTACTACGAAACTACGAAATAATGACATAATATCCTACTCATCAAAATATAGATACAATAAATATGGCGTTCCGCAAGGAAGCGTCCTGGGCCCAATATTATTCCTCATTTATATTAATGACATCATAAATATAACTAACCATGAATGCATATTGTTTGCCGATGACATATCTATTATTGTGACATCTAATAAAAAATATAATACCATTTCAGATCATCAGCTTGACATTAATAATACAATTGACAAACTACTACATTGGCTTGACATTAACCATTTAAGAATAAATTTAGATAAATCAGTGTTCATTCAATTTAACCAATCAAATAATCATAAAAACGACATTAAACTCAATATCAATAAAATCAAAGAAGTTACGCATGCAAGATTTTTGGGTGTAATTATAGACAAAGACATTAACTGGAAAGAACACATAGACAATGTTACAACAAGAATCAATAAATTTGTATATGCACTAAAACAAATAAAAAATGTAACTAATGTAAAAACTGCTGTAACTTCATACCATGCATACGTTGAATCGTTACTACGTTATGGGCTAGTAATGTGGGGTAATAGCACTGACTTTCAGAGAGCATTCATTGCTCAAAAAAAGTGCATGAGATCAATTTGTGGACTCAAACCTGATGACTCATGCCAACCAATATTTAGAAAACTTGGTCTGTTACCGTTACCGTCACTTTATGTTTACGAAATAGGTATGTTTGTAATGAAAAATAAACAATTATTTAAGACTGCAAATGATGTGTACCCTCGGAACAGACGAGATCAATACAAACTAGTGTTGAATGATTTGCCTCGATTAGCCAAGTATAATAAAAACTGCCTAGCAATGTGTGTGCGCATTTATAATAAAATACCGAGCCATTTTAAAGCTTTAAATTTTAAATTATTTAAAACTAAATTTTATAAATGGTTGCTTGAACATAGTTTTTATAGTCTAAAACAATTTTTAGATAAAAAGTTTTAATGTATTGAAATTGTTCATTGATGATGTGTTTCTGATTTTAAAATTTTGCATGCTTTGTCATAGCTTAGCTGAACATGTTTGTGCTATACATATAATATTGAACACCTTTTTATACCATGTTTTATGCAAATAAATATATTCTATTCTATTCTATTCTATTCCAAATAAGGGCGACGGGGAAGTAGGAGTAGTATCTAAAACAGTTTGGCAAGATATCAGAAAATGTTAAGAAGGAAGTGGAAAGAAGAAGCAAAAAAGCCCAATCCACGCAAACAGGAAAAAAAATCAAGAATACCTCGCAAGTTTGTTCAGTAAATGCTGGGATCGTATCACCCAATGCCCAACGCTTAGTGAGGAAGTTGCGCTATACAAAGCTAAAGAAATAGCATCATTACGACTTAAATTACAATCAGTAACAAAACTAAATGATGCCTAACGCAAAAGAATTTCAAGATTACAACCACTGCAAGAGAAACGGAGTTCACCACTCCGTTTCTCTTGTCGATCTCTCTGTCATCATTTATTTTTGTTGATGCTATTTCTTTATACCTACCTCAGGTTCCATTGCAGGCTCTCACATAGTTAGCTCCTTGTTCGTACTTCGTACCCTACTATCAAAGTTCAGCATTTAGTTCATAACTTGTGTCGTAGAGAAAATAAAGTTTTATATTATATTATAATGAAATCTAATAGGTAGACAAAAGGACATAGGCGAAAGACTTATTTTTGAAAGCATCACAGTTTCCACAGAAAATGTTGGTAGAATAACTATAATTATTTTCATTAAATGAGTTAAATTGATTGACTCTGCCTGGTACGGATTTGCGTCCTTCGCCAGTATCTTTTGCAGCGCAATGCTCGATAATTACAAGGAAGGCCTTGGATTAGGCACAGTGGACAGAGATAGCAATTAGCGAACCAATATTTATGAAGCACTAACTGTGCCCCGCGGTTTCACCCGCGTAGGTCTTGATCCCGTGGGAATATAGGGATAAAACGTATCCTATGTCCTAATATTCCAGGTCAAGGTCCACCCGTGTGCCCATCCTCTCCTCTCTAGAGTAGGGAACGTCGCGGCGGCCGGCGCGGCGCCGGCATCGAACGGTTCATTTCGTGATAACTTCGAAATTAAATGTCCGATTTGAATGAATTAAAAAGTATTTTACTGCTACATAAATACCCTTGATGTTAAAACTATTTATCCAAATAAATAGGAAAACATATTATGTTGATAAAACTCTTTCGCAAATAATGCATTAATTTCGAACAAAATTGATTACCATAAAAAAAGGTTATAGTGAGTCAATCTTACCAGATAGACATATGCTGTCGCGGACTTTTTTTTAGAACTTTTAAAGAGGAACAATTCCATCCTACCTGATATTTGCGTAACTAAAACCGTTGCGCAGCGCACGCAACGGAAGCTCCCAAAAAGGAATATTTTTTCCCGTTTTTGCAATATTTTTCATTTATGCTCCGCTCCTATTGGCGGTAGCGTGATGTTATATAGCCTATAACCTTCCTCGATAAATGGACTATCCAACACAAAAATATTTTTTCAATTCTAACGCGTAGTTTCTGAGATTAGCGCGTTCAAACAAACAAACAAACTCTTCAGCTCTATAATATCTATATAAAAATCAATTGCTGTTCGTTAGTCTTGCTAAAACTCGAGAACGGCTGGACCGATTTAGATAATTCTTTTTTTGTTGTTTGTTTTTCTCAAGGCAAGGTTTGTACGTAAGGTAGGTTTAGGTATGGTAGGTAGGTAGGTAGGTAGATAGGTAGGTAGATAGGTAGGTAGGGTAGGTAGGTAGGGTAGGTAGGTTAGGTAGGTACGTAGGAAGAAGTAGGTAGGTATATAGGTAGGTAAGGTAGGTAGGTAGGTAGGGTAGGTAGGTAGGTAGGGTAGGTAGGTAGGGTAGGTACTTAGTGCTACATGCGAAGCCGGGGCGGGGTAGCTAGTATAGTATAGATATTATTTGTATAAGTATAGACTACGAGTATGTTATGAGCATTTTGTATCTTATTACATGCAAAAGTTTTTGAGATTGGTAATCACCGGGAAATCTAAAAAAAAAAGTAATTTAAGTACCTTTTTTCATATTATGACAACTCTCCATTTGCTATACCAGGTCATACCATCTCTGAGACAAAGCTGAAATGTCTCACATCCCCATAAAAGAAGATGAGTCTCCAAGATTTTTTTTAAATAAAATATGTATAGACTTACACGTGCGCGTGCGCACTTGCATATTTAGGAGTAATCATAAGAGAACATTAACGAGTTGCTTTTGGACTCGTTGATGACTTAGTGTTACGCGGAAACTACGAGAAGAACATAAACGTGGCGTACATTATCAGCATCACTAATGAGCAATCTCGAAGCACTAGGTACCTACATACCTACATACATACACAAAACAAACTTTATGATGAAGACACAATTTAAGATAGCTTCACTGGCTATTACAACACACTACCATGACGAAGATACCTACTAGAATACCTATAGCATAATCAGCCTATAATGTTCCCACTGCTGGGACACAGACCTCCTCTCGGTGAGAGGGAGTGAGCCGTAACCCACCACGCGACCCCAACGCGGGTTGGTAGATGTAGAATCCATAAGATGATGGGGTCTTGGGATACTGCTTTGAAAATTTTTTTTTTTAGTATATTTATATTATAAACTATGAAATCAACAGACTCTATCAGGAATAAATATTTCGAGGAAAGAACTGATTGCAGTTAATAAAAAACAAGGAGTTACCTATACAATTCTGAGAAGTCAGTTTCAATCAGGTTAATGCCAATCTGTGTGTTGCTTAGTGCCAATGTATGTATGGAGCACAGTTTAACTGAAGTTCTCACAACGTAACATCGGGCACACAACACACAATACCAGCTCAGCTGTCACAATGTATAATGGTTTCCGCCGAGGATGCGCAGGCGATGACATCCCAACTGTCGAGTAGCTGCAGCGAATCAGAACACACCCGACACACGTACGAAGATCATTGAAGATGATTCAATTAAACATTCATTCATTTACATTACTTGTACATATTCAATCAGTAGACCACATACTGAAGTTATGATTAAAAAGTTGGTTAACAAGCTAATTCATTGAGCTACACTTAATTCACGATACTTACATGTTAGTGAATGAAATCAAAATTCATTCAAACCAATATGATATGCTAATTTAGTAGTAGGTACTTAGTTATAGGATTTCAATCCACTGAGGCGTATCAACGCTTTCGCACGCAGGTTGGGACGTTCACTAATGTAAGATTTGTAACAGGTGATACCTGTGACGCTGCAGTGGACGTTACAGACGAATGTTATGGTGATGCAGCCGATGTAAACAGCTGGTGTTTGTACTGATAGTCACTCACGAGTATGTGTTGCATGTTCTATGCTATAGGTACGGTAGTTTCGAAGCGCTTGCTTTTTTAAACAAATCAGTATTGTCAAAGGCTACGGGAGTTGGGCGTCTGTGAATACTACGGCAGAATTGGAGCAGGAGATTTTTGTAAGATCCTTGTTTATAAAGGGAAAAAAATACAGTTTTGAAAGAGTAAGTGCACGCTACATTGCCAACGGCAGAGATAACGGATATAATATGATAAAAATTCAGGGAATCGGAGATTGGCTCATCATAGCACTAAACCATGTGATTAAAACAATTCTAGACGGAATTGTAAAAATCTCTGAAGTGTGGAGATATTTTTTGAAGAATCGTGTGACCAGACTCAGGTAAATAAAGGCTGGCTGGTCCAAATCCAGTGACGTCGAAAAAAAATCAGCTTTCTAATGGCCGAAAATACCCCATGTATGTTACGCGATACTCGATAGTTTTCAAGAAAAAAAAAACAAGAAAATTTTATGGGAACCGGTTTAAAAAACCGGCCAAGTGCATGTCGAACCACGCAAAATGAAGGGTTCCGTAGTTGGGATGAATTTATCCAACAAATTTAACATTGTAGTTGAAAAACTTGTTCTCCCATACAGAATGCAACTGCAAAAGTTGGTCGATTATTACTCAGTAACTTGTGGAGCCTACGTAGCGGTGATAGTTTTCCTTTTAATTTCGTTATATATAATACTGCCGTGAATTTTTTCACATGTCCAAAACCAACCATTTAGCTGGCAGTGGGGGACACACTTGACTCTAACAAAAATTAGCACTTTAAAGCTTAATATTTCGCAAACGGATCCCTAAATCCAAAAATGGTTTTCATAAACTCATTTTTTTAAACGATCTTTCCAACGATACCCCACACAATGGGATCGACGAGAAAAAAAAAACCATCCACAATTAAGGTGTAGGGGAGGTAAACAAAAAAAAAACATTTTTTTTTACCACTGTCGGCGTGATTTATATGTATACCCATACCAAATTACAGCTTTCTAGTACCAATATTTTTTTGTTCGAAAGGATATACTCCCGAGTTGGTCCCATAACAGTTTTATTAACTTTGCATTCGTAGTTTTTGAGTTAGCTTCAATAATTACGTATTTTTTCCACTTTGTCTATGTAGACGACATTTTATTTGACTCCGTCACTGTTATTTACATAGCAGGTAGTGGTATTCGAATTTGTGTGGGGTAGGTACCACAACTAAAAAGTGTAAAATAATGTAACATCATTTATCATTTAGCAGAAGCCATCCAATAATCCAATGTAAAACTATTCCAGTTGCTAACAAACTGTAGGTACAGAGTTCGACTAAAACCAGTGCTTCGATAAGTAATCATTTAATCAACAGTTTGCTGTGGCTTCACATCCTACTGCCCAATATCCGCGAGTACCTATTTACTATCTACTATTTATCAAACACAATATTACGATAATATCACGAGCTAGTTGGATGCTGCTCATCATCACAAATTGCAATTATTTTGTCTAAACAGGTGTCATCAAAGTCGCGGGAACACCTGGATGAGGGACATACATATAGTAGGTATACATACCTATCTCTGATAAAGAAACCTATTAGAAATGATGAGCACGCCGTCAGTAAGATTGGTCGCGTGTTCGAGTCGTGTCACTGCACCAATTGGGCTGGACATTGGACATCGCTAACTGAACGAAATTTCAATGACCGTGATGCAGAGAAGCCACAAAGAAACAAATTGCTCCCAATATAGACATCACAAGAGACGACCTGTCGGGCCACAGCCCCGCTATGTACCGACGGTCTATAAACGGTTAATGAAATGACAATTTGACTAGGTATTTGTCTAGTTTAAGAATAGGTATAAGATTTCATCAAAATTAGATAACTGATGTCAGATATCTAGTAATTTTGTGCAGACTGCAGATTTGGATTAATAGCCGGCCATATACATTGTCATCGGAGGCTACTCTAATGATGATATGGCACAACTAGACAATGAAGCTCATTAACTTGTCAGCGTAGAATTAACTGAGAAACTACCTACTTGTCATAAGTATTAGCGTCACGTTTTCTCCACGGATTTTCCAAGAGACAAATTAATGACGATCGGTAGCCACACTAGCCATTCAAGCAGATTGACTGACAGAGGGAATGGCTCTCCAAGATAGAGCTACCTAAGCTGTGATCTGCGCCTTGGGAATTAAAACCTAAGACACTGAGCAAATGCATTGCCGTTGTTGCGCTACTTTTTCTTCCACGCTGATACCCGAGGAAGTGGTGAAGGGTGGCTGCGTTTTGGAGGACTGCCTTATGTAATTTTGACGGTCAAATAGTGCTGATTTTCTGCCGAATTGGACCCAAATGACTTTTGATTTTAATTTAATTATCACCACAATCTTTACTATAAAATGATAAAGAACGATCTGAGGTGACTTTACTCAAGGGCCAAGTGCTCTGGCTATAGGTCATGTTTATTGGGGCCGACCCCCTCACCCCCTGGCTGCCAGGCACCTCACCCACGCGAGTCATATGCCGCCGATAAGGGCGCGATTACACGCCGATACGAGCCGTCCAAATAATTTATCATCAGTAATAATGACACACCAAAAGTACGCCGACGCGACGACGCGACGACGCCGACGGCGACGGCGCGGCGCGGGCAGCGGCGGCGGCCGAGCCCGGCGCAGTGGGAGCCTATTACATAAATTTGTCTTATATTACGATTTGTCTCGGAATTTTTATTAACGATTACCAGATTGTAATCTCTATAGTATAAACATTTTAAAATGCTGTTTTTTTCCTTGTATACCCAGATTGAATGTAGTATAGCAATTAACTCAAGTGATGGTCGGTCGGTGGTGTGGTGACCCTCAATCAAATCTATGAGCAAGCAGAGTACATATTATGTACAGCGCCAACTGATTTATTGGCTTAAATGGCTAATTTGCGAGGACGGGAGGTCTGCCGTCTGGGCCCTGGGAACTATTGTGAAAGGTGGCTAGTTGAACAAAACGACCATATCGCGACATCTTAGTTCAAGTGGAGCAATGAGCTGAATGATAATGATGGAGGAGACTATAAGATGCCTTATGTTAAGTATTATGTGGCACAAAGAAGGAGGCACAGAAACTTTGTTCCAATCTATGCTACTACGTTCTTAAGGCGCGTGGCCAAAGTCAAAATCAAATCATTTACCAACCAAAGAATTTTTCTGTAAATTTTGTTTTATTTATTTTACAGAAAAATACCTATATTTGATTCTAGCCAAAATCGGAACAAACGCCGCCATCTTGCTTTCTCAATACAATTTTTGTGACAATTTCACAAATGTTTACCAACAACCTTTTCAATGTCATTCAGGCGCCAAAAGCTCCCTGTATATTATGTAACCGTAAGATTGTGAGAACCGTTAGTTTATAAACTATCGGTATTATTTCTGTTAGATTATATAAAATGTCGAGAAATTGTGAACTGGGTGAAATGGTGGTGGGTGGGTGGATGGTAAGGTTTGGGTTAGAACTGTGATCAACCGCGCGCGAGCCGAGCGCGCGAAGCGAACAGTGCATGCCATAGCAGCGTCTTGCGAGCGCTACGCGCTACTTCCCAGTTGCTCGCAGCTAGGCAGCAGGCAATAATAGTGCAAGGTGCGTTACGTCGCAAGCAAGTTTGATACCAGTTCACAATTGGTCGGTTTTTTATAATCTAACGGAAGTAATACAGATAGATTATAAACTAAAGAAGTTCATAATTTTATTATCCGGTGACATTTAGATTTTTAGCAACGACCCTTCGTACAACACGTGTGTGTTGTTATTAAGACTCGCAGAATCGCTATAATAATGGTAAACATGAGGAGGTGACGCGGGCGGCGCACGCGCAGCCGGCTATTTAATGAACTTGGACAGCGCGGCCTTGCTGACAATGAGTAAATACTGATACAGAACGCTGATTACTACGCTGCCGCCATGATGAGTACTAAACTCAGTCCTCTTGATTACAAGCAGAGATCAATAATGTTTTAAGTAATTGACAATCAGTTTCCGTAGCGGATCTTTCTGTGCTGTGCTGTTATATTATTAGTGTTTGCATAACACTAAGTAATAGCAAATGAAAGAAACCCTAATCTCCCGGCATTAAATTATAAATGACAGCGGAATTAGATAATACCTATTATAGTTAACATTAGAAACCAAATATTTGAGCACCTTTTTTGCGTTAGAAAAATGGGTATTTTTTTTATGGTATTTGTGTGAAGTAATAACCGCAAATAATTTTAAACAAAAATAGTGATCGTTTACTATCTTCGATCGCGCGACTTCAAACAAAGTCAGGGAACAAAGCCCTCCGCCGCGTCTGTCAGTGTGTCTGTTCGCGATAAACTCAAAAATTACTGCACCGATTTTAATGCTGTTTTCACCAATAGATAGAGTGGTTCTCGAGGAAGGTTTTAGTATATAATTTGTCAAGCAGGCGAAGCCGCGGGCATCAGCTAGTTTTATTATAAAAAGATTAGAACAATAGTAGGCAATCGAACTTACAAACATACTCGTAGGTTCGCAAAGCAATCGCCAACCGCTTAGTTATTTGCTTTGTCGATAGTTAGCTAAAATAGCTGTTCTTATATTAGCTTAGCTCCATAAAGGTAAAGCGTGACGATAATCATTTAAGAAGTTAAATCGGTAACTATCTGCAATATCCTAACCTGTTGGCGCGTCCTTTTACAATTTGCGATAAAGAATACGAACATACCTACCTAATGTAATATTGCTTATTAACCCCATTGCAAATAGCGTGTGCGTTACCCTAGCAAAATATTGTCGAAAATGGACATTTCAAGCTTATAGATAATTAGTTGCCTAGCTTCTGTAATTGTTGCGCACATTTTTAAATTTGTTGCAATTATAGTTTTTTTTTAATTTCACAAAAACATTTCCTGCTGGGGTAGCGTTTCAAACGTTACCGCAGCCAGACATTTTTACAAAAAATGGGAATATTGAAATAAATATTAGCTATATAATTAGTTGTCTCGACGAGGTAAATGATGAAACTAATTTTTTTTTTTTTTTACTTCTGCTGCAAAGTTATTCGAAATCCTGCTGGAGTAACGTTTGTGGTTTTGCTGGATCTCTGAAACGTTTAAGCGGATTCTTATCATCTTTTGTACATGACTTCTTAGGAATTAGTTTTAATTTGTTGTGCAATAAAAAAAACAAAATAATGCACCATCTATGGGGTATTTAATTAAATATAAAAACACTTCAATAGGTCCTAACACTCTGAATAAGAGCTCTAAAGACTTACTTTAAACGTTATTTTATAGCTTGTAACGGCATTCAAATGTATGTGAAGTTTCATTAGTATCCTCTAAGTAATTAAGAAAATATGATGATATTCAGTTCTCCACGTTAACGGTCACAATGCGCGCGGAATAATTTGGCCACCAGTAACCCTGTATGTAGATATATAAACTGAATTTTATATCAATAATTAGTTGCTTAGTTCAGTTTTATGCCCGTCAAATTTCAGCGTAGTAAATACAGTAATTAACGAGAAAATAAAATAAAAGTGATTAGGATGTCCAAATCCGTGGTAACCCGACCAAGTATAGGCCGAGTTTACAGTTTCAAGCACCTCTTTATCTAAGACGATGTTGTGTCCTAGATTTCTAACATTCGGTAAGGCGAACTTTACACATTTCAATTTCTTGGCATTGAGAACTAGGTTATTTGTCGTAAACCAATCCGTTACCATTGAGAGTGCACTGTTTACATCGTCAAAATCTTGCCTATTCCTGTCTACTTTAAAAATAACAGAGGTATCATCTGCAAACAGTACAACTTCACAAACACCCTTTAAATAGAATGGTAAGTCATTGATATACGCTAAGAACAAGAATGGACCCAGTATAGAGCCTTGAGGTACACCTAACTGAACTGGTAGCCCGGATGATTTCACACCATTAACATCTACACATTGGAACCTATTCTGTAAATAAGAATTTATAACGTTGAAAGCTTCGTTTTGCACACCGTAATGATGTAGTTTACGCAAAAGCGTGTCATAGTGTACGCAATGAAAGGCTTTGGAGAGATCACAGAAAACCCCAATAGCATTTTGCGAGTTCTCCCATGCGTTAAAAATATGTTTCAGCAGAGAAACACCCGCATCTGTAGTAGAACGACCTTTTGTAAAACCATATTGTTCGTTATGAAGGAGGCTATTTAAATTAAAATGTCTTAGTAACTGCTTGAATATTAACTTTTCAAATATTTTGCTAAATGCAGGTAGGATAGAAATAGGTCTGAAATTGCTAACGTCATTTTTATTACCTGATTTAAATAATGGTATGTTTATAGTAAATAGTTTTTATGGTAATTACTACTCTTCATGAGGTCAGTAAAAGTTCCTAGATCAACGCATTTATTAAAAGTAACAGCTAGATAGGGGGCTACGATGCCTATTATACTACTTAAAAGTTTAATGGAGATGCCCCAGTAATCACCAGTGTTTTTAGACTTGAGTGTGTTAAAAACATTAACTACATCACGAGGCGTTACATGTTCGAAGCTAAATAAGCGACTACTTTTAGACACACTACCGTGCAAAAGGTTTTCAGCTTTAGACGGGGACGAATTTAAGGAGCTAGTCGTAGTTATAGGTTACCAGCTACGTCAGCTGGTTTATTAACTAATTTGTGGTCAACCATAATCTCAAGTTGTTTATCTTGTTTAACCGATTTACCCGTTTCATTGTTATTAATTTTCCAAGTGGTTTTTACGTTATTATTGGATTTTTTAATTGTATCGCTTAAAAATTTAGATTTGGCAAAAACACTGACCTTTTTAAATAATTTTTGACATACTCTAGGAAAGGAGTATCATACCTGTATTTTTTTTAAACCATATAACTCGTATAGTCTCGCTCTACTTTTATAAATACCTGGAGTGGCCCATTGGTTAAAGCCAACGGAGGTGCCATTAATGTTAATAGTTTTGGTCCTGAAAGTTGATAGGAAAAAGAGTACTTTTTGCACAACATCAAAAAGGGCTCCATATATTTCATTAGGATTCGCGTGTTCTACTATAGATGGAGTAATTTTGAGCTATATTATTTTTAAACTTATTGCAACAACTAGCTGTATAAGGCCTGCATTCTACTTTATGCGGCTTTTTATTTAATGGCATGGGGAAGCTAGCTATTAAACCACAGTGGTCAGACGTTAAGTCAGTTATTTTTGGCATCACATTCACTAAATATGTTATCAAGACAAGTTGACGAAGATGCCGTAATCCTAGTAGGTTCAAAAAACAAGTTAATTAAATTAAATGATCTAAACAGATTAAGAAATCTAATACTTAATGGAGTAATATCTAAAATATTAATATTAAAATCTCCACACAAAATAATACCTTTATTACTTGCTTTTAACCTATTGAGTGAATCCTCCATTACGGATTCGAAACGAATAAACTCACCAGAAGGGGGTCTATAAACACAAATTATAATGTATCGCTCGATTTCAACACAAGACAACTCAATAGTGCGCTCGATAGACAGATTAACTAAATCTAAACGTTGATTACATTTCAACTTGTTTGAAACAAGAACTAAAGATCCACCGCATATAGCACTTTTCCTTACAAACGCACTTTGTTTAGTAAAATTATCATCATTGATAAACACTACTTCATGTTCTTTCAACCAGTGTTCAGTCAAACATAACACCTGAACATCATAGTTATCCATAAATAAACTTAACTCTAACTCTTTGCCGGACAGACCCTGCATATTTTAATGTACAACATTCAATGTATGCGGCTCATCCGTTGTCGCACCTAACAGTTTAAACTACAAGGCGTATCAAAGTTAGTGTTAGTACTACTACTAACAGCAATCGATGGTACCCTACAGGTACCGGTGTCACTGTGTATATTGTATGCTAAAAGATTAGCAATTTGTCTCCTACTACTAGCTGGCAAATACATTCTATAATTTATCAATTTGTAATCAGTAATAAATTGATTACAATCAGAATATAAAATAGCGTCACTGTGACGACATATCCTATTATGAATAAACATATTTAAATTATAAATTTGCCTAGTTTGCTCATCAGACAAATAATGAGAATAAGGCAAAGCACAGAAAATAAATTTACAATTGTTGGTCACATTGAGATGTAACATCAAATGGACACATTCAATTATGTCCTTTTTTTTCTTATCTTAACTATCCCCATACAATAATAATAGCAGAACTGGGGTTTATTTTTGTCAATCTAATATTACTTATTAAATGGCTAACACTGGCACCGGGTAAACAATTATTAATAACATATTGTTGTGAACACTGATTAAACACACCACCAAAAATACAAAATACTGGTATCGAGGATGGGGAGAAGGGGTCCGTCCAAAGTGTCTTGTTACATCAACATCATAACGCAATAACTAGAAATCGATTGAATTTGAGAGACATCAGTCACGTCACGTCACGCCCTCCGTGCTGCTAACCTACAGCTATAAATGAACACAATTAAATTAGATGTCTACCTCAACAATCCCGCGCAAGCTTGCGTAATTTTACTGAGGATACAAGAGTAGAAAGAAACATTTTGTGCATCGTAACGCACAGCTGATGAACTGATAGATAAACCAGATATTATAACTTCGAAATTATGGTATTTATCGGTTAGGAGTAGGTATTTCAACAATGCGCAGAATGTTGTTTGAGTTTTCATATACGCGTTGAACTGCTGTTTCAAAATAAAACATATTTTTACCCGACTACGGCGAAGAAAAAAAGAGGCTTATGATTTTGACCGGTATGTATGTATGTATGTAAGTATGTTCATCTGTTCCCTCTATCTTCTAAATCCCTCATCACAATTTGACTAATGAGGTGTCGTTGGAAGCGTCTTGATCGTCCGCTGGTTATAGGCTATGTGACGTCACATAAAATATCCCATAAAAATGGCGCCCTCTAGAGGACATAAAGTCGGGAACTAAAAAATAAATTGTTTAATTTTACCATGTTGGGTATCAAATGAAACAGCTTAATGAGCACATTTCAAATATATATACATATATATTTTTTTTTCAGTCATTTGTCTTTGCAGACGGGGTTTTTGTTTTTTAAATGATTTGTACATCTCACATTGTGACGGATTGTTGTGGCTATCTAAAGTAAACGTCCGTGATTACCAGTATGCTAACAACACGCGCGAGGTATCTAGGTAAGTAGGTACATTCTACAGATTGTAAAACCAACATTTTTGTTTGAACCAGTCAAGGCAGCCTCACTTCACGGTAGTACGATGTAATGATAGGATAGGACTGGTGCATCATAACAAATACTTGGTCGACCGAGCGCTGCTCGGGTGAAAACATGTAGATAAACATACCAACGTTGTATAACATTCCCCAGGCTGTGAAAATAGAGAAAACGAATTCTCCCCAATATGAGACTTACCTAGAACTAGTAGTTCCTGAGATTAGCGCGTTCAAACAAACAAAGTCTTCAGCTTTATAATATTAAAATAGATTAAAAGTTTTACAATGTTTGTAAATATGTGAGCACCATCTACCAAATAATCTATTTATCATTGCTCCATTTTTATTTCTTTTTACCTATTGGTGGTACAGTAATCTTATTCTAGGTGCATCGCCTTCACATATAATATTAATTAATTGATGTATACAAAATATTGTAAAACATTTTTAAAAGAGTAACGGTGGAGTTTCTTACCCATTTTTCTCCATTCGAAAAATCCGTTTTGGAAGGGGCAACTAGAATCAGTTCTATTTCTTTGTTTTTGACGTTCAAAAGTACCTTATAAGTTATTGAAATAGATGATTTGACTTTGACTAGATCGATTTCTGGCCCCAGTAAATATACGAACTACATTGCAACTTTCATCGAATTCGTTAGAACCGTTTTCGAGAACGTGATTACAAATAATACCAACATACAAATATTGCTCATTTAATAGTATAGGACAGGATAAAGTGAACGTTTAGATTCGCTTGCTGTAATTGAAGCAACCTACATCCGCAACCTGTCATCATTACCGTACTTACATATTTATGATTGTCACCGATTCATTGTTCATTGGTTCTTTAACTTTAACGATAAATGAAGTGCGACATGTGAGGATACGACCCCCATTTCGAGCTAAAAATTTATTTTTTAAATTAATCCTTTCTAATCATCCATAATTTGCGTCTTTTTCTGATAGACTTTTTTTTTCTCTGTGTCCTTCATCGTCCTCCTGACTTATACAAATTTATTCGGGGTTGTCCTTATCTTTCATAGATCTCCATTAGCCGTCATCTCAATAGTCACCCCTTTCTAGCCATAATTATAATCTTTTCTCCTTCTACAGTTTAATCTTAGTTTCCTGAAGGAACCCCAATCTGTTCGTGGCTCGTAGGTCTCTTGAGACGCGTCGATGTTGTCCGAACGACATCGACGCGTGCTAATATTTTCAACAATCTGTCCACGTGCTGTGACCTGTGTCCTCACCTGTCGGAGTCGCATCTTCAATGAATATTTAGTGCAGGACGCGACCCGTCTGACTCCGAACAGATCCCTACTGGAGCTGCAGTTACGATCGCCTCCGGTTATTTATACGAGTATCTTGTTGCTCAATCTCGCCTCCCCGTTGTAACGAGAGTTATATTCTATGCATTAAACTATATCAATCGATACTTATCATTCAATTCCACACATTTGGATAGCGGTCACGGAGAACTACAAAGACCCTACACCGGCTTTGTGGAGGCTGTGAATCGTTTAAGATTTAATTAAAAATTGTAACTGATAAATGAGGATAAAGGATTAGCTCGTCCCGCACCATTGGCCATAGGATATGGCCTTGCAGAAATCCGGGCGATAAGTGTAACAAAAAGTAGCAAATCATCAGAAACATTGTCAGATACGTAAAAAACAGAACCTATAATACTTATAACGAAATTCATTGTTCAGTAAAAGTACCCACGAGACGCGCGAGACCCACGAGCTTTCCAGCGTTCATTTAGGTAAATCACAAAAAAATAGATGTCGGTTGCCGAAAATAGATCTACACAGATGATAAACGGGAGAAGAATAGGTACACTGCTTTTCAAGAGATTTGCCGAAGACGTAAATATTATCTCTCGACGGAAACTTCAGATGTTCACGTTCGCTAAATCAGAGCCATTATCATAGAGTTCAAGTGCAAGTATGAATGATTTGGATGAACAAAGCAGTCCGCGAAACGTTGGTGAGTCGCGGGCGGTAAATTATTTTGTATCTATTTATGCAATCAGCTTAGCTAATGTGCGCCAGCTATCGCGCGAATTCCTTCAGGGGCCCTACCATCAACATTTAAAATACTTGCCAAGTAGGTACATGACAGGTCAACATAGCAGGCTAACCTGACTTATTTAGTGATTGGGCGACTCCAGGTATTCGTAAAAGCAGGGAAAATCTTTTTGAACTTTATGGCCTAAAGCAACATATGAATAATACAACCTTTCATCAGTATGTTGCAAAATATTCTAAAACTTTTAAAAATGTGTGCAAAATTGCTAAAGCTCTTTACTTTAGCAATAAAATAAAATCAGCTGATGATAAAATAAAAACTACCTGGCAAATAATAAATAATGAAACAGGTAGGAAAAAACAGCGTAGTACTGAATTTAATTTAGAGACTGCACATGGCCCAATCAACTCGGATGTACTCGTAGAAGTAGTTCAGGAATTTGAAAACTTTTTTGGTAATATTCCAGTTAAAACTACTGAAGCTTTAAATTCCTCACCCATGCTTTCTGCTGCCTTACTTAGAAAGAATGTAAAGGCATGCCCTTTGGAGTTAAGGTTTCAGCATACAAACCCCAGGCAGTTATAAAAGCTTTTAAAGATCTTAAAATTAAATCAACAGAAGATCTATGGGGAATGTCTGTAAAAGTCTGTAGATCTATCATTGAAACCATTGCGCCCTATCTAGCTTTCATATTTAACACCAGTGTAGACCAAGGAGTCTTTCCGGATCTCATGAAACACAGCAAAGTAGTTCCTTTGTTCAAATCCGGTGATAGTAAGGAACCTAACAATTATAGGCCTGTGTCAATTCTGCCAGTTCTCAGTAAGGTGTTTGAAAAGTTGATGCTCAATCAAATGTTACGTCACTTCAATAAAAATTCCATCTTTCATGAACAACAGTACGGTTTCACCAAAGGGCGTTGTACCACTGACGCCGGTGTCACCCTAATAAAGAACATTTTTAACGCCTGGGAAGAAGCACAGGATGCCATTGGAATCTTTTGCGACCTCTCGAAGGCGTTCGATTGCGTCGACCATGAGACACTTCTGCTGAAACTAGAGCACTATGGGGTTAGAAATACAGCTCTTGATTTACTGAGATCATATCTAAAAGATAGGAAAGTTAAAGTTCAAGTAAACTGCATAAACTCATTGGGGTCTGAAATGGCAATGGGCGTTCCTCAAGGCTCGATATTAGGTCCATTCCTCTTCTTAGTTTATATTAATGATTTACCCCAATTACTTCTAAATCAACCGAAGATGCTGTTATTTGCAGATGACACATCATTGATTTTTAAAATAAATCGACGATTACAAAATCTTGACGACGTGAATAGCTCTATTCTTCAGGTCCAAGATTGGTTTACGGTAAATAATTTGGTACTCAATGAAAAAAAAACCAAATGTATTCGATTTACATTACCTAATGTTAGAAGTAGCGAATGTGACATCATATTGAATGGAGAAAAACTAGAGTTTATTAATGAAACAGTTTTCCTGGGTATCACGCTAGACGACAACTTACAGTGGGGACCTCATATAAAATCTCTTGCGGGGCGGTTAAGCTCGGCCGCTTATACTGTCAGAAAGATAAGACAGTTAACAGATGTAGAAACCGCGCGTTTGGTCTATTTCAGTTACTTCCACAGCATTATGTCGTATGGCATTTTACTGTGGGGTCGGGCTGCTGACATTGAATCCATCTTTATTTTGCAAAAGAGAGCTGTCAGAGCCATTTATAATCTATGTCGCCGCGAATCTTTCAGGGAACTATTTAAAAGGATTAATATTATGACGGTACCTTGCCAATTTATTTATGAGAATATTATATATGTAAGAAAAAATTTAAATCTATTTAAGAAAATAAGTGACAGACATAATTTTAATACTAGAAATAAAGATAAAATAGATCAACCATTTTTCAGATTAGCTAAAGTACCTCAGACCAACAAAATAAGAAAGACGGAGCATTACTAACATCAAAAGTGAAGCCACCTTTTTATCTATGTGTGTGTAAAAAGGGTTGTCATTTGTTAAAGTTTTTCCCTATAATTTGGGGAATAATATTTTGGGTAGGATAATATTGTACGAGTAAGATATTGTTGAGTATGGTATTGTACCTCAATTGTTAGGAAGGATTCCGAAACAAAACCATTTTTTTTTACATCGCAAAATAAAATAACAATTAAGTACAAAGTGCATTTACATACAGCCCTATAGTCAATGGCTACATGAGGCAAGTCTGGTAAGTCCTACAAAAAAAAATACACTAGTAATGGCAGCTTTTTATTAAAACCTTAGGAAGATAAATGAAGAATTAGGACATACTTGAACAAACGTACAGCCAGAACTTTGTGAAACTGAGTTTTCAGCAATTACGTAGGACGATGTAAATAAAATCTAAAAAATAAAATTTGGTACAGTAGTATTTAAATTAGCTAGACTAAGCTGAGAAACTAACTAAAATAAAATAAAAAATACAGTCTCGTGTTTAATTACTGTTTTGATAAAATCTCATTTTTGTTTTCAAATTTTATATATTTTTTAGTATATCCGCTTTTGATCACACGGCGAAGTCCACGATTAGTTGAATAAAGGTCATTATTATCAAAATAATCGGAACAAACCACGCTGGTTTTCGATGGCAGCCATTCTGGATCATTCCGACTATTTCTTATAGCTACTATCCATTTACTTTTATTTTCAATATTACTTGGAAATCTAAAATATTAAATACATAAAAAAACAGGCATATAATTACTCGAACTAAAAAATATCGAACGGGGAAATTTCAAATCATATTATGGCAACCCTCGCACTTTAAATGTCACTGTTTTCGTTCGTTCATTCGTTCAGGTTTTTGTTCCAAGTAACCTAAAATTTATAGTTAACTAAATTAAGAAACGATGTTATTTGAAGTACTTCCATGTGAAAAGTGATTCCGTGAGACTTTTTATGTGATTTGCTATTGTTTTTACAAGTTTTCACTACACAAGAAGGCATAATTCTATTTTTTTTATTGAAGTTTACTAGACGACGACTCGTGACGTACTAGGAGCGATGAGCATAGTTTTTGTGTAGGTGTGTGCGTGAGCCTGTGTGTTTACTTGTAGGAGCATAGTTTTGTGGCTACACGTTTGATATAGGCAGTGCTCCGTCTTTCTTTTTTTGTTGGTCTGAGTAAAGTACAAACATCTTTTATGGGGTACTGCGTTAAATGTTATAACAAAATACCTTGTGATATATTGCAATTAAATGAAAGAAAATTTAAAACTCATAAAAAGTACGCTTTGTAAACAAGATTATTACAAATTAGAGGATTATATCCAGGATAAGAATGCTTGGAAACATGCTGGTCTTGCTCCATAGGACAATTTAGAGTCTGGACAAAATCAAACTGGTTGCTAATTTAGTTGTATATTTTATTATTTGTATGTCATAGATTTTTACACTCTGTGATTGCTTGGAATCACGCACTGACTTATTAGTATTACTTGTAAAGATGTTAGGAATATTGTAATATCGTATACTTTTACAATGTTTGTAAATATGTGAGCACCATGTACCTATCACATAACTGATTTATTTGTCATTGCTCCATTTATTTATTTTTTTGCCTTTTGTGGGACAGTAATCTTATTGTGGGTGCATGGTCTTCACATATAATTATATAATTCATGTATACAAAATATTATAAACATTTTTGAAAAGAGTAACGGTGGAGTTTCTTGCCCATTCTTCTCCATACGAAAGCTACCTTTTGGAATGGGCAACTAGAATCAATTCTATTTCTTTGTTTTTCACTGACGTTCAAAAGTGCCTTTTATGTGCCTATTTGAAATAAGTAAATTATTTGACTTTGACTTTGACAGGTTTTCTATTTGTACCATGAGCATTTCCGTCTGACCTGCAATGTATCAACTTCAGACCTGCTACGTTATCGTTGACCGGTACGCCTTATTATAAATTTACCGGTTTTACGGTTTTAAAGAACTAAATCAAATTAATTTAATAACAGTTTATAATGATCAAGAAATAATAATAATGATAATTAATTACTCCAGCTATTGAAATGACTATTTTGTTTTAAAATTATGTAAAAATATTGTGTCATTTCTGTACTTAATTACTTATAGTTTTTTTTTTTTTTTTCTGTGTTCTGTTCTTCTTGCATGCTGTGTCTATCGCTTAATATTGTGCACTTGGCTTGTATGTTGACTTGTGTTTTCTAATTGGTTGAACAGTGTAACAATTGTAGATAGGCCATAAATAAATAAGAGAATTCTACTTTACCTACAAGGAAGACACTTTATTGTACAACGCACAACTAAATCTATACAAAGATAGAATACCAGACCTATAACATACGGGTAGAATTTTGTCAAGTGTGCTGACAGTGTGTGTTTGCAGAGGATAGCACATCCGGAGAGGCAACTTTAGTGTTACTCCTCTGAGCTTCTACATAATAAAGAAAGTCCCTAACATACTTGACTTGGGATTGAAACCCAGCTTCTTTGACCTGGGTCACGAACATAGGTAATTATTGCTGTCGTAATTATTGAGTTTATGCGTGTGTTCGTGATATTTTCAGCGCACTTCAGTGTTTTGGTTTAGATAACACTATCTGTTGACGAGTCGCGGGTTCTTTCTCCGGCGAGGTCGCGAGGGGGTCACGGCGCGGTCGCCGGGCATTACATGGGGCCCGCATGTTTTAACTCTGATTGAGACGTCCGTCAGCATCATACGCAGATAACATTTCTCAATACTTATTGCGTATTTTAATGAAACATATAGTTGTAAGCGCGTCAGCACATTTTTGTAAAAAGTTGGTTGTTCGCTCGAAGTTGTCTCATCAATATTAATTAAGTACTTTGTTAATAGAAGTGCTTCCGTAGGCGGCACTGATTCGCGGACCAATGAATAAGTATTGGACGATAGGTATGCCAAAGTAGATTTTGTTAAAACATTATTTTAATAGTAAACGTAGGTAGATAGAGCTGACTTTTCATTGAATCTTTATACAACGTGTAACAGAATAAGCGCAAGACCTGAAAGTAGTTTGCTCAGAATCGGCTTCTGAATCGATTTCAGTCATTATTTATATATGTTAATTTTTCATGAAAAAATCTTTTATTTAACTGAAATTAGAACCACTGCGTCATAACAAGGTAATAAGATATTTTATTTAAGGAAATTTTTAATCCTTATCTCAAAGGAATAAAGCCTATTAAATGCATAACCAAATTTTTAATACGCTCATAGCTATCCTATGTGTAGTGCGCGTTAAATAAAATAGTTAATTTAAGGTGTGGTTTAATTAATTTAAATTACAGATATCATTTTAGTCTTATAATTTAATATTCTAATTGGGGTGTATGAGCTCTTGCGTTTATTCCGTTACGCGTTGTATAAGTTCAGTTCTATCAAATATATTCTTGACAATTTTCATTTGATAGAGTGCAGCGTAAAGAAAATGTGTTGTTTTTCAATTTATATCATTTTCATGTTCGACAATAAAGGTGTGTTCACATTCTGATATCTTAAAAAGACACTTATTTCTTAATTGATTAGGAATCCTGTTTTCAGGATTTCAGTGTCTATCAAAATGATTGTTTCCTTAAATTGGGCGCATGTCGGAGTATCGTAGTAAATCGAGAGATACTCACATGTGGATCCGGAGATTGGACGTGCGAACACCGGCGTCGAAATAGCGCCAAGGTCGGCTGATATTATTGTAGAAAAATACGATGTTGCGGTGCGTGCAGCTTCAACAACGATTACGGAGCTACTGGCGACAAACAGACAGGTGCCTCGGGCCGCGTTCGGTCGCACACTGCCGCCTATCAGCCGCCTCTCATCAACAACACTGGTCAGCAATACGCGACTAAATAAAGAAGCCCTCTCAGACCTCACAACCCTACATCAATCCAGATGCTTCCTCCTCGGTCGGGTAACAGAGGCGTCACAACCTGACCGACCGGCTCCCCAAGCTCCTCAATAAGTAGGTGCTTACGATCAGTTTTTTGGACAGGTGCCATTGATGCAAAACAAACTTTTAAGGTAATGCGCACTTTGTCGCCTAATGTGGAAACCTGACTTCACTGTTTATGAAAACTGTTTTTTTTTCATTCTGAATTTGACTTACGGTGAAATGAAGACCAACAGGCCTCGGCATTATGTGAGGTGGGCCGACTAGGCGACGACTTCTTTATTAAAAGGCCGACGACTTCTTTATTAATCTGGGCTGCTACTGAGAAATTCCCTTTCAAACTCAATACTGCCCTAAATGGGAGTCGAACCCAGGACTCATTAATAACTAAGCGATAATAAAAATAGATCTGTACCTATCTGCTAGATATCTATTTGGTAAGAATAGTGAGAAGCTAACGCCGTTATCTAACAGCGAGCATTGCATGTTGTGCAACAAGTGAGAGTATGAGGGTCGGCTCGGCTAAGGTCCAGGCTCCACCCTCTAGTTCACAGGTTCATCTACACTCGGGCTTCAGGGTGAATGGCCAATGTACTAGGTATTGAAATACCTTTAACTCACTGGCCCTTCCCTACATAGGATATAAGGAGTTTTTAATGAAATGAAAGTAAGTGAAAGAGCTTTCTGTTTCTGCTGTACGAACCCCTCTGGGCTCCGGCTAGCACCAGGGGATTTCAATCTTGCCTGTTAGTTCACCTGAAACTTCAGTAAGAATAATATGCATGCTGCTTGGTCACAGATGTAACTGCTGTTGAGAAGAATATACTTGAATGTACGACGCCTAGCGGAGTTAGTATAATAAGGTTAGTAACTCGCTACATTATAAACTTCTAACATTAGCCTGTGTCTATACATGAACACAATTTTATCCTGTTTTGGCAACATCGGAACATTTTATAACTTTTAAAAAGTCTAACCGAACTGACTGATAACTGAAAGATAAGACTAATGTTGTTATTCAGATGCGATCTGCTGGTATCGGCCAATTAATTATACTCGCGAATATAATAAAACATAACACGATGCGGACCGTTGGACAAGGTTCAGGAGGACCGTCTAATGACTGATACGTGCGAGCACGTTTAGAAATCAGTAGGTATCCGAGATGTTAGACTCCTTCCTTATTGCCACAAAACCGTGTTTATCAGTTTTTTTAAACTCATGGCTAAGTAATAACAGCCGCACGGGTCGATCCATCAGGTTAATTAAGCTACGCTTGCCGGGTTTGGTCCGTGGATGGGTTACATAGCGAGACTCATCCGTGCCTCGGAAAGCACGTTAAGCAGTTGATCCCGGCTGTCATTCATGGATCTTTGACAGTCGTTACAGGTCGTCGGAAGCCCGAAAGTCTGACAACTAGTCTTACCAAGGGGTATCGTATTACCCAGTTACTCGGTTGTAGAGGTCAGATAGGCAGTCGCTGTTCAGCTGCATCCGGTATGATGAAAGCCGACCCCAACATAGTTGGGAAAAGGCTAGGCAGATTGAATTTGACATTAGACACGAGTCGAACAAGTGTCTAAGTTTATGTGGTAAGACCTACAGTCGTATAACATATGTTTTGGGTAAATGTTTTGTATGTTACATTATGATGACGACGGCGACGATGCTGCCATTTAAAATAAATCAGTAATAAACTATCTGCAAGATCTTGATTAACTTCTCAGTACCTAAGGACATTCTAAGTTTATTTCCTGAAAACTTCTGTAGGCGTGTCGATGTCCATCGCTACAATATATTAGTGTGATTGCGGAAAAATGTAACCTGAACAGGGTTTGTTTACACTTTCACCAGGTTTTAGAGCACACAGTACCGAGTGCGTAGGTAATCCTCATACGTTAGCTAGGCTGGCGAGCTCCATGCGTCAGAATCAAAACATTATTTTCCAATTCCAGGTGTAACTAGGATCTCGGATTCGAATTCGGATCGGATCATCGGCTGCAGTGCGCAAACGCTCTTAGTGCTCCTGAAGTGGGTTTCTAAGTCGAGCTTTATGCTAATCGCAACAATTAATTTATCAGCTTATCGGAAACCTTAAACACTGTTTCATCATTAATCAAAACATTTGTGATTTATTACCAATTTTGACTCTGTGAATTAAGAAGCCATTAAAATAATATAATCATTATAGTAAGGCCGTCTTTCAAGATATCTTACTAAATACAATTAACCCTTAACGTAATTAAATCGTGTTTGCATGCCCAGCAATTACGTCAGTTAATAATTATATGGATTAATATTTAAAATGTAAATAAACAAGGTGAAATTTTAGTCACAAAAAAATCTGCTGTTCCCTATATTTATGTTCGCATAACTCGTCAAAATGTAGGGAACAGCTGATTGTTTTTTCGCGATTTCTGTGTTTGTCCCATAGTGAAAGGTGTTCATAACGAATATGAGTACAATGACCCCTTCAGAGGATTTAAACGACTAAAATTTCAGCCTGTATGTTTGATATACTTACATTTAATGAATAATCGTGAAAGCGAGGCTCTGTACAATACTATTTACATTCTTATTATCTTTCAAACATTCTGTGTATGAAAGCTGTCCAAAATGGCGATTTGAACTGTTTCAACTCGTGCCTTCATTGTCAACGACAATACTTGATAGATTATACCATTCTGGTTCCTATTTGGCAGTCCATAGAACACAAAATTCAAATTCATAGCTTTATCACGATTAGATCTTCTAATCACCGGAGGGTTTTAAATGAAAATCCCATTAGTTAATAGTCCGTGTTATCAGTAGGAAACATATCACTCGGTACTTTGAGCTCCCTGTTAAGCTATCACAAACAGTTGCAAATCATACAATAGTAGTATCAACACTGTGGAATCGTTATTTATTATATTATTGTGTTCGACAAATATTTCCATTCACTTCCATTCATTGACGAACTTAATTAGGTATTAAATGATAACAATTTTAGTTTCACAAGATTCAACTCTTTGCCAATTATAACTCAAATATAAATACAGGCGACTAAACTGATAAGCATGCAGGCAGCTAGCGACATCTAGTTGGCGAATGCATAAGCATAATGAGCCTATAGCGTTCCTCCAGCTGGCAGCCGGGACACTGCTGCGTCCCTCTGTTTTTCTTGGATAAAAGCATCAACAGTCATCATCATCAACTTAACATTAAATGCAGTTTATTTGAAGTTTTTTTTTTACAAAAATACATAATTTCGTATGTATAATTAATCAAATTGCAATTACTAATTAGTAGTTTTGTGTGGAGACACGTTTACGTATATTTTATATTATTATTAATTTATTATAGTTACTTTACAATACAACCTTAATTGGGAAAGATCTCCCCTCTACCACAAGATGCAGGTAATTAAATTGTTCTTACAAATAAAAAAAACTTTATTACAAAAAATTAAACCGACGAAAAAAGAACTGAAAAGCGAAAAATAAATAACTTTAATTTCGGAAGTCGGTGTCTTCTCTTATCAATTTTCGTTTTTTGCCACCGACTTCCGAAATTAAAGTTATTTATTTTTCGCTTTTCAGTCCTTTTTTCGTCGGTTTAATATTTTATAAAAAAAAAAAATATTTTTGGCTTTTCAGTTACCATTTTCTCCAGGGTACTCCAGGGGGTTACTCCAGGTTAAAGACCTGGAGTTGACGATGAGTGGTTGTGTCATCAGAACTATGTATGTGTGCGAAATTTCAACAGAATCGGTTCACAGTTGAAAATTTAGTTGGTGAAAAATCAATCAACCCCATTTTTTCTACCTTTAGGGGTGGATTATAGTTTCCAATTTTAAATGGGACCAACTTCGAGGTATACCCTTCCCAATAAAAAAAGAATTTTTCAAATCGGACGACACATTAAAAAGTTATGCGCGGTCATACATAAAAAAAAATAAAACATAATATATACGTGTCGACTTGAGAACCTCCTCCTTTTTTTTTCGTCGGTTTAAAATTATGAAGTCATGAACCATTTAACATAGAAAAATGTTAAATTTTTGTGTTCTACTCAGTTTTTGTTTATAAAAACGTTCGCAGTCATAGTAGTCTTAAAATAAAATACGTGGGGTTTATGCTTCCAGTTGCTACAGCGCATATCAGGGTATGATTATGTACTTATAAAGAACATTTCTGTGGGTAAAGGAGATATGTTTCCCATGATACAGCATGTTGTCCCAAAAACACAACTACACAATTTACATTTATCACATGGTGAGGCACTTGTCTCTACATACTATGTTTGTATTCACTTATTTATTATACTCCCACTTTTTCATTTGATTTTCATTAGACAATTTTCATTAGATTATCGTTAATAGTAGTCAAATATGCCCATTTAGTCGGGTTTGATACATCCATCAGCCTCAAATATCATCATCTAATTTGTAACATTCCACTATAGGTACAGGTGATATGTTAAAAATCTTAGAATGCAGGTATTCCTAATTTTAAAATTTTATTTGTTTCAAATGAAATTAAACAAATGAACGCTCTCAAAGTCTTGTCAGAGTTATCAAACTGCAGGGCATATTAATATACATTATTATGTACGTAACGATAGGTACGCCGGTAGGTACGTATTTAAGTGACTTAACAATATAATTACACACCTTATTATTAGTGAGGACTGGACTTAATAATTATTAATTATTATTAAACTATTTTAATAATACAAATTAAATTTAAAATTTTGTGCGATACAATTTACTGACATTCGTGAATTCATTAAGGTCTTAAAATAAACATAATAAAATGTTCTATTACGAAGGCAAGTATTCAATCCGTATAAGCAGAAACTTTAATATATCTGTAAATGTACCAGTTTTCTATACTTGCTTCAATTGATTTGGTAACACTAAAAACTATCATATTTTCAGGACATGGATGCAAGAAATTATAAATTTAAAAAGATTTCCTGTGAGAGTGAGTTCGCACGTAGCGAGTGAAGCAGACCCCTAGGACTTCAGAGTTGTGTTTCCCTTTTTCCTTTTACCTAGAGTACCAGGTAGGAAAAAGTAAACTACGTATTCGATACTCGACTGGGTTTTATTCACAAAAACAAAAATTCAATGTCAAAATGTAGCATCAGTATCTTGAGTCTTTAAGAAATATGAATGTCAGTCATATGTTACTGACTACGTTTAAACGTTTCAGCAATAAGGTACATGCAAGTGCATCTTAAGTTGCGTCACCGTCGTAAAATATGAAACGAGCGAGTATGGACAATATTGTTTATTGCTATCAGATAAGAGTCTGCAGCGCAAGCGGCGGAGAGGCGTGATCTTACTACTGCTACAGAATAGACATACGTACAGAAGTTTGACTACATACTCACGCGACACGACATATAGACACGCGTCTACGTACAGGGACAAGTGCACTCGCGGCTGGCCTTCAAAATATTTTATTTCACATAAACCTACATGGTCACTTATTTACGTGTACAGTCACGGACTTTAATTGATGAGCCACTTGGCACTGTTCCTATTTTAGCCGTGTAATGCAAATCGGGCTTAGTCGGTTATACTCGTACATCCAGACACGGAAAGTCATGTCTTCATATTATAGAAGAAGAAAATTATATTTAATATCTTTAGGTTGGCTAACCTGAGAGCCAGAACTACAAACTTGACAGCAGAGTGACTACCCAAAGTCAACCAATAGCAGGTCTAGCAACCGTAAACCAGCGACGATTTTTTTAGCGTAGTCATAGTAACATAGCGTATGGAGAAATTTTAATTATTCATTTCGACAAATTCGCAAATAACGTCTCTGACATCGACATTTCTACTGTCACTGTCTTCGGATAGGTTTTCAGAATTATCGAGTTAATGTGCTCTGATTCAAAGGAGGTATCATTGAGAACTTATTAGTCAACCTCTATGGACAAGACTATTTCCGATTACTAGTAATTTGTCATCTTGTTTACGAGCATGCGATTTAAGTTCGTGTTTAATCGTGTAATCACGTGAATGTAACTACAATATTGAAATTTTTGAAAGTGGCTCATCAATTAATGTCCGTGACCGTACATTATACTCGTCCAGACCGTATTTCGGCCACGGCGGCCAATCTCAATGGAGACTAGCCATGGGCGCGGGAAATATTATAGTGCACAAGGGTGTGCGCAGACACAGGTGCACTCTCTCTTCTCTTACTCTCATGGTCCGATGGCGATGGGACGGCAATCCGATTCTCGCGGAGCTTTATCAGCGCAGGCCTAACGGTTTGCCGTGCGCATCGAGCCACGCGGGTATCACACCGCCAACTTCCAAACTCCGGGGTGTACATGCACATTTGCATAGTATACAGAATAAAGAATCCCAAAGTGTTGTGGCGTGGCTTATGAAACTCAGAAGCACGGTTCCAATTGGTTGTTTCCTTTAGAGAAGAGCGGAGAAGAAACTCCATGGTTACTCTTTTAAAAATATGGGCTTTCATAATATTTCCAAATTACAGTGATAATAGGTATGGGAGGACAGTGTAGGCCTGTCAACACGTACCAGGTACTTAACGAAATTGAAAATGGATGATGGCCGTACGTATGCGTCTATGTGTGCGTGCGCCTGATTACGCTGGTTGTATGGAGCCGACCTTCTGTACCTATTTATTTAGTGATGCTGTGCCTCGTTTATGTATGTCACTACACGCTTATTGTAGTAGTGCCGAGTAAACACATATATAATACTTTCCATAGTATAGAATGTATTGATCTTTTATATAATTAAGTAGGCCACAATGTTACTATTGTAAATTATGAACATTTATCGTAAATTTGTAAAACAAATATTCGTTTTAACTTAGTGCTCTTTTCAATTTTTTTTAGTTTACTTCAGCTATTTGCAATACGATTTATTTTCGACCTAAGCCTATAATAAAAGTAGAGCGGTCCGGGACTACTATCGCTACTCGCTCGTCACTACTGCAAACACTTCTCATTACGTTTATCATTCGATGTGGAACTATCGAAATTTTCTGGGGCTTCGATATCTTATATTGTGGAGATACACTCGGGAACTTTTCTACAAGTTACTGTATTATCAAGAGTTCACAAAATAAGCCAGTCGCGGTAAATGATTGAGTCTACAATTTTTGACGCTACGTTTTCATACATTAAATATAAATGATTTTGAAAGGTCATGGGAAGTCCCCGATAGGTTCCAGTCACTGTTATGAGTATCATTACTTTGTTGACATTTGCTGTATTTTTTTGATCATTCTGTTTGTAATAAAAGAATTATCATACGTTTTGTAAGTGAACCGATTAGTTTTAAATAAAAAAAAAGTGTTGAAACTAAACATAAAAGTGCTCGTTTCTTGTTAAAATTTTATGCGCGATGTTCCTTCCGTCAATATATTTTGGAAAAAGTCTGAAAATGTTTATTAAACAAGGCTCTCCAAAAAAAAAAAATACTAGCATTCAAAAAATTATAACATTAGTTTATGTTTTATGAAAGTATAGGGTTGCCAGATTACCCAAAAAGATAAAAAAACGAGTAAAACTGTGAAATCGATTTACGTTTAAGCTCTATTTTGTGTGCAAAGTGCAACTAAACATCGAAAATCATTGATCAACTGAATTTATTTTACAAAAAAGATTTACCAGTTAAGAGCGATTTCTTGCTAAAGTTAACTGGCAGCCGTAATAGGTACTGTCAAGTATGCCTTAAGTAATTAGTTGCAGAACAACTAACATTATATCACATGAAGCTCCGTGAGGTCTCACTATATAATACTATACTATACATAGTTAACTACGTAATGTACACATGTACACGCTACATAATATACACCTATGGCTATACTTATCGTACGTATCAGTCTATCTGCGCTACTCTCCGGACGTGGGAACCTGCAACAACACGGATCTTGTCAGAATAGTTCAAATGAACATATTATGTAAACCTGTTATGCAAATAAGTGATTTGAATTTTTATATTTCAAATAAACCTATACAATATAATATAACCTACTAAATTTTAAGTCATTCAAAAAATAAAAAAATACTGTTGTCTTGCCAGTTTTTCTCCATAGAAACGAAAAAGAGCAAATTGTAATTTTTGTTTATTTCCATAAGTGCCAATGCTCAGTCAGCGTCATATAAAGATGTACAAGATTTTTTGACGCGTGGCCAAAATCTGAACTAACGCCGCCATCTTGTTTTTCAAAACATTTCACAAAACAGTATCACAAACTGACAACATCATTCGAACGCCAAAAGATCCTTGTAGCACGTTATGTGTTTGTACAGACTGTGGACGTACAGTAACATTCTTATATTTGGGGTTCAGGCAGATGCAATATAAACGTTCGGAACAAGAAGCTTTATCTTAAGGTTCATAAAATACTGTGTTAATTCACATTGTTTATATATATCCATTTCAGACCATTTCCTTCCTAAAATGGGTCTTATTTGTGATTTGTTCAAATAAATAGAGTATGTATAAAAAATGAGAATAAAAATATAGTTTTATAAACAGCCCAATACGTTATCAATATAAACTCAACCCATTCCACAAAGATCCCGCTGACAGGCGCCATCGTTTTTATTTCTTGAACGTACACAAACATTACAATTTGATTGTCTTTTTTGTCAAATAACATGTCACTGAAAACATGCTCGTATTCACTACTATTACTATTTACGTTCATAACTAACTGGGATAACACACTAAAATCATACTAAACGAATTCTCATAATGTAATGCATATGTTTAAGTCCCATGTAGAAGGTGAGCATATTCATTGGAAACAAACCCAGGTGCAGGGCTGCTGCTGCGAATTTCCAAAATAATACTGTTCGACCTGGAGTTTGAACCCATGTCCCTATGGAGAGCAGTCGTACTTACTACTACTAGTAGGACTACCAATGAAGCAGTTGCAAAATTTTACATGATGATAAAAGAATATTATGAATATTATGGAGACGATAAATCAATCGCATCACAGTGGATCTGCAGTTAGCCATCTACTTAGATAAACTTAAACATTTAATTCATGATAAGAAAAATATAACAAATTATCCATAGCTGGACCTCAGGCTTCCTCTTTATGAGTCGTCAGGAGTCAGCAGTAATCACGCGGGCACTGTGCGGGTTGGTGGACGTAACAGATGTCTTGTTTTTTTACCCAACTACGGCGAAGCAAAAAGGAGGGTTATGATTTTGACCGGTATGTATGTACATATGTTCACGTTTTCCCTCATATTTTCTAAACTCCTCATCAAAATTTGATATAAGAGGTATCGTTGGAAGCGTCTTGATCGTCCACTGATTATAGGTGTGACGTCACATTATAAAGTAAACACAAGACATCACAGACAGACAAATAAAAAATCCGGAGTCAGACACATATCGTGTGACTCCGGATTTTTAATTTGTCTGTGTGTGTTGTTTCTTTATATCTTTTTAGTTGACATTTTTTGTCGTAGTTGGGTTTTAGTTATATAACTTTTATTTTTTAGTTGTAGGACATTCCGAAACGAGATTTGTGGCCCAGTAATAACGGCGCCGACTTACCGAGCGGGAGGTCGGGGGTTCAATACTAGGAATGGTCTGATTCAATAATATCTGATGAAAGTGTAAACAAACCCTGTTCAGGTAAAGTTCTTACGCAATCATGCACTAAAGGGAATTACAACACATTCAGAAGATTTAGAAGGTTCATTTACCACTTTTTCACAGTTAGTTTTTAGTCATTAAGTTACAACAATTTAATTGTTAACATAATTAAATTGTAATTGGGAAATCATCTACGAAAATCGGGGTTATACAATAAACCTAAATTATCAAATAAAAAAAAACTTTAATCATCTTAAAGTTTTTTTCTATTTGACAATTTAGGTTAAAATGAGAACTCAATTTTTTCATCAGATACTTTATGAACCATTGATTTAAATAGTAAAGATACGGTCGTCCGAACATTTGACGGACGCGGTCGCCCTACAAAAAACACTAACGCCATCTATGAGAACTAGTATGAACTACGATGTCAATCGGCGTGGTCTGCTCCTAGACGTAACCTTGTAAGAGCGGGGTGTGGTATTTCTCACCGTGTGTTTGCACTGGCGAAACATTTAAGACAAAACATGTTGAAATTTCTATTTTCTGTCAATGTTCCATAAAATTTTTGACAGCAACTAGAGATTTAAACATGTTTTGTTGTAATGTTTCGCCAGTGCAAACGCACGGTCAGGTACAAAAAAATAAAATAAAAACCTTTTATTTTTCAAAATTTATATTTGTTGCAGTTTGTTTATTGTGTTGTCATTGGCCTTTGAATAAAACAATTTTTTTACATTATTGTCTTTTTGTTATTCTGGACATATTTTCCATTTTGGATTCGTAGTGTTTTCTGACGTTGGTATATCTTTCAATAGGGAATATGCATGTATTTTTTTTATTTTTTTATTCGATAGTTTACATCGTCAAATAATAGTTTTAAAAAAATCGTAGGAAAAAAAGCAATTTAAAGTACTTAAAAAAAATGTTAAAAATATCCAACCGATCCGGGCTATTCAAACGCGGAGGGCGTTTTTTTGACTTGGCGACGATTTGGCGCGCTTGGTGTGGTGACGTCACATTCTATGAAAACAAACAAGCAACTGTCAACTCCTTTTTGTAGGAGTGTTTGACATTGACTTGACACTTGTTGATTGACTTGACATTGACATTTTGATTGTTGTGCTAGATTGTTACGTCACATCCGCTCTTAGCTTTTCAAGTATTTGAACTACCCGCAGTTTTTTGGCACTTTTAAAAAATTAATTTTTCGCTCAAAAATTAATTTTATTCAAAAATATTGTTGGAGGCATAATTCTGAAGTAATATAGTTTATAAAAAAAAATGCTTGACCCTTATTTGAATCACATGCATATTCCCTATTATTGACCGAATTAAATATAATCTATGATTAAGTGTCACAGGTTGTTCCATTGAGTAAGAATCCAAAATGGAAAATATGTCGTTAATTTTTTTTTTCAATTTATTAAATACTTATTTTCACTGTACTTATAGATTTTTTACCAGTTCATAAAAATACATTTTAATTTGCTTGTAATAAACAATAAAAAATAATTTTGTACATAATTTAATCTTATAGTAATATTATTAAATCTTTTCATTTCATCGGCTACAACGCGCGCCGCTGCAAAGTTATGTCGCACTTTTACGCGGCTTCGCGTCGTCTTTGCCAAAGGTTGAAACAAATAAGAAAGAAAATTGTTTTAAATAATGTTAGAAGGTGATTTAATGACATATTTTTAAACTTATCGGTGATATGAAATGTTACAATTTTTTTTATTCTGCTTTTTATCGTAGTTCACGCAACCCTTCACGGCACAACCTGGTATTTTTGCTCTTAATATTTTACGACCGCTCCCGAAGACGCCGATCGCGCACTGATCGCGTACTAGTTCAATTCGACCGTTTTAGGACCAAGTTCGAGGCGTCATTGTAACATGCGGTCCGCCCAGTCCTTACGCAGTAATATATATGTCAGTGTTGTGAACAGACCATAGGCACTTTACTTCCAGCTATTTATTTCATCACCACTTCTTAAAACGGGGAAGGGAAACATACGTTACCTATGTGAGCAGGCGCTATATGCAGGTGGTCTTGAGATGCATGGACAGCAGCCCCTTGGCCACGAAGCCGCGCCCGCACAGCCCGCACACGTACGGCCGCGCGCCCGAGTGGTACCTGCCACAATATTCATATTCATTTACGTTCCATTTTAATCATAAAAGATGTGACAAAAAGGTTTACAGCTAGGTACAAATAATGGACACCGTTAGGGCACAGCAACAGAATAAATTAAGATAAAAAACAAATTTAAAACGATTATTATTATTATTTATATATATGTTTACATATCTCGGGACCATGGGGTCCCGGACCTTTGGAAGGCGTACGAAGGGCCGAAGCCAACTCGTAGAGGCCCGTTAGAAATCCATAATGAAATGGGGCACCAACCGACGATTATCCCTGTTCGCACTATGTAAGTGCAGCCAAGGACAACCCGCGGTTGGTGTAAGACTATTGCAGAACATGGAAACAAAGATATTGGACTATGGGTTTGGGTGGGTTGGTGGACTGGTTATTTTGAACAATGGAAAGACTATGGCCCCTGCCTGACCAATGTTTTTAATATAAAATACATAGATAAAATGGCAGGGGGTGACTTGCACACTCAATAATGGGCCCCCCAAAAATGGTCGCTAGCACACTGTCGTAGCGACAAGGGGGCAACATGTCCTGAGGTGCTTGAGAGGAGTGGAGAGGTATTCCACGGCTATCAGGACAATCCCGGAAGTACGGTCAAGATCCCTACCAGCATCTTACTGGAATACTTCCTTCCTCCGAGCACGATTGCTCTTGCGAATCTCCAACGAAGCCGGCCAATAAAGGCAAAAATGAGGTGGGAGCTCTGTTCCTCGTCAATGTTCACTCTAGCCGGCCAATAAAGGCAAGCCAGAGGTGAGGAACAAGACTTCTCCCGGGAGGTAGGGTCCGTGGGGTCGCTACTGCCCAACAGCTCGCGGAGTTATTCCGTGGCGCGATATTCGTGCTAATTCGAAAATACAAAGATTAGAAAGAAAGAAGAAAGAAAAATTGTTTATTCTGCACAACAAAACGCACGTTAAAACAGTAAAATACACATATTAGCCAAAAGCCTCGCATTCAACCAATAAAAGTTTGACAGTTCTGCTCATTGGTTGATGTCAAGGACAGGGACCAAAGACAATATTGCATAATACATTACTGTTCTTGCGACATTGGCGAATGACAACAAACAACAAAACAAAAAGCCGAATGCAAAGTTATCTACTTAAAAATAACAAGAATAATGCATCGCGTCGCATCTGTGCAAGGATAGGTGTGACTTCGGACGAAACTATCGTCAACAGCGCTGGTTTTCAGCAATTACCTAATAGAATGACGTAATGACGTCCCCCCGTGTGCCATCCATAATAAATCGGGTAAGTACTTTATTTTCCACAGAAATTAGCTATCTAATCTGTGACAGAAATGTTTATTCTGGCTGAACGTAGTATGTACGTTGGTATGTATAGTAGTAAAAATAAATATAACTGTATTTATGTGTAACTAATAAAATACATACACTAAGACCATAGTACAATGAAAATAAAATATAATAAGCAAGTACTATAAACTTTTTATAAAGTGCAGTTGATTACCGAAGCTCATACCCGTTCTGGTTTAACGGTTACTACGTAAAGCGAGCGAATGATTGAATGAATGGACTCGTTCTGTAACGCCACGTCGAGTGTTCTTACCGCTCGTGTATAACCAGTGTGGATCTCTGACTGAACGCCTTGCCGCAGTGCGAGCACACGTGTGGTTTCTCTCCGGAGTGAACACGTTCATGAAGCGTCAGGTTACATTTCTTCACGAAGCCTTTGCCACACGTTCTGAAATAAAAAATAAATTAGTTAATAAAAATAACTAGCTATTAGCTTAGAAAAAATTACTTACATGAGAATCAGAACATTCTGGCAGGTCTGGAATATTTTTAGATTTAAGATAAGCATTTGTCACAATTTCATTCAATGCTAAATCAAACAAATTCAAGGCAAAATACGTGAAGAATCGCGTAAAAATGAATCTGCAATAAGGGTAATAGATGTTGTAGATGAAAGATAGTGATCTTCACCATAACTGGTTGTCAACTTAATGAAGAAGTAGATAAATTCCTAGAGGGTTCCTCAGGGCAGCATTCTTGGTCCAACTATACAGATACGTGTGTACTTTAGGTACGTGCGTCTGCTGAGCAATGTCCGGTACTCAGATCGAGTCAAGTATTAACTAATGCGCACGCCGCACACGTACTGCTAGTGTGTACTCACTTGCACACGTTGGGCTTATAGCCCGTGTGGATACGGATGTGGAATTTGAGGTGCTCGCGCGAAGACAGCGCCTTGCCGCACACGTTGCATAGGAAGTTGCGCTCGCCCGAGTGCGCGCGCAGGTGGCGGCGCAGCGAGTTGATGTGCGCGAAGTGCCGCGCGCACACGCCGCAGCGCAGCGCGAGGGCCCGGCCGGCTGCCTCCGGGTGCGCGCGCGTGCGGTGCGACAGCAGGTAGCTGGGTATGGACAGTATTTACTCATTATTATGGTCATCACTACCGCTACGCTCTATAACCAACGATGGCTTTACGAACGTAACGGCCTTAAGAGACATAATATTCTAGGTGAATGTTTTCCATCCACACACACTTCGTCCTGTATTCATGTGAGGTGACTTATTTTGAAGTGACCGCGACCGTCTGTTACACCTGCGCGCACATTCAATTGCACACATACAGGTAAGTATTAATAAGTAGAAACAATTATGAATCCTGTCGGGCACAGCAAAATTTAAAATAAGTAAGAGAGAGGAAGAGCGCTATGTTTTTTTTTTTTTACCCTTGACCCTCTGAGTTAAAACCGTAAATCTTTGATTACTTCCATTTAGCAGACTTAGTCTAATAACAGACTTAGTCTAATAAATTGCTCACGAATGTGGTCTGTAATACATAATTAGGTATAGCCTAACATTATTGATCAAATAATTGCATTTTATGAACCATCATAACAAAAGAAAATGTACTTAGTGAGGTCTAGGTACCAACCTAGACCTCACTAACTACATTTTGTTTTGTAGGTCTAGGTACCAACCTAGACCTCACTAACTACATTTTGTTTTGTAGGTCTAGGTACCAACCTAGACCTCACTAACTACATTTTGTTTTGTAGGTCTAGGTACCAACCTAGACCTCACTAACTACATTTTGTTTTGTAGGTCTAGGTACCAACCTAGACCTCACTAACTACATTTTGTTTATAGGTCTAGGTACCAACCTAGACCTCACTAACTACATTTTGTTTATAGGTCTAGGTACCAACCTAGACCTCACTAACTACATTTTGTTTATAGGTCTAGGTACCAACCTAGACCTCACTAACTACATTTTGTTTATAGGTCTAGGTACCAACCTAGACCTCACTAACTACATTTTGTTTATAGGTCTAGGTACCAACCTAGACCTCACTAACTACATTTTGTTTATAGGTCTAGGTACCAACCTAGACCTCACTAACTACATTTTGTTTATAGGTCTAGGTACCAACCTAGACCTCACTAACTACATTTTGTTTATAGGTCTAGGTACCAACCTAGACCTCACTAACTACATTTTGTTTATAGGTCTAGGTACCAACCTAGACCTCACTAACTACATTTTGTTTATAGGTCTAGGTACCAACCTAGACCTCACTAACTACATTTTGTTTATTGGTCTAGGTACCAACCTAGACCTCACTAACTACATTTTGTTTATAGGTCTAGGTACCAACCTAGACCTCACTAACTACATTTTGTTTATAGGTCTAGGTACCAACCTAGACCTCACTAACTACATTTTGTTTATAGGTCTAGGTACCAACCTAGACCTCACTAACTACATTTTGTTTATAGGTCTAGGTACCAACCTAGACCTCACTAACTACATTTTGTTTATAGGTCTAGGTACCAACCTAGACCTCACTAACTACATTTTGTTTATAGGTCTAGGTACCAACCTAGACCTCACTAACTACATTTTGTTTTGTTACACTCAGGTTGAAAAAGAATGATATACCAAGTCAGTTTGCATGGACCAAAGCTCAAACAGAATCTGTAATCCAACGGGCAGAGCGAGCCAACAGAAGATTGCACTCCAAGAATGTTGTACTTCCATGTTCATCGAAAAACACCTAAGACTCATTTAAAGAGATATTGCAACCTATCCCAGAATAGAAATATCAGTTAATGAAGTGACAGTAGAGTGCTCCTTCTTGCCAACACATTTCGCATTTCTACTCCTTAATTCAGTTTTCAACTCTTACGGTCCAGCTACCGTATTTATCGACCATTTTCAAATTATCTATAATAAATCCTCACAAAAAACTTCCAGGAAAAATATTTGACAGGTCTACATCTACAACAGCGCCCCTAAGCGGGAGAAATTGCGCGAATCGTTGCCATTGGGGTACACTCCAATACGCACACAAGTTTATTCAGTTTTCGTTATTTGTGATGGACACAACAGTAAACACATACACAATAATGCCACTTATGGCGAGCTTTCAGTTTTTAACCTCATTGTCACTGACATTGCGAATTGAAAGTGCCACAACTAAAAAGTGAAAAATAAAAACTTTTTACAAAAAAAAAACAACATACTTATTTCCAAAAAAAAACACAAAAAAGTGATAAATAACTTTAATTTTGGAAGTCGGTGTCTTTGCTTTTCAGTTTTGGTTTTCTGCCACCTACCTCTGGTACCTACCCCACAAAAACTAAGTGGGAAAAAATACGTAGTTATTGAAGCTAACTCGAAAACAACGCAAGCAATGTAATAAAATTTATATGGGACCACCTCTGATGCATGACCTACCAAACAAAAAAAGAATCATCAAAATCGATTGGCGGAGTAATCGCGAAACAAACACACAAAATAATAATAATAATAACCACCGCCGTATCTCTACGTTGACGTGGTGGTGGGGCTTGCGTGCTCCGAACTCTAAGTCTGTACCGGTAGAGTTTACTTTGCCGGAACAGGTCTAGGGTGAGGAGCCAGACCAAGAGAGATACAAAAACCCGCAGAGCAGCATGTGGCGAGCTGTTGGGCAGTAGCGACCCCAGGGACCCTACCTCCCGGGAGAAGTCTTGTTCCTCACCTCTGGCTTGCCTTTATTGGCCGGCTAGAGTGAACATTGACGAGGAACAGAGCTCCCACCTCATTCTTGCCTTTATTGGCCGGCTTGAGTGGAGATTCGCAAGAGCAAACGTGCTCGAAGGAAGGAAGTATTCCAGTAAGATGCTGGTAGGGATCTTGACCGTACTTCCGGGATTGTCCTGATAGCCGTGGAATACCTCTCCACTCCTCTCAAGCACCTCAGGACATGTTGCCCCCTTGTCGCTACGACACTGTGCTAGCGACTATTTTTGGGGGGCCCATTATTGAGTGTGCAACTCACCCCCTGCCATTTTATCCGTGTATACCATACCATTGATCAGGCAGGGGCCATAGTCCTTCCATATTTGAAAATTACCAGTTCACTAATCCACCCAAACCCATAGCCCAATATCTTTGTTTCCATGTTCTGCAATAGTCCTACACCAACCGGGGGTTGTCCTTGGCTGCACTTTAAAAAGTGCGAACAGGGATAATCGTCGGTTGGTGCCTCATTCCATTTAAAATTGTCTAAGGGGCCTCTGCGAGTTGGCTTTGGCCCCTCGCACGCCTTCCAAAGGTCCGGGACCCCAGGGTCCCGAGATATATAAACATATAACAACTAATAATAATAATACAGCCGAATTGAGAACCTCCTCCATTTTGTAGAAATCGGTTAACAATAAGATGGCGTCGTTAGTTCCGATTTTGGCCACGCGCCAAAAAATCCTTGTACAGCTATAATAGTAAGCTAGCATGAGCCTCACCGCATGTAGACGAAGGCCTCCGGACACAGGTCGCACACGAAGCGCTTGTTGACGGGCTCGGCCGACGCGCCAGCGTCGTAGTTGTGCGTCAGGCCTACAATGTGTTACAATAATTTTCACAGATCACACGACCCTTATAATTGCATAGGTTTTTTTTTGGTAATAGTACATTATGATACAAGTGTGCTGTTTTGATAATGACTAACAAAAACAAAGTCACAAACTCTAGGCGGTATTATTCGCGCGAGCCGCACGTCAAAAGAATTGTGTCGATAGGTTTTACCAATTTCGTTTAGGTGCTTATCGTTTCTATTTTTTTTTTATTTGTTCTTAAAATTTCTTCGTAAGCCCCAAATAATTCAATTTGCTTCTTTGTAGTTACCGTGTTTGAGTATCTGGTGCGGATCGCGGAAGGTCTTCTCGCAGAGCGCGCAGCGGTAGGGGCGCCGGTCGCGCTCCCAGTGGCGCGTCCAGTGCGCCGCCCACTCCGCGCCCGGCACCGCCTGCTAAGCAGGCAAGCAGGTTACTTGTTTGTTTTGAACATGGAAAACCAAATCTATGGTTTCCAAGAAGAGCGGTGACCACGCCCCCATGGATGATTTCACTAAAACGATGAAGGGAAGTTGGTGTGTTTTCCTAGAGAGCGTTTTTTGACACCGTAAAGTCAGTGCCATCATTTCCATGACTGCTGTCACTGCGGCCGTTACGTGGCGCCGCTCTTCATGACTGCCGTCACGGCGGCCGTTAAATGTGTTCTAGGGAATCGTAGCTGTACACCTAGTTTCTGAATTGAGAATACATACTATGCAACACTATATTCTTACAAATAAATAAACTGATTTTGACTTAATGTGAAAGCCGCCAAATTCAATTTTATTTTGCAAAAAACGTATGTCACGGGCTGCATTGAATCACCAATTAGAGATTTTACGAAAGTAGAGTATAACAAGAAATTAAAATATTTATTGCTCGCTTGTGGAAGAGAAGTTATTATAGTGCTAAGGATCCAACCGAACTGACATGAACCCTGTAAGGGCACAGCAATTTTTACGATATTAAATGTAAATTAATATACAAATAAATAAAATTGAAGTGTCTGTTTGTAATGTCATAATAACAGCTTTTTATTGAATGCATCCTACGGTACTTATAACACAATTTTTTTTCTGTCTGTCTGTTTGTTCCGGCTAATCTCCGAAACGGCTGGACCGATTTTGACGAGACTTTCACTGACAATAGATGATGTTACCTTTATTTTAGAAAAAGAATTAGGGTCAACGGGAGCGCTGAAGCGGCTGGCAGCAGCTACTTTTAAATAAATCTATTATCTTTTAATCAATAGTTATGTAGGTAGGTAGTTGTTATTTCTAAACAATTGAATTCATGGGTATCCTCTAAGGGGATGCCCATGAATTCTATGACTATACTAGACTATGGAATTTGGGAACCTTACCTTGAACATCAATCATTTGTATTCACACAATAGTAATGGAAAATTCAGTTTGTATAGAGACTATTCTGTTAAAAATTCATCTTATATGTATACATTAGCTTAATCAGCCTATAATGTTCCTGCTGAGACACAGGCCTCGTCTCTGTAAGAGATTCGGCCGTCTACCGCGCGGGCCCAGTGCGCGTTGGTGGATGCCACCTGACTTGCCAGACATGCCGGTTTCGTCTCGATGTTTTCCTTCACCGTTTTGAGAGCAGTCATGATGAAATAATCTATACAACGTAAAGTACATATTTGGGTTCGAACCTACGACCTAGAACTCGTAAGTCGCGGCCCGTGTACTACCGGGGGCTTAAGAGTTTAGGAAGGCATGTAATAAACACGTACCTTCCGACATCGCGTACAACGCAGAGGTTCCTGGTCGGGCGGCGGCGGCGCGGCGGGCGGCTCGCCTGCGGTCGACTCCGCCGCGTGCTGCCTGAAACAGAACAAGAGACGTCTCTACATTAAGTATACATATTATAAATTAAAGTCGCTTTTCCTATCTGTGTGACCGCGTTGTTCTAAAGGTGGGCAAAGTGTATCATTTTTGCGATTGGATCATTTGCATCTGGATCACTGAAATGATCCGAAACACAGATATGTTTCATTTGGCTCATTTGGATCATCGGCTCAAAGGATATAAAATATAGAATGTTATGTTACGTATACATTACGTTCGTCGCGGGCGTTTACTTCTGAGTCAGAGAAATGTTATGTGGCAACAATGCTGAAAGTTTTTATTGTATATGTTAGATTATAAATAAAATAATCGATCTTCCTTCATCTGCCGCCTGTGGTAAAACGATAACTTGTTAGTGCAAACATTATATGCAAAAAACGACCGTATAGTATTTGATACGTAAGCGCCTTAGTGGTCATTTTTACGTGTATGGATAACGACAACGAAAAACTGTGCGAGTGTGAGTGATACACATCTCATTTGGTATCTCTTTCTGATTTGTAGAGATTGCAATATGTCAACCGCTCACTCGCGAAGTCGCGACTCGCGAGTCAGAGTAACTCAGTGTGTCTCAGTTTGCCTCTCTCGCTCACTGCTCAGTCGTCTCGCAAGCGACGCGTCGCGCGGAAAGAGCACAGAGCAAAGTAATGTTTCAGATCCAAATGATCCGTTTGAAACGTTGTTACTGAACCAATCTTTTGAATCACTTCAATGATCCGGATCAGTGAGTCAGTTCCGTAAAGAGTTACACACGCCTACGTTGTTCTTCTACACTACGCAACGGATTTTGATGTGGTCTTACCATCATTTATAGAATTTATAAAGTGTATGTGTATATTACAGACAATATATTACAGTATTATATTTACTTAAAATAAATTAGGCTCGGTTTTGTCAAGACGTAAAAACCGTGCTAAGCAGGGGCGGGTCGCTAGTTCATAAAGTCAAGCCTTTTGCCCATGAGGCTAGGCAGAAACTACAGAATGCCAAGTAGTGTCACCAACACCATCCTTACATAAAGATAAAACATATTCATCTCCAAACAGTAGGCAGCCGCCCAGCCGGCAGGTACGCAACATTTATATTATTATACACTGTGTCCAGTCACGGACTAGCGATATTCTAAATACTTAAATATAGACTATTTTAAAGTACAGTTACACTCTAAGCTTGGGTCCAATACACTTCCCCGCTATGTGGCAGCCATTTTGTTACCTTAAAACTGGGCAAGACAGTATGTGTCTTGGATGACAATAGAGAGGGACATACTCATAACAATAACATCGCGCCTTGTTTCCCCTAAGGGTTAGCCAGAGGTGTACCATAGTACTCCCACATTTACTCAGTTATGTTTAAGTTTCATGGAACAGGGAGCAAGCCTATTGCCACCACCAGACACTAATCCCGACTCCAGGTTGCTACTGAGAAAACTCAGATGGAAAAGCCCAATAACACTGTCTGCCCTGGGAATTGAACCCAGGACCTCATTAGGTTAGGTTGGAAAGTCCAGATGGAAAAGCCCAACAACAGTTAATTGATTCAGGTGTGACTTTGCGGAAATCCAATATAAAATACATTAGACGTAGATATGTATATTTAGTAACCTATTCCACTTAGCGATTTCTCAAGAGTCATAAAAGCGCTGCAAGAAATCAACACGTGTTTCACCTTCAAACAAGGCATCCTCAGGATGACGATTGACCAGTCGCGAACCCGAGCACGACGTGTTGCCTCGTCGAGCACTGGATGCAGGGATCTCTGCATCTGCCCGACCTGAGATTCGAACCCAGGACCTCATGCTATGTTAGTAAGTAGGTAGACAATTTCTTAGCAGTGATGACTATGTATCTATGACCCAATTATACAACAAGATACTATTTACATTTTCTACCACCACACTATTGAATATAATGTACCAAAATAAAACTATTAGAGTACCAAGCTCATTTGTGATGCTACCTGTAGTGCTGCAGTGCCTCTGTCCTGCTGAAGCACTGAGTGAAGCAGATACAGCAGTTGAATAAATCTATATCTTTGAGCTGCGATGGCTTCTCATCAAGAAGCTCCTCCTTGATGCTGTCTAGCGGCACCCCGCCCTCCTCTCTATCCACCACCGTGATGGTTGCAGCAGGCAGGCAGTTGATCAGCTCTCCCCAATCTTTCATGTTATTAGTCTTCTTTTTCCTCCCTTTTTTCTCAGAAATTGACCCATTGACAGACTTTTTACCCTTTTTCTTTTTTAAGCTTATTAATGATATATCATCACTGCCTGAGGAGCCATTCTCAAAGTGATCAGTGTCTATATTATAGTAACAATCTTCCTCTTTCTTGATGGGTGTAATAGACGGAGGTTCCTCTTTGACTTGTATGGAGACATTATATTCGTAGGCTGCATCTGTGCCGTCTGTCTGAGTGCTTCTCTCACAGTGTTTGGCATGGACAGGGGGAGGCGAGCCACTGTTTTTGACGAGTGTGAGGTCTACTGATCCATCGATACAGGCCCCAGACGGCAGGAATAAACTGCGTAACCTGAAACCAGAGATACAAATTATGTTAAATTATTACTGCTGCTACTATTGTATTACTGCTACTACTATTGTGTTGGCTGTAAATGAGACGTATAGCTATTAGAGTGATTGTTTGTTTATATGGAAATAACTTAACAATTTACTTTGTCATTGAACTAACCAGTTAAAATTAATTAAGAACTGTTAGTTTCAACTGTATTTATTAGCTTTTAAATTATAACATTGCTATTCTTTGAACTAATACTGAATTAATTAAATAAATTAAGATAAGTAGGTACACCGGTTCCTGCTAACAACTGATGATAATCGAACGTTTCAAACATAACACTCACCTATTTTGAACTTCAATAGTTTCATTACAAAACTGATAGAAGTCGTTCACTTTGCAACTACACTTGTCGCACACCTTCTGAGGGAGCCGGTCGTTTTTGAAAACCTATCAATAAACACCAATAATATCGTTTAATAAATAGGTTAAAATATCACATGAAAAACCTACAGACACATCAACGAATATTACCTTTATAGGCAGATATAGCGACAATTTGAGATACAGCGCATTTTCTTCATCAAATATATCATTATTAACAAACTTCGTTGAACAACATAATCGGCAAATTTCACCCATTATTATTTAAAAAAATAAATAAACGATCCGTCCGTGGTGTTTATTCCGCAGGAAAGTGACAGATAGCGGCCATTTGTCAAATATTGACCTTTCCAAAATCTGGGTTGCCAAGTAATATAAGGAGGAATGGAGTATTGTGTGAGACCTAAAACATAAAGATATTTTCTATAGATATGTTTTCAAGAGAGGAGCAGGGGTGGGCGGAGGCGGAGTTGGTGGATGTGAGGCGCTGCGCCAAACTTTTGATTAATGAACACGATGTTTGTAAAGTTAACTTACTTCAGTTAAATGGCTAATATTCACAACATTGAAAACTTTCGTAATGTGCTGTTAACTTTATAAGAATTCTCGATGTTAATGAAGATTTATTCTGTGAAATATTCATCAATGACCATCAAAATCAAACATAAATAATCTATTAACATCAAACCTTCATCCCTTTAGGAGTGAGAGCGTTCTGCAGTTATGCCTGATTCCTGGACCAAAGGCGTGCAGATTCAGAAAAGGGCATTTAAAATTGTTTTTTTAGGGATCCGTACCTCAAAAAGAAAAGACGGTAAACGGTAAACGGAAAAACACTTCGTGGTACGTTTGTCTCTGTTAGTCTGTCGAGCAAGAGTCAAGACCCTTTTTGTCAGGATTGCGTGGAGGTATCAAGTTAAAATTAGGAAGAAGTAATATCAAATACTTATGTAATTCTACGGTTCCTTGAAGCTCTAAAAAAATCAAGCTACTAAGTCAAAGCAATAAAATACGGCTATTTGCGACATATTTTGGATACCTACTCGCAAACAAATCAAAACCTATAGGGTACCTACATCCCGTTAAAATCTAGGCAAGAAAGAAGCAAGGTCTCACAGCACAATTAAAGGAAAAACCTCGAAGACCGTTAATTTGTAGCTTTATCATATCACAATCATACTTATAAAACATTTTTTTATTTTTTATTAAAATCTTATACATTTGCTGTTGGAATATTGACCGTGACGTATATCCGAAGTATGGGAGAACACACTACGGAATAATGGAACCCGTCCGTGGTTGCCGACACGGACCTGCCTGGTTTTTTTAATAAAATTTATTTATTTACTAGCTGCGCCCCGCGGTTTCACCCGCGTAAGTCTCGATCCCGTGGGAATATCGGGATAAAAATATCTATAAGTATCCTAAGTGTTAATCCAGGTTATAAACTATCTGTTTGCCAAATTCCGTCCAAATCCATTTAGCCGTTTTTGCGTGATTGAGTAACAAACATACAAACATACAAACTTTCACATTTATAATATTAGTAGGATTTATCAAAATCCTTAAAAACTATCACCTAAAGCGATAGCGTAGTCCTAAAATTAACTAACTGATAATTTTAAAAAAAAGTTACTAAATGTACATGCTTATAAAAACACATAAAAATAAAAACTACTTTACTAAGATAAAACTAAAAGACACAATACATATATAGCCTACTCTAATCTACACTATAATATAAAATAAACAACAGTATTTGTGCGAATTCACTTCAATGCATGTAAATACATCGATCTTCACGTGAAGATCGTTAATAACCCGAATTGCGCGGGTCAATGGTGTTTTGGCGAGAAGGTTGGACCTGGCAACCGGCACTGCCAGCAGCGGCGGCCGGTCGCGCCGCGCCGCCTCCACACATAGCGGTCTGGTACACATATATAATATACACTCAGCCGCTGCAGTACTCCTGGGTTATGCTCAATGCCACGAAGTAACCTGCCCAGATACGCGACAAGCGTGAATTCCCGAAAATTCTTTATTCTTGTAATTCTAATTAATAGTTTATTTTATTTAAATTATGATAATTAGTTTAGAAGTTATGAGGGAACAGATGAACATACCTATATACCTATCCGCTACATACGTACCCCCTACCCTCCTTTCTACCTCGCCGTAGTCGGGTAAAAATAAGCTCTGCATATCATATACCCTCCAATCTGTCTGAATTGTTTCTAGTTTTTATTGCGTTATTATTATGTACTTACCTACCTACCTGAGCTACCTACACATTACCTAGATTTCATTTAAGACTAGGTACCTACAATAGTAATCAGCTCTATGCTTCCTAAAAGCCACACTCAGAGAACAGCATTTAGGTACTTATTTGTTATACTCCAGCATAGTGTGAACGAGTGTGATGGTTGATGATGTGGAAGTGGATCTACTACCCAGTAACACGTTTGTCAACAAGTTTTAATGATGACTAATGCACGCTAGGCACCGTGACCGCTCCGTAGCTGGGTGCAAGGAGGTCCGGAGGATTTAACTAGCAATAAACAACAACTCCTTACGTGGCACATGGCCCAGGATCAGGCTAGACAGCGAATTTTAATGATGAAGTCGTAACATAATAATATGTGAAGTAATTACATTAGAATGAGCACGGCATAACTTCCTGAAGCGAGTAGTTTTCGCGCGATAGCTCGCGATAAAAGCGTTGACTGCCACTTATCTTTATCTTTATCGTGCGCCTTCAGCAAATAAAGTGTAAAAAACGAGATAAAGCCGAGGTAGGTACCATTGTGGCTGAAGTGACGATGCAAACGATTTATGTTCTCTCGATGGCTTATATCTTTTAACTTGCGGCTGCGGCAATCCCCCTGAAGGAATTCGTCGCCTGCGCTGAAACAGGTAGGTAAGGCCCATAGATATAAGAATGTTTTTTGTATTTCTATGGTAAGGCCTGTGTGCCGGCCGTAATTTCGTGTTACACATTTGTACAGGTAAGCCAGTAAGTACATGATCCAAATGTATGAAAGATGAAAGGTAAGTTGGCAATAATTATCGGTTTTGGTTTAGTGCCATAAACATTAACCATCATGCTTAGCAAATGAGTTGATAATTGAGGATTGTTATAATTAAATCTGCAAAGACTCGACTATTGCCTTTGAATTCACAATCTAGAAGTAGAAACTGCCCTTTTACTCGTAAGATGGTCCACTTTAATACTTTTCATAGACTTCGTCGAAATACAGGAAAAAATATGGCGACCCATGAATTAATACCAGCTACTTATGATGTTATTGGGACACTAGACTATCACGAATAATCGATACCTTTATCTTCATCATGTTTGATAAAACAGAAGCTACTACAAGCACCTACTGTAGTTACTGTCCCTACATGATCAATATAAATAGGTCGACCTTTAGTACCTAACTGAACTATGAAATAATTTACCCACTTCCGACTTGACACGTTTTGTTTGATAAAAGTTATCCTGATAAAAATAAATATAGAAATAAAATGAAGATAATGGAGGACCTGGTTCCAATCATTAGGAATTCGGGACCTTAGCATATCTGTATAAATAAAAATGAAATGCTGCAGCGCACCACTTGAGAACGGCTGGATTGGTTTTTAAGGGTTCCATACCCAAAGGGTAAAACAGGACCCTATTACTGAAGCTCCGCTGTCCGTCGGTCCGTCCATCCGTCTGTCACCAGGCATGTATCTCATGAACCGTGATAGTTAGACAAATGAAATTTTCACAGATGATGTATTTCTGTAGCCACTATAACAAAAAATACTAAAAAAACAGAATAACATAAATATTTAAGAGGGCTCCCAAACAACAAACTTGATGTTTTTGCCGTTTTTATAGATAATGGTACGGAACCCTTCGTGCGCGAGTCCGCGTCGCACTTGGCCGGTTTTTTTTATGTTCTTCATTCCAAATAGGTTTTTAGGGAAAGAAAAACTAGAAAAGTTGCCCGAAAAATTTGAAAATTGGGAAGGAATGAAAATACTTGTTTAAGTTGTTTGGACATTTGTATGAATAATTGAAAGGGCAGGACAACATCTGTCGAGTCAGATAAATAATAATAGTGCATACAAAGATAATCATCTGTTGGTGCCTCATTTAATTAAGAAGGTCTAACGGGCCTCTGCAAGTTGCCTCGTAACCCTTACAAACGTCCGGGACCCCAGGGTCCCGAGAAATGTCAGAGAGAGACGGATAATACTTATTAGGAAGTATTCCAGTAAGATGCTGGTAGAGATCTTTGACCGTACTTCCGGGATTGTCTCTCTACTCTTCAAGCATCTCAGGACATGTTGCCCCCTTATCGCTACGACACTATGTGCTACCGACAGTTTCCGGAGGCCCTTTATTGAGTGTGCAAGTCATCCCTGAGCCTGCCATTTTATCCGGGTATATTATAAAGCATTGGTCAGCTAGGGGACAGCCCTTCCATAGTTCAACGTAACCAATCCGCTATAGCCACCCAAACATCATCATCTGCCTAGCCTTTTCTCAACCATGTTGGGGTCGGCTTCCAGTCCAACCGGATGCAGCTGAATACCAGCATTTTACATGGAGCGACTGCCTATCTGACCTCCACAACCCAGTAACTGGGTAATACGATACCCCTTGGCAAGACTGGTTGTCAGACTTTCGGGCTTCTGACGACCCATAACTACTGTCAAAGATCCACAAATGACAGCCGGGACCAACGGTTTAACGTGCTTTCTGAGGCACGGAGGAGTCTCGATATGTAAAGATGGTCACCCATCCACGGACCAACCCCGGCAAGCGTAGCTTAACCTGATGAATAGACCCATGCGGCTGTTATTACTTAGCCACGAGCTCCTCTCCCGCCACCCAAACACATATCCCAATATGTTTTGTTTCCATGTTCTGCAATAGTTCTGCACCAACTGGGTGTTGTCCTTGGGTGCACATGCATAGTGCCTACTGCAGGAATAATCGTCGATTGGTTCTTCATTCCATTTATAATTGTCTAAGGGGCCTTGTCTGAGAGTTGAGTCCAGCCCATTCAGCCCCTCGTATGCCTTCTAAAGGCCCGGGACCCCAGGGTCCCGAGTTATTTTCAAAGAAGAAAATAATAAAAGGGTCTATGTTATTTTTCATGCAGTTCTCTCATTTCTGACATAATTATAGTAGTCATCTTTACTTTGATTTACTTACGGAGTTGTATACCTACCGCCAAGCAATGTTTGCATTGCGGTTTGAAGGGTGTGGGTGGCTGCTGGATTTATTGCACATGACACATTTCAGAAAGTCAACGTAACGTTTATAACAGGCCACAGTGACACTTGCCAGCAAGTGGCTAGCCTGCTTAAGTTTATTTATCGTCCTGTTCAGAGTAACTGACATATACCCTGTGCAACTAAGCAACAGTTCTAAAATTAACGGGAAAACCTCAGCAGACACTTGGGTTACAATAACATTTCCAAGGTGGAAACATGACACCCGCTGCACAATACTCGACGTCGACACGTAATAACACCCCGTCTGCCTATTTTTAGCAGTGATAAAGGATATTTAGATAACATACTTATTGCTTGACTGTAATCGGTTCATGGAATCGACTGGCAGGCTGATGGAATGCGGCCTTTGGAAACCCATTGTTGACTGGTTTCGTTTCTCTGAATACCAAACAGTTTCGTTTCTTGCACATCTGTCAGGCTATACCAGTCCACTGCTGAACGCGGTACTCTCCATCTGCTCGCTTATGTGGCGGTGATCCGCGGGAACCCTCAGCTTCAATAAACTCATCCTAGGAAGGATGAGTTTATTTTGAATACTCTCATCATATTAGTAACACTCACCAACAGCATATATTCAGTGGTGGTTCTATCGTTATTGTTAGTAGTTTTGCCAAGAAAACTAATCACGTCTACATCTAAAGATGAGAAGTTAAATATTTAATCAACCTAATATTCAATTTAACGAAGATATGAGAACAAACACGTGACTTTTAAACACTTTGTACTTACTGGATAGTCAACATAGTTGATTAAATAGTGAAGATTACTCCAATCTTAATTAAATTAAGATAAGATTTAAAAAACTAAGCTTTTTAGTACCACATTATTTGAATATACCAAATCGATTCTACTAGAGTAAGTACTTACTAAGTTATTACTGCAACACGTACGTTACTTACTAAGTTATTAAAATTGTAGGCTAACCTCACCAAAAAAAGTAATTTAGAGAAAGTTTATCTGGAACCTGTGTAGTGATAAGGAAAAATAGGTTCAGGTGTGGCTGTTATCAGAAAGCGTACCTAGCGGGGCCGATGCGCACACGATACGCGCACTTGCACCCAAACTTATTGCGTGTTATGTGGCCAGGAACACAGTGCGCACTTACACGTAGATTGTCAGGAAGCAAACTTGCAGGATCTGTTAGTTTGTTACGCCCCACAGTATTATTCTGTGACTCTAAGCTCTGGCTGACCTGTAAATCCATTTTCCGCTCTAGATTTTCTACATAATTAACATGAACTCCTCAGATGATATAGTACATTACTGTCGCGGCCAGCAATAACGGGATTGATGGACGATCGTGAAAATGAGGGCCGAGACGAAGCCGAGGCACTTATGCGTGAGTCCATCAATTCCTGATTGCGACCAAGGCTTGTATAGTACATTTCTCAAACAACGCGCGGAAATTCAAACTGAGTAAATTAAATAGAAATTCCAGAATCAATGACGAACAACTATCATTTTCCATGCGCCAATATGTTCATTTGTTTCTTCTTTGTTCTATTTGCAAGCCAATTCGAAATTTAAATAAAATCTTTGATAAGCTACCTCCTTGATTGCCGTGTGTTGAAGTATAACGTTCGTTCCATTTTTAAATAACACGACAGATATGAGTTTTCATAGTAATTTATTTGGCCGCTAAACACGCCAGATATGGATTTTCATAGTAACTTTGCTGGCCGCATCGTCACTTGTTTTTTACCAGTACAGCAATTTTGATTTATCTCGAAGAAGGTTGTCAAAATAATGCTCGAATTTCCAAGCATGTTTGAGAAAAATAAATTTATTGTCTATCGGTAAGGCGATTCACCGCGCACCGCCGCGGTATGTGGTGAAGCGGATCTCATGTCGCATTGGCCTCTAATAAATCCGTTGATACCTAACACACGTACTCCGCCCGATCACGCGGTCGAGCGGTGCTCTCACCGCCACCGCCCGCCCCTCCGCGCTGCCGTCCGCGCGGAGGTGCGGCGCCTCACACATGCGGCGCCGCATTATGCGGCGCCAGGTGTGTGAGTCGCCCGCATTTAAAAATGATGATCTGTGATCAAACTGGTCAAAACCGCGTTAAATCCATCCGCGCGGACAGGTGCGTAAACCGCCTTACCGCGCGAGGCACTGCTACGAAAACCGCTTTATCGCCACCGCCCTCCGCGGCGGTGCGCGGTGCCGTGTGTTAATCGCCTTCGAAACTCGAAACACAACATATGGTGAGCGCATCCAAAACCTTTAAAATATATTGTTCCAATGAGCCCAAATTAAAGTAATAAAAACTAAAACCCAAGTACGACAAAAAAGTAAATCAACTAAAAAGGTATAAACAAGACACCACAGACAGACAAAACAAAAATTTAAGTAATAAAAACTAAACCCAACTACGACTAAAAACGTAATCTGTTTGATTTATGCCCTAACACGTGTGACTCCGGATTTTTAATTTGTCTGTCTGTGGTGTCTTGTTTATACCTTTTTATTCGTAGTTGGGTTTTAGTTTTTATTACAATTTTTTTTTTTAAGTTCCTTACTTTATGTCCTCTAGAGGGCGCCATTTTTAGGGTTCCGTAGTCAACAAGAAACCCTTATAGTTCCGCCATGTCCGTCTGTCTGTCCGTTTGTCCGTCTGTCCGTCTGTCCGCGGCTTAGCTCAAAGACCGTTGGTACTAGAAAACTGTAATTTGGTATGGATATACATATAAACGACGACAACAAAGTGGTATTTTTTTTTTTTTTAATAAATTTTTTTAGGGTACCTCCCCTACATTCAAGTGGGGATTGTTTTTTTTTTTTCTCGTCAATCGTTTGGGGTATCGTTGGAAAGGTCGTTTAATAATGGGAGTTTGTGAAAACCATTTTTGGATTCAGAGATCCGTTTGCGGAATATTTAGCTTCAAAGTGCAAATTTTTGTTAGAATCAAGTGGCCTCCCCCCCTGCTAGCTAAATGGTTGGGTTTGGAAATGTGAAAAAATTCACGGCAGTAGTATATGTATATAACGAAATTAAAAGGAAAACTATCACCGCTACGAAGGCTCCACCAGTTACCGAGTAATAATCGACCAACTTTAATTTGCAGTTGCAAAAACATGTTCTCCCATTCATTCTGTATCGGAGAAACAGTTTTTCAACTACAATGTTAAGTTTGTTGGATAAATTCATCCCAACTACGGAACCCTTCATTGTGCGTGGTTTGACATGCACTTGGCCGGTTTTTAATTTAATGTGGCGTCGCCTATAACCAGCGGACGATCAAGACGCGTCCAACGATACCTCATTTGTCAAATTGTGATGAGTCGATTAGAAGATATGAGGGAACAGATGAACATACACATACATACATACATACCGGTCAAAATCATAACCCTCCTTTTTTCTTCGCCGTAGTCGGGTAAATAGAACGTTTAGCCATGGGTTCTCCGCTGTCCCCTTACGGCAAATATTTTCATGGACCAGTTTGAAAATAAATTTGTTGGACAGCCTCAAATTTTATATTATTGCCGATATGTTGACGACATAATTATGTGTTGGACACCGGTACATTGCGTCCAATCGAAGTTTTTGTTAATAAGATCAATAGATAGAACAATACCCTACGATCAAGTTTAAACTAGAATTAGAAATTGACGGAACCCTTAAGTTTTTAGATTTTCTATTTCAAGAATAAACAAAAAACACTATAGATTTACTTATGGAAAACCTACGCGGTACACCCGCGTACCAAAAACCATTGTAGTTAATTAGAATGTCCTTGAAGAAATAATATACGGATGTCACGATTATATCATGTTGTCACCCAATTCAGCATAAATAAGCAGCATATCGTAGTTAGTTTTACTCATAGATTAATGTCAGTACTACTTTCTCGAGATAATTATTATAACATAGAACTAACCATTAACACATTATGAAAATGGTTGATGATTTGATACAAACGAAACGTCGTAACAGTTCGTTCTCTTTTGTATCCCCTGCCTCCAGAAAGACCACAACAGTATATGTATGTAGTTTGACATAGGTACTTAGGGTCAATAAGTGATAGGGTTTCAAAAACTTTGTTTCGAAATGAAATAAGGGTAGCAGCTTTTATAAAAAACTTTTTAACAAAAAATTTAACCGACGAAAAAAGGTAAGTAACTGAAAAGTGAAAAATAAAAAATTAACCTTTTAGTGTAACTAAGCTCCTAAACTAATTTAAGTAACTTTTGAGGCGGCGCCGAATCCTTGAAACCAATGATTTGGTTTCATTTATAGATCGTAAAGTCAATGGAAAGTAACAACTTTTTTTTTAAAGAAAATCTGCCTTTTACCACTGGAGTATTTCACACTCTGTGCTAGGGCAACGAACTTGCGTCTCAACACGGGCGGGGGGCGCGGGGAATACGCCACGTGACCCTACTGGCCGCGCGCTCGACCCCTACACGGGCCGGGCACCCCAGTCAGGCAGCTGTTTCGCTAGCGAGCACATGAAATGTAACGCCGCGTAATAATTGTAGTTATTTGATTATGTCTTACACGAATGAACAGTGCATCGAAATGGTACGGCTTTACGCTATCGCGGGTGATAACCTGGGGGCTTAAAACGGCCACTTTGGCAGAATCATAATAGGTAAATATTATGAATCATCGTAAAATGTCACAAACTGACAATTCTTATTATGATCTTAATGCAATTCTTATATTGCGAAATAATTCATCTGTTTGACAGTTTTCTATGGAGAATCGTAAAATGGTCCACAAATTATAAATTGTGTCAAATTAGAGAAATTGCTAATGACAGCTGGGAATTCAGGAAATAAATTGCTTTTAGAGGAATTGCTAATGTGGCCTTTTTAGGCCCCCTGAACGAGACTCGTAGGATGTACGCAGAATTGTTCCGTGAACAACGTGTGCTAAATCGTGAAACGATGTTGGCGGCTACACAAATGATGCGTACCTACGTACGGCCAGTTCACCGTGCCGGCCCACGCTCAGGGTCTTGGCAACCAGCAGCTGCCAGTTGATCTTCAAAAACGAAACGAAAATCTTTGGAAGACCGGACAAAATGGACCCCACCACCAATAACAACCACACCTATGTCATTACTTCATTAGATAGGCTTTTTAATATAGAACAACAACTACTATGTCGGCTCATTTGAAATAGCTGTGTGAAAAAGGTTGTGGAGATGTTTCGCAGGACAGACCTAGACGCTAGGTATGGTATCGGAACACTTCTGTATTAATATTTTCTAAAGGTCTAGTTTGAATATTTTCAAATGTATGCGATGATAATACAATAATGACAATAATATGGTACCACCGAGCTGATCTGATGATGGACCTGTACGCTAGATAACGGAACTCTTGAACAGCTAATAGTATACCCATCAAATGTGGGCTCATTAGACGTGCCTCAACGAGTCCTATTCATTTTTCCAGATGAGGAGGACCTGATGACTGACCTGGACGCTAGATAACAGAACTCTTGATAAGCTCCTAGCATACCCATCGAGTGTGGGCTCGTTAGACGTGTCTCAGCGAGTCCTGTTCATCTTACCTGATGAGGAGGACCTGATGACTGACCTGGACGCTAGATAACAGAACTCTTGATAAGCTCCTAGCATACCCATCGAGTGTGGGCTCGTTAGACGTGTCTCAGCGAGTCCTGTTCATCTTACCTGATGAGGAGGACCTGATGACTGACTGATAAAAGCACGGAATAGATAAATAAGGTTGGAAAGGCCCTAGCTCCAATTTTGTATCAGGACCAGTGTCACCGCTTGTCTCCCACTATTTTAATTTCTACACATACGCACTCCTATGTTTACAAATATTTCGCACACAACCAAATCAGACACACATAAATCTCAGGGCAGATATTCGTTCGCACACTAGTACTAAGCCCCCGTAGGCATAGACACACACACGCAAAAAAAGCAATAAAAATTTTCATACACGCTAGTGCTTGATAAAGCCGATATTCTTTATCGATAAATTATCTGATGAATGTATGGGGGAAAATTAAACATGAAATAAATATTAAGAAATATTTATTTTACTTTTATTAATTACAAATAATCACTGTCCTTGGAATAAAACGTATTTATTAAGCAATTGGCGCTTGCTATCAATTGTTAACGAATTTTTCAAAACAAAGTGTAACCTTACGTTAATATATTTTTCAATAATTGCTTTGGTGAGGTCTGTGATGTGGTTTGCTGTAGGGTATTGGCCAATTTGATGATAAATTATGTTTTTAAATATTTCACTTCCTACAAAGTGAAATAAATAGTATACGAATCGTTGTTTGTCAAGTGAAAACTTGTGAAATGAGTTTTGGTGAAATATTAGTGAAACCATTAATCTTTAAAAAAAACATCTATGTAACGATTCTTGACCAATCTTTATAGGTATAAATTTACTTACTTCAGTGTTTTTTCTTTTTAAAGATTTATCTTTTTTTGGTGTCAACAAAATTGAAGATGAAGCCTGTGCTTGTAAATCCTAAAATTATAAATAGCATAAAATATTTTGAAATGCGGACTTTACAAGAGCGATTATAATTCAAGATATAAGTATAAGGTTACCTGAGCGCCTTCGCAATTTTGCACACTGGTGGAAATAGCATCATAACTGGGCTTAGTATAGCATTGCAAGAATTAGTTGTCTGAAAAATAATGCAAAAATCTTAACATGTCACGCACGGTACACTTAATAATAATTCAAAATTGAAATATTAGAGCTGAATGCTTGCGTGATAATGATTTACCCGAGTGTGATAATTAATCTACTGTAATTATTATATGATACCATACATACTCGAAATATTTTTCATGAAAATGAACAATCAAATAAAATAAAACCTGATGATCCTTACATTTTGAATGCAGGGATCAGATTTGTTCATAATTTAGGAGTTAATAAATAGGAGTAGAATATGAAATATCGGAACTTAATTCCAACAAGTTAGTAATACATTTTAACAAAACCTACCAAAGAAGAAATCTGCACAATTTGTTCTCTTGGGATCGCCCCTGGTTTTAGGTACCTATAACCTGATTTTTTTAATGATAAAATCATCTTTACTGAAATGTATAGAGCAAATAGTACTCGTCTTTGTCGGCATCCAGTTTCCTCTACCTGTCACGTCAATCCATTGTTCCCTGGCGTTAGGTTCTTTAGGAAACCTAAAATTTATAATTTATTGCGAAGTAAAATTGGATTTTACTTATATTTTAATACTAAATACAATATAGTAAATACTTGTAGATGAGTACAATGATCTCGTATAATGTTGCCAATGAATTCAATTTCTCCCTGTAAATCTGTCATCTACAAGTATTTACTATATTGTATCATTCGTTCAATAATTATTGTAATATTTAATTGACTCATTATACATCTAACTAAAAATATACTATCATTAATTAAATATAAAATAATTCAAAAAGAATCTTTGTCCAACGTAAATATATATTATTTGAGAATTCTATCGATGATTTTATTTAACCACATGGTCACCTCACTATCGACCGTGCATCACGGCCAATCAGGGCAAACGACGAAACGTCAATGGTTGAAGTGAAGAGGACGCGACGCATGCAGTACATTGTAAGCGGACTTAGTAATTGCGTTGATTACGCGAGTACACATCGTGCAATGTATATTTTTTTTTTACTTGTTGCAATAATGTCGTTAATGTTTGGAATTTCATAGTGATCAGAATATTTTTATGTTTTTTACTAATAAAATTACAATTAAATGTTATTTTCGACTTACCGATGGAAATATATACCCCCTCGCTCTATA